>CM034151.1:37832850-38322754 GCA_019776745.2 Taxus chinensis
AACTCTCCTTGGACCTTCTCAAGTTTCCCTTCATTCCTTCCCTCCTCTCAGCCACCACTTCATTGTAAAGGGTTGGCCTTAACTCCCTTTGTTGGCGTACCCCTTTCCAATCCTCATTATATCTTCTTTCTTCTCCTCTCCTGTCTCTTTCTTTTTTTTTCTCTCACCCTCCCACCACTCATTGTAAAGGGATTTCCCTAACTCCATCTCCTGGCATGCCTCGTATTCCCCCCTCTCTTTTTCGTCTATTATTTTCCCTCACTCCCCCCCTTTTCCGTTCCTGGTCGGCGTCTTACCCATCCCTTCCCTCCAGCTCCACCTTTTGCCCTCTTCAATATCTGTAAATTGTCTTCATCATCCAATCTTTTTTCTATTGCTTTCCATCCTAGTAATCCTCATTCAATGGATCTCCACAGCTTTTCTAATCGATGTAATTCCTTTCCTCCCTCTTTTCTTCTCTGAACATTCTATATACCATGCCCTGCCACTTATTTCCCTATTCCCTATTCCCCCCTTTCTATATTCCGCTCCTTCTACAATCACTTTTCTTGTTATCCACTCTTCGCTCTCCACCCCTCCGTCGTATTTCCCTTCCCCTGTCTTGTCTTGCTTCCCCTTTTGTTGGGTTCCCATATGTTTTCACGTTTTCCCTGTCATTTTTAATCATACCACCCCTCCACCATGCATCTCCATCGTCTTTACATATTTTTTTTTTTTGTCCTTTTGGCGTTCCTCGTAATGACACGATTCCGTTCAATAGGCTCCCTTGTATTCATTTCTCTTCCTTCCTCATCCCCACCGAAGTGTCAGGGTCGTCTTCTTCGGACCACGCCACTTCTTCGATTCTCCTTTTCCATCTACACCCCCTACTTGTTTTTGTTAATCCTGGTCTGTTTCTCTTCCTTTTCTGTCTCTCCTCTTTTTCCCACTTTCGTCCCGCCTCAGATTTTGCTTCTTTCTTTTTTCTCGTGTCGACTCTCTTCTTTCCTCCTCTTACATTGTATCTTCCATATTTTTCACCGTCCCTTCCTCCATTGTCACCGGCCCCCTACTCCCACCTCATTTTCCCTTCTAGTTAATCCTTTCCTTCCTCCCCAGTTTCCTTTCCTACTTTTCCTTCGGAAGCTCGATCATTTATTTCCTTCCGCGCATCCCTATTTACTATCTCTGGTGCTTCCTCATTGGCACATATCTTATTTCTCCCTTCACCCTCTTTATGTCATGTTGCCTTTTTTTCGTGTTTGTCATTCATCATTCCCTGTGCCCATATCATCCCTCTCTCGTATTTCTACTTCGTTTAATCTCTTTTTTTCCCCTCCCCTATCTCCCTTACTCTTCTTCGTACTCAACCACCCCAATCCTATCCATTCCCTTTTCTCTTTCCCCACACACCCTCACACCTAGCAGTCAAGGTCGATTGAATCCATTTTCTCCATTGTGGTCATGCAGTCATTCCAGTCTCTTCCACTCCATTATCATCCTCTTCTCCGCAGAATCCATTTCCTTTCTTTTCAAGAGTTCTCTACTTTCATAGTACCCTTCCAAAGAGGGGAAAATGTAGACACCCCAATTTCACATCTATTTAAAATCAATTAATTCCCCTTCCTCATTTCCCACAAAAATACACTTCGAATTAATCGAAATATAATTTGTTAATTATCCATTTCAAAATATAAAAATAACCCAATCCTCACCACATGTCATTATTTTCCATGTTTTTCTACTATTGAATTAAAAATTTAAATTCAAATCCTCACCCACCCTCGTGGTCCCCACTCACCTAAAATCTCCACTATGAATAAAAATATAATTCAAATCCTCAACCATTCTTTGTGGCCCCTAACTCATCTAATCTTGCCCCACATTTTCACAAACACTCACCTAATCTTGCCCACCATTTTCAAACCACTCACTTAATCTTGCCCACATTTTCAAACCATGATTACTTAAATTAATCTAAGCTAATCACTCCCTCAGGCTATAAATACAACATTACCCATCCCCTTTAAACACACAGAGAATAAGCTTGAATAACCTACATGTCACACAATCAGGGCTCAATCTAAGTTACCTAGCCCATTCCGAGGTTTTCTACGGAATGTGAAGGAGGATGTATAATTATTGGTATTTTACTTCCTTGTTAGTGGTGTATTTTTCCTAGCTTACACCTCGTCCTGACCAACCAAACTCTTTTTGCAATCACAAAGGAGACTAAAACCCCGTTCTGCGACGTTTCCATATTTCACAATAACCAGCGCCAATTATACCTAACCACGGTTGGTTACCCCCTGACCGATGCCGGTCTCTATGTTTACCTACGTAGTCTTAAACAGAGACCTATCCACCTAATTTTACCTCACCCTCACTCACCTGTGACATACCTGAGACCTTTATCAGACCTATAGAACCCAAAACCAACCCTTTGACCCGTGGATTCTATTCTAGCTTAGCCTATGAGATTAGATCTGTTTTCTTATTGTTTTTTTAAGTGAGATACCTAAATCATTTCAAAACAACAATAGGATTTACCTTGTTTTCATAATTAATTTTTTTAAAATAGTGGACTGACATCCATCTAGGAAGTATCACGCTTCCCAGATCTTGCTCACGCTAGGCAGTTCACTGCCCATATTGTTTAACTCTTTCTAGTGGTCTTGTTTTCATTACAGGTAGTTCCTCTTAGCCAAAAGGAATCTCTCACGGTCAGCTGTGGATTTGGAAGTCATACATGTGCAACAACCCATTAACTGGCATTTGAACAGGTATTCCTCCTACGCCTATTACCCTATCTATTTCGTTAATGATTCAAAGAAACAATCTAAGAAAAAGGTAAAACATTTTGGCACGCCTGGTGGGACCCATTCGGGGTTCCTTGTATTTCATTCACTCCTGGGAAAAAAGTGTGTGTTTGTTTCCCTTCTAAAAGCGTACATACTAATTTTCTTCCCTGGTAATCCACTTCTTCTTTCTATTTGCTCTAAAGGAAACTTTTCTTTTGGTGTATTTAAAAAGAATCATTTCTTCATGTTTTCTGCATTTTAGTGAAAGAACATCCATCTTCCTCTTCATCTTATTGTGTCATCCAACTTCATATTTTAGAATTGGGTTTAAAATCATCACATTTCATTCTGATTTTTTACATTAGCTCACATTAAATGAGGGAAACCTATATGCTGGAGGTCATTACCAGCTGATGGTTGACGAAGGAATCGTAGAAAAGAACTTTTATCCTTTTCTCTTTCTCTGAGTCTTACCACACACAAAAATTCAATTACATACATTCTTAAACAACATCTTACCTGGAAGAAGCTGTAGGTGATCACACGATCACGACACAGTGGGCACCCAGCTCGAAGCTCTATCGAGTCATACTTCAGAGAGAAGCCCACCCCCACCATAACAAACCTAAAACCTCAACCTTTAGATCTCTTTCTTCGTTGGAAGCCTTCCTCACCAAGAAATTGTATTATTCTGTTCATAACAGTCAGACCACACAAATAGCATAAGCTGAACAAACGTAATAGACTAGGCACTCTAGGAACGTTCTTTCTTAGCATTCTAATTGATTTACATTTTGAGGTGAGAGCTTTCTATTATTATTTTTGTCTTTCCTCGCACACTCCCAATCATAGTCGGTGTATTTTGACTTCTTCTGAGTGTTTCTAGACCACATTTCCATCATTCTCAGACTTCTGGGTTTGATTCAACACCATATTTCTAAATCACAACCATTTTTCTCATCACTATTTCAATTTCACAGTAATCGTCATTGATCACCCCTGACCACCATCGGTTAAACCCAACTGACGTCGGTTCCAGATTATTTTTTCAACCTACTCAAAAGGACATTCTCACTTCACTTTTTTCCACTTTACATTCTCTGTCACTTTCTTTTCTTTTGTTCCCATTGACATTTTACACATCCCCAGATTCGGCATACTTGTTAGATTTTTCCTTCTACCTCATTTTTTACTCACTACCTATTTTCTACAGTGACCAATAGTGGTTACCCTTAACCGACGTTAGTTTTTCCTAGCCGGCATCGGTTATCCTATTTCACATTCCACCCACTATCAATTACTTCATCCATTTTTTTCCTTGTAGTTCTCTGTACCATTTACAGAGAAGAATTCCCTCGTGTTCCCACCTAGTCCTTCACCACCCTCTATTTCATTACCAGCCATGGATCCTATCCAGCCTACTAATATTGCTACTGGAGATGAGGAATTCGCACGACTCCTTAACCAGAACCTTGTTGCATTACAATTTTAACTCTCCCACTCGTCCACTCGAGACACCTCGGGTCAGTTGATATATGGCATGCCTATATCTAGCCCCCTGACCCTTGCACCCACTTCTGCATCGGCTCCATCTGGCTCAGTGCTGCCCGCTTCCACTTTACCCCTAGTCATTTCGAAGTTAGTTCCTATACCCGCTATGACTACCACATTTGTTACCTCTGTAGCACCCATTACATCCACCATACCCTTGAATACTACCCCAAACACAACCTCATCAGCCCCTAATGTCTCATACATACCTATAGCTACATTACCACATCCAGTGTCGTCGACTCCTACCCCATTTCAGAATGTGGTTCTTTCTATTCCACAATCATTAGCCCATATTCCCACTAGGGTTACCACGACCCTTCCACCCCCATATACATATTACCAATAACCAGTTCTTTCATTTATCATTCGTTTCGGGTACATACCCCCTATTTCATTGCCTTCTTCTCCACCACCTTACATGGAAGCCCCATACACGAGAATTCCATGCCCATTATACACCCAAAACCAACCTCCTCACATTATAGGAGGCATCCAATCATCACAACCCACCAATGACCTAATTAAATTGATGATGGATAAGATGAAAACACTGGAGGCATCAGTTTCTGGCTCCTGTAATACTCTTACATATGAAAATATTTGCAATGAGCCTATTCACCCATCCATTCCCATCCGTTCATACCCTATGCATTGGGAAATGCCAAAATTCAATCATTCCAATAGTAAGGAAAACCCACAACAGCATTTGTGCTTGTTCAAACATGGGTGTTATCTGATTGCTCATGATGATGCCTTAATTTTGAGAACTTTTCCCATATCCCTCACTGGACCTGCATTATCCTGGTATAGTGGGTTACCCAAAAACTCACAATTTTCATTCAATCAGGTAGCCCAAGCTTTTTTGGATCATTTCTCTATCAATATCACCAAGAAAGTTACCATGACCGATCTATAATCCACACGTCAGTATGAGGATGAATCTATCACAGATTTTTTCACTCGTTGGTGCAGCCTGATCAATCAACTTACCTTTCAATTGCCATAAACTGAACTCATTGAGCTCTTCACCCAAGCTTGCGCTAGACATATCTCCCTGACCTTACATGTCCAAACTTTCAGAACATTGGATGAGGCATTCACTATGGCATGAAAGCTAGAGATTTGGGCCATCAAAGAGAAGAAAATCCAATTACGAAATAAGAATTCAACATTCAAGTCGAATGAAACCTCCTCTTCCTCCAAACCTCCAACCAATTATTCAAAGGCTAAAGGTACTGCTAACGTAGTGGTACTCAAGGCTATCCCATCTCTTCCGTCCAATCAGGCTATGCCCTCATCTAATCTATCACCCATTCAGGCTTTTTGATTCAGAAAAGAGCAGCGAAAATATACCCCAATTGGGGAACCTTACTCTTCTGTCTTAGAAAAGCTTATCAAAGCTGGTGCCATCACTCTTCCACCCATAAAACCACACACTGGTTTTTACCCTTCCATCCCCATGCCCACATGGTATAAGGAACAAGATTTTTGTAACTATCACCGAGTGAAAGGTCATAGTGATGGTAACTGTATCACTTTTAAGAATATTGTCCAAGAAATGCTCGAGAAAGGTGAGTTGACTGTGGACAATCCCAATGCCACCCCTAACCAAAATTTACAAATATTCAAAAAACCATTTCCCAATCATGCCCCTTCAACCCATCAAATCGGTGAGACATCCACTCATGATACCCATACTCGTGAGGTTCATGTGATCTTTAACAAGGTACCTGTCACCTCTCAATTACCTCAAATCCCTTCCATAGAGGAAATCTTAGCCCGAAATCCTCCTTCCATGTCTGAACCAATCGTCAATGTTCCTTCACCAATAGAAGAACACCTTTCATCTCCAACATCATCTATGGAGGAGTCTTCTGCTAACATTGATACCATCTCACCCCTAGCTTCTCCACTGAGAGAGCCTTTACCCACCATACCTCCTAAACCCACAGAGGAGCAGCCATTACCTCCTTCACATATTATCTTCTCCCCTCACAAGGGAGAACCCATTACCTCTTCCACCCATAGAGGATCACCTATCCATTTCTGCACTTATTGAGTAACTCCCATCATCCCTTCCACCCGTCATAGACCCGATCGAGATACCTTTACCTCTTGGCGAGCATTCTGCATCAGCTACCTGACATCCAACAAACCTACTTTCAGCTCTCTTACCCACGGAAGCTGAAGCTAGCCGATTCCCCATCTCTAAGATATATTTTATAGGAATTCCCATTAGGTCCTCACCAACTCCACCCACAAATGTGCCATTCTCACGTTTGGCTGATCACTTAGATTATGTGGATAGAGATTTATCATGGGGGCACCTCTTACTCCCTGATCCAACACAAATGTAGAGATCCCTCGATGACACCTTCACTATCTAACCAAGCACATTTCCACCCATCAAACCACATACCCCCACTACTGTCAAAGCCCCTTCCACGATACCTATTAACACTCACATCACACCCTTACCCATAACCCGAACTATACCTAAATTCAAACCTATACCCACAACATTTACCTCCACTAAACCTATTACCATTTTAGGGGTCACCCTGACCACCAGCCTTACTCATCCACCTATTAAACTGGATCTAGTTACATCCTCCAATGTTAAAACCACACCTATTCTGACACCCAAACCCAAGAAACAAACTCATCAACCTCATACCCCTACCGCACCAATCACATCCACAATTGGCCCATCTACCTTAAGACCTTAGCTACCCAACATGGTCAAGCACCCTTCACCCATCCATAAACCAATAACACAACCACCCATTCCTACCTCACAAATATCTAACCTACCTAGGAACACAACACAACTCATACCAGCACCTGCAGTCTCTTTACCACCAATAACTCTGATACCTTCAGCCATTGCTTCATTACCCACTACACTTCAGTCATTGTCCCTCAAACCTCAAGCACGACCCACGTCACCTACCTTCATAGCACCCCCGTTATCCTCATGGGTAAGTCGCTCTCTTCCTCCATCTATTTTTCTGTCTAGACCTCATACACCCACATCACCTTTACCCAAGAAGGTGCAACTCAAAAATAATACCCCACTACCCCACAACAAGGTACTCAAAACAACCCCACATCCTCCTACCCATCCATCTACTGTACCCCTACCTAAACAAACCCGATCGATACCTCAAACCACACCGGCACCTAAATCCACAGCTCGACCCATTCCTATAATTCTAAAAATAATTGCTAGACAACCAACCACACCTACACCCAAACCCACATTCACTTCCCATTTTGATCCACTAGCAGGGTCCTATGCCAAAATTTTAACCAACCTCCTCGAGACTTCTGTTATCACATTAGCACCACTCCAACCTTATGACCCCCTTAAACCCAAGCTAAAAGGGTTTGATGAAACTAAAATTTATGCATACCATCATGTGCCAGGGCACAATGTGGAGAACTGCAAGGCCTTGAAAACCGTCCTTATCCAATTGTGTCCACCGGAAACCAAATTTGATGATGACAACCTTCTGTACAAGGACCCTACTTCACCTACACCCATTCCCACACTACCCATTCAACAACCACAACCTCCACCCTCATAACTCCCAGAACCACACACAAAGTTTTAAATCAATATGGTTCACATTAGAGAACTTGCCACGCCGCCACCCAAATGGCGTTGCACCCAACTAACCTCATAGGGATTTTCTCCTCCAGTAGGTTTTTTCCCTTCATGTCATTATACCACATGCCCTACACCCTCTCCATTTGACAATTTCCCTCAAATCAACATGGTACACATCACTATGCGTGCGTAGAAGGGTAAAGACAAGGAAACTAACCCACCAACCAATCCTATACCTAACATACCATCTTCCCCCATACCTAAAATAACTATCCATGGCCCCACATACCCCATTTCTAATGGCATCACACATTGCACCATGCTCAAATAATTACACCAATCTCCCCTCAAAATGTCCTTATATGACCTCATCCAAACCTTGGAATCCCATTGTCAAGCCCTCATGGAGGTTCTTCAATCTATCAAGGTTTTACCCAATGACCCTACACCCGTAGCCTCCATTATCACACCCCATCATGTGGCCTCTCTCACCAAATTACCACGTTGTTCCCCACCTCACCTTGTTACCCAAGTGGCCTCCCTTAGCTTCTCAGAGGCAGAGATCGTGTCATACCAAAACGATGACCCAGACCTAGCCCTCTTCATTTCTGTCCACATTGATGACATGTGGGTGCGTTGTGTGATGATTGATGGAGGCACTAGCATTAACAACATTTCATCCCATGCATTCTCTCAAATGTGCATACCTAACAATCGCATGCATAAACATCTAGTCATGTTGCGTTTATTCAATGACGTTATCACCTCTACACTAGGCACTATCATCCTTCACATTCGCATGGGCCCCCGCATTTTTCTAGAATTGTTTTATGTTTTGGAGGGGGAATTCCAATATAACTTGTTTCTTAGTAGACCCTGGATCCGTGTCATGGGTTGTGTTCCTTCCACTTTGCACCATTGTGTAAAGTTCAAACACGAAGGACACACTTATACCATTCCAGCTGACCCATCACCCTTCAAAACATGCAACATGCTTTACCAACCCAACGATGTACTCAGACCAGTCAAGCCATCCACTTCCGCAACCAATACTGCTTCACCTACACTTACACCCACACCTACCAGTACTGCTGCTACTTTTACTATACATACCTCCCCTACTCCTACCACCACAATCACCTCCACGGCTGACCCATTAGCTTCCCAATCTATTAAAACCACCTCTGCATTGACCTCCGACACATCATCCATACCAGCTACCCACATACCAACCACTGATCCCTTGGAAGGTGTTTTTCAATGCCTCACTCTGGGGGAGTACTTCCTATACAACGTTAACACATTCCTTACTCCACATGAGTATGGAAGCCTTCACCAACACCCTCGCTATGATAACCATATAGGAGAATGCCTCCTTTATGGTCCTCCTCATCTTCGTACTAGTCTCACTTATGGGGGACTTAATATTACCACCTACACACCTAAACCACCATCATAACCCCGCCCATTTTCCGCAGACTTCCAATCACTTACCAATCATCGTTTCGCCCACACCTTCCTTCACCATTGTGTGTGGAAGGGTTTTAGTTTTCACTTTTACAAACAAGGTCACCATACCATTATTCCATGTACCACCCGCAAACATAATGACCGTAGTGGTATCGGCTTCCCGGAACCTCCTACCAAACAGGCCCACATTGAAATCATTAAGGACCCTAGCCCTTCTTCACCTTCGTCACCACCCTCACCAGTAGAGTCGATGGATCCTGAATCTATCCCTCCTAACATTTTTTTTCATAAACACCATTTCCTTGGGGATTTTGACTTATCAACGTGAAGGTGAGGCCCCTTCCACTCTTCCATTCCTGTATCCTGAGATGATCGATGACTACACACCTGTAATTAATGTTGTTCAATGTCAGGATGATGAATCTATACTCACCTACCTTGGTGCATAAGACTTATATATTCATCGGTTGTTACCCTTTGAGACGCAAACCATGTTGAATGAATTGACTATTGAGATCAACATTCCTACTCAGGATGACCCACACATCCTAAAGATCGGACAATCTTTAGATGCTGCTGAATAGGAAGCCATCACTTCTTTTCTCTGAGATCATAACCACGCTTTCACTTGGTCTTACACAAAAATGCCTGGTATTGACCCCACCATAGTGGTCCACAATATCGTAACCATTCCTGATGCCAAACCTATCAAAGTCAATTTCTAGAATGGCATTTCTCTTCTTGTCAAAGAATAACTTCAGCGTCTTCTTTATGTTTCCTTCATCTTACCCATTGATTATTCTCACTAGATTTCTAACATTTTCCCTGTTACTAAAGCAACAGGGGGACTCCGCATTTACAAGGACTTCCGTGACCTCAACCTTGCCTGCCTGAAAGAGGACTTTCCCTTGCCCGGTATTGATCAACTGGTTGACCTTACCATGGGTCACGAGATGCTCTCACTCATGGATGGTTTCTCAGGTTATAACCAAATTTTGCTTTCCCCAGAAGATTAGCACAAGACCGCATTCATTACCCCTTAGGGAACCTTTTGCTATCAAGTCATGCCTTTTGGCATTCAAAATGTTGGCACTACATATCAGTGTGCTATGACTTACATCTTCCATGATATCATGCATTGCATATTTTAAGATTGCATGGATGATCTCTTAGCTAAATCTAGATGTCACGGCGAGCACCTTGTTGTCCTCGAAACCATTTTGACCGCCTCACTAAATATTTCATCTGAATTCAAAAAAAAAGTGAGTCTTTGCGGTTCTCTCAGGAAAACTCCTAGGATTTATTGTTTCTCTCCATGGTATAGAAGTTGACCCCACTAAAGTCAAGGCCATTTTGGAAATGCCTCCTCCCACAAACCTCAAACAAATCCGTAGCCTTCAAGGTAAATTGAAATCTATTCGTCGTTTCATTTCATAATTATCATATTGGTGTCAACCATTTCATCATCTGCTTATGAAAGATGTCTCCTTTAACTGGGATGATGACTACCACAATGATTTTGAGTCCCTAAAACAATACCTTCTCCAACCACCCATACGCATTCCATCGAAAGACAATCAACCTTTTTACCTATACATATCAGCTACCGATCATTCCTTGGGAGCCATGCTCACTCATCGCGATGAACAACATAGGGAGTAGGAGGTTTATTACATAATCCATACTCTTTTGTACTATGAAACCCGATATAACCACCCAAAAAATCTTTGCTTAACCTTAGTTTTTGTTGCCACTAAACTCTGCCATTACCTACTCAACCAAAAAACCTATGTTGTGACCAACACCAACCCTTTACACTTCATGTATGCCAAACCCTATCAAAATTAGTGCACCGTGCAATGGATTATGCTTTTAGCTAATCTTGACCTCAAATTCATTCCCCAAAAGTCCATTAAAATCTAGGATATTGCTGACCAGCTGGCTGACGCACCTATTACCAAGGAGAAACCCTCTAATTTTGACTTTCCCGATGAATCCATTACTACCCTTTCCCTGGATGAACCCCCTTACCAAATGACACTGTTCTTTGATGGTTCCAAGTGTCAGCATGGGGGTGGAGCTAGTTTTATCCTCATCCCTCTGGATGGAGAACCCATGCCTTTGTCTTTCAAACTAGACTTTGAATGCACCAAAAATATTTTTGAGTACGAAGCACTCATACTAGGTCTCCAGACCACCTACGCCATAGATTTATAATCAATCCACATCTTTGGTGATTCACAATTGGTCATAAACCAAGTCAATGGTATGTATCAATGTCATAACGAGATACTTCAGAAGTATAAACAACATGTAGACATACTTTTGACCACCTTTGATCGTTATACCCTTCAAACCATCCCACATTCAACCAACAAATTTGTAGATACCATGGCCTGCTTAGCTTCCCAAATACCCACTTCCCCTACCGATTCCAAAATATTTGTCACTATAAAATGCCTCCATTCACCTTCTTATTTATCTCACGATGTTTACTCAATCGGAAACGAAATACCTAACCCGAGTGACCTTTGGTATAAAAAATAATCCGACTACATTTCCCTCTCCATCCTACCTCCTGATCTCACCCGTAACAGACAACGTGCCTTCCTTAAGAAGGTCTCCCATTTCGTTATCCTAGGGGGACTCCTCTATAAGTGTGGCTTTGATGGTATTCTCTTATGATGTCTCACAAGTTCTGAAATTCCTTATACCATCAAGCAGGTTCCTGATGGCATATGTGGAGGTCACTTTAGTGGCCTTGTTGTTGCTAAGCATATTCTTTGCCTAGGCTATTACTAGTTGACCCTTAACCATGATTGTTGCGACTATGTCAAATGGTGCATGAAATGTCAACAACATTCCAACCTTCATCATACACCTAGTCATGTGTTGCAGGTCACTCGTGACCTTTGGCCCTTCTCTCAATGGGGTTTGGATCTTGTTGGTGAGATCAACCCCCATTCTTCACAATGCCATCAATGGATCATAACTGCTATAGAATACTACACAAAATGGGTGGAAGCCATACCACTCATCTCCATGAAATCTGAGAAAATATGTGAGTTCATTAACCATCACATCATTTGTCGCTTTGGTGTCCCTCATCGCCTCATCACTGACAATGGAAAACAATTCAAAAACAAAACACTGCAAAAACTTTAAGACGCCTTCGGCATTCAGCGTAGTTTCTCCTCACCTTATTACCCAAAAACCAATGGCCAGGCCGAATCCATTAACAAAACACTCAACAAAATTCTCATGAAATTGGTTGATGATACTCGGAAGGATTTGCACATGCACATTCCTTTTTCCCAATGGGCTTACCACACTAGTATTCACACTTACACTACAGCTACACCCTTTTCACTGGTCTACGGTACCAAGGTTGTTCTGCCTCTTGAAGTCCAGATCCCCTCACTTCACATTTCTCTCCATGACATGCTTACTGATGATGACTTTCGTCAGGACCGCTTAGCACAGCTAGATTTATTAGATGAACATCGTTTTAACGCTCTGGATCACCTTCAAGTTTATCAACAACGTATCAAACGTGTTTATGACAAAGGTGTTCATGAATGAACCTTCCAAGTCGGTGACCTTGTTTCGAAATAAAATCAACATGTAACCAAAGTAGAAAAATGTAAACGGGGAAAATTCGCTCCTAATTGGCTCAGAACATACATCATACATCATACCTATGGATCGGGTGCCTACCGTTTGTCCTCGCTTGAGGGTAAACCCAAACCTAAGCCCCTTAACTCATTACATCTTTGACCATTCTATTGTTGACTCATTGTCCTACCTCACCCTGTGTCTCTTTATAGGCTCATCCCTTGAGCACTATCCATTCCATCCATCTTCCTAACGATTAAACAAGAATCATGTGATTACCCTTCACCCTTTTGCCTTATCTTAAATATGTGCACCACAGCTCTCCACATGGCATGATTCTCATGGATACTTTTCATCTTATTTTATATGAGGCCCCATGGTCATTCACCCTTGCCTTCTCAACAAGAACCAAATGCTTCATTATAGTCTTATCCATGACTTACAATCTTAAAAAAAAGATGAATCCTTCAGAAGGACATCTTCCAAAATAAGGGATTAAATCCTTGAGTCAAACTTCCAATATAAAAGATGAATCCCTCAAAAGGATATCTTCTTCCTTTAATTTTCGCTATGAATAGACTACTCCCTCGAAGGAAAACTATAAATAGCTCACAACTCTCTATGTAGTCTTTCCAAAAAGAGGACTATTTTCTCAAAAATCAAAATTTAGAAGCTTCCTGCATCGATTAGCTTCATGAAGACCTCAAGGAGACATATATTCCTCCCGTATAGACTTCCTGAATCGATCAGTCTATCTACACAGTCAAAAAGAAAATAAAAAAAGAAAAAATAAGCTTTTTCATCATGGACTTGCCTATTGTGATCTTGGCTCTATTTCCTGAGGCATTCTACTTCCCATTTTATGACCCAATTACCTACACCTCTTTACCCATTATCTTTTCACTTCATACCTCAAGTTACCTACTGAACCTATGAAATTTGGTGATCATGTGACAATTCATCACTCTTAGAATTATCAATCATGTAATTTCTTTAGGGTCTTACGTTCATTAGCCTATCTATATGATGTGTTTCATACATTTTG
Organism: Taxus chinensis; assembly: GCA_019776745.2. Classification (NCBI taxonomy): domain Eukaryota; kingdom Viridiplantae; phylum Streptophyta; class Pinopsida; order Cupressales; family Taxaceae; genus Taxus; species Taxus chinensis. The sequence goes on from CM034151.1 coordinate 37,846,928, forward strand.
ATCCTTGCCAATCGGGTGGCTTTCTTACCCCCTCTTATCTTTTCTTTTCTTCATTACCTTTTTATCTTCTCATACAGGACTTGGTCCTCAACACTTACCTTTTGGGGTCATCCTCCCCTTTTGCCATAGTCAACCTCACCTGCAACATTTTTACCATCATCTACCCCCACCTATTAAACCCAAACCCATAACATGATCACAAACCTACCAACTCATTTACATATTCATCCCTAGCTTATGGGAGAACTACATCGGTCTGAGGTCCCTTTTCACCGAGACTATGTAGGAAACACTTCCATGGCATGGGGCCCTGGAAGGTTAGCTCGGCCACTCTTTACCCTAACCATTTTTCCCCACTTTTACCTGATTTCCTGTTCATCTCAAAAACCTTGACATCTAAACCATATACCACATAACTTGTGCCACTTATATTATTTCACATTTTCATAACATAACCAACATTTTCCACATTTTATACCATCACATACATTTATATTACCATTTATTACCAAAATACTGAAATGAACATCCATGCCTAAACCAACCTGACTCAATCCATGCCTAAACCAACCTGACTCGATCCATGCCTAAACCAACCTGACTCAATCCATGCCTAGACCAACCTAACTCCATCCATGCCTAACTCACCTGACTCGATCCATTCCTTGACCACCTCCATCATACCTAACTCTAATTTCCATCCATATCACCAAACCCATATCTCATCTACTACAAACCAAAAAATCCATATCTCATCTAACACAAGCCATAAACCAATATCTCATAAACACATCAATCACATAATGTGTATCTCAATACTCATGTATCTCCTCATATATACATGTGTGTATCAATACAATGTATACCTGTATCACATAAATGTGTATCTCCAAAATAATCATCATCAGCTCGCAGGAAGCTACCATCAATACAAAAATATCTTCAACATGCATGTCGGTATCATGTACAACACAATAATAAATACAAAATCTCTTCGGCATGCAAGTCGGTCTTATATATAATACATATAAAAATGATTTAGCACGCAAGTCGGTCCACAACAGGTCAATCATCTCCCCATCTAATGTCAAGGAATGCTCCCTGTGACTGTGTCTCTCCCAACCCCTCTGCCGCACCTGTCTGGGGTCCGACACCTTCCTCACCTCCTGTTGATGGCCCCTCACCTGGGGCTAGCCTCTGCACACTAGTGGCCTCACCATGACCCTATCCCTGGGCTTGCCAGCCCCCTTTACTCTCCACACTGTGAGTGTGGGATCTAGTCCTCTCACTAGAGGCCTGTTGTGCTTTGTACTCGGCATAGGAGGGCACATCTAGCCTGGTAGCTAACAAATGATCCTGGTAATACCATGCCTCTCCTAGGGCATCTCTAAACCTAGCCATGGGCACTGTTTGTGGAGGTGTCATGGGTCCCGCTACCTGCGTGGGTACTTGTATAATGGGACCCTGTCCCTGAACCTGCACTAAACCATGTGCTAGTCCTAGAGCCTGAGTCGGCCCTAGAAATTGTGCCTGTGCCTATAGTTGGGCCTGTAGGGTAGTAATTTGTGCCTATACTGCCATCAGTTGGCCCTATAGACCCGTAACATACCCCTGCACTGTAGCTAATTGGCCTTGTAAAGCTATACATGTGCATGTAGGGTGGTTATCTATCCTCCATCTCCTCCGACCTCCTCTCCATCTCCATCTCCCTCTACCCTGCCTAAGCCTACAGCGTCGCTATCTGGGCCTATAATGTGGCAACCTATGCCTTTGTACCTATCAGCTACCCTTGCATGATCCCAAGCTACGTCACCAAAGTAGCCACCTACCCCTGTAGGGCATCTCTCTGAACTGTGATGGTGGCTAAGTCTGGTTGCCCTGGCCTCGGTGGTACAACTCTCAGTTGTGCCACCCACCACTGCTTGTACCCATCTACAACCCCAGCATCATCAATCTGTACATCTACTGGCTGCTCCTCCTTCCCAGTCAGCACTGTGGGTCATGGTGGAGACATAGGTCTCTCCACATCATCTCTCTGGTACTAAGGGAACGGAGGTGGTACACCCTGGACCAATCCAAACTAGCATCTAACCCACTCTATAGGTATCCACTCATGCTCTCCTGCTCTCCTCCCCTCTATCCACATATGTATCTATAGCCTAGCTAGCTCCATAGTCATCTGTTTGTATGAAGGGAAGCTCACATACGGCCTCCAAATGACGTCCACCCTGGACAGCCCCTCCAGTAACCTCCTATAATAAGCTACATCATGCATAGCTCTGGCACCTCGGGCCTCTCCCATGGCCAGTACCCACCGCCTATACCCCACTCTCAAAAATCTCCATGGGAATGCATCTACCTGGGGCATCCCCACTGGTCGAACACAAACAATGTGCTCATACACCCAGCAATGTAGTAGTACGATGTAGTAGATGTTAAACCTCCACAGTCACCCGTAGGCCCATAGCTCTCTATACACCTATGTCAGCAATGTAGGTGCCCATGTGAACTGTGTTCAATGCATCATCATGTCATGGAGGACTCCCATCAGTGACCTCAGAAATCTCCCCCCTTTTGCATCCGGTAATGCAAAGTAGCACACTACCTCCATCACAAGCACCACTAATCTCATCTCCTCTGGATGAGCTCTATACATTGCTCCATAGCTCATGCTAGCACTATGGAACATCAAGTATGCTACACCCTCACCAAAAATAGGTGCCAGTAACTCCTCAGACACCTCTGAAGAGATAGAATAAACCTAGGCCCCCAATATGGGCAACCACAGGATCCTGTAGACATCCTCCAGGGTGATCGTCATCTCACCCATCAGAAAATGGAAGGTATTGGTCCCTGAGTCCCATCTATCGATGACGGAAACCATAAGACTCACCTCCCATACTACATGTTGGTAGTGCCTCACCCCTATCAATCCCACCTCTGCAACATGCTGCCACTCCACCTGTGTCACACTCACCCATACTCTCAATAACAAGGGTGGCACCCGGGCTCTCATCCGCAACTCATCTCTCACCTGCATCCCACAAAAGCAATGTATTAGTATACCTTTCCCAACTCATCTATTTTACCCCACATCCCGACCTAATCTCTTTCCCCACCTGAACCTATCTGCACTAACCATCACTCAACTACCTACCCTAATCCATCACCCAAACCCCAAACCTACCCAAACCTCATATCAACCTGACCGACCCTGGTTATCCCTTGACCGACCATGGTCTCCCCTTGACTGGCATTAGTCACTGTTCTTATGACCGATACCGGTCTCTACCCACTGACGTCGGCCACATGTTGACCGACGTCAGTTACTGTCACACCGCCCGCCCTGACTTTCCAACCCTACTTTTTCCCTTCCTTGACACTCTACCCACCCAAATCCCTCTTTACACCCTTATTTGTTCCTACCTTACCATTTTACCCTACCCCCTACCCTTTCCCATGCCCATTACCTTCCATGTTTCCCGTTTTGAAAATTCCCCCCCCAAACCCCATTTTTTTTTTTCTACATTTTACAACACATTAACTCAAAAATCAAAACCAAAGGTTCAAATCCTACCTGATCTCGCTACCGCCATCATGGTGGAACCTCCGGCCTTCATGCCGCTCCTCTTGAGCCCTCTTTGGCCTCCGCCATCCTCACCTGACCTCCAACTCTCTCAATAAATGCTCCACCACACGAATCATGCCACATAATCTCACGGTCCCACCTCTCACTCAACCACTCTCACCTATGTGGCTCACCAACTAATCTCTCTACAGTACTCTTTTGACCTCTTCCTCTGACACTCACTTTTGTCCTTTTCTCCTTTTTCACAATGCACAAATGACTTCCAAACTGTGGGTTTTTTCACTTTTTATACCCTACCCGACGCAACTGATGTCGATCAACCATTGACCGCTACCAGTCTGTTGCCCTATACTACCGCCATCAGTTCCTCTCCACCATCATCGGTTCATACTGACCGCTGTAGGTTACCCTGTCTACTCATTGCCCTCACATTTACCACATTTTCCTTACCTCCCCTTTATTTTTCCTTCCATACACCTACGTGGACCACTTTACCTTCGCTTCTGGCCCTCCACTTTCTTCAACCCCACTGCGTCTGTTGTCGACGCCTCTTGATTTTACCCCTACCTTGACCTTACCCGTTCCATGATCTCGATATTTGAACCTGGACCATTGTTAGTGACCTTTTGACCTCATGTGTCTGCTATACCTTGCAACACTGTTACCTGTGTTGATTGACCTAATGACCTTACCTAGCCTATTGTCATGACCATTTATCCTGACCCTACCTTTGGTGTACCAAAACATACCTAAACGTTCCTGCACCTAACCTATGTTGTGTTTCCTGACCTTATCCTATACCTTGGATACCATATTCACTTCACCCTTGTTTGGATAAACCTATCGACCTTAGACAATGTAGATTTTTCCTGCTCTTCAACCCGGTAGCGTGCTACAGTTTATACATGTGTGTGCGTTTGACTGCTACTACCTTTAACCCTGACCCATTACCTAGATCACCTGAGTGGACCTTTCACCTCTTTTTCCCCTACACCCACTTACCTTTTCCTCACATTTACCTTTTATCAAACCACTCACCACTTCATCCTGCTACCTCGTCAGTTCCTGGTTTGAGGGGGATCACCTTCACCCTCACATGGGGCAACCACATCTTATTTTTGTTAGCATCACTTACCAATACAAGATACGAAACAAAAAGGGGGAAAATGTAGACATTAAAATTAGGTCACACTCCCCTTTGGTCCCTTAACAAATAAGCACCCTTCATCACATTCACCTAGCCATCCCCCTTCACCCAATTAATATTAATTTAATTAATTAAATTAAATTAATTCATTATCCTCACCATATTTATTATTTAAATATCTTAATTTAAATAATATCCACACATACACCCTACCTAGACACCTCATCAAGTTAACTCAACCTAAGACCTGTTCTTAGTAATTTGCCATAACTACTTAAGACTTACCCAAACCCTAAAAATCAATGCCTACACTCCCTCTAACCACATTCCCACATGCTCACAAGAAGCTCCCAGTCTAATCCACAGGATAATGACAAAAGATCCGAGGAAATCAGGAGGATCTCCCTAAGTTTAGTAAACCTAGAATATCCCGCCTTGACCGACATCGGTTACCCCTAACCATCACCGGTTAAGCCGGACCGCCTTTGGTTACCCCTTTTAACCCCCAAAAAACCTTATTCTCAAGTTGGAACTTGGAACTTACAATTTGGAAAACATTGGGAGAAAATTGACGAGCAAAAACACATCCCAGAGAGATAACACATCTTTAAAGAGCCAATTCCAGCAAGAACCGACATCCAAGGAAGGAGATTGAGGAGCTCCTCCTACACAGCCTTCCCAGCCACATTCTAATCTATCCAAGCAAAGACGAGTGTGCATATAGCCTATGTAGAAGCTTTTCTTCAGTTGGTGATCACTTGTAGCCTTCAAAACCCATCATCGGTACCTCCATCCTTCACACATAGGCTTTCAGGAACAAAATCCAAGTAAGTACAACATCATACTTTCCTGGTTATTTCATTCTATCATCATTTTATCATCCATTGTTTATCTTGCTCCCTCTTGACCATATCCAACATTGTGTACCTCCATAGCCCCATTAAAACCTCGTAAAAACTCATTCTATTCACCCAATACCTTGTCCTGACCAACCAAACTCTTTGTGCAATCACAAAGGAGACTAAAACCCTGTTCTGTGACATTTCTAGATTTCACAGTAACCGGCGTCAGTTATACCTAACTGTGGTTGGTCACCCCCTGACCAATGTTAATCTCTATGTTTACCTACATAGTCTTAAACAGAGACCTATCCACCTAATTTTACCTCACCCTCACTCACCTGTGACCTACCCGAGACCTTTATCAGACCTGCAGAACCCATAACCAACCCTTTGACCCGTGGATTCTATTCTAGCTTAGCCTGTTAGATTAGATCTGTTTTCTTATTGTGTTTTTAAGTGAGATACCTAAATCATTTCAAAATAACAATAGGATTTACGTTGTTTTCAGCATTAATTTGTTTAAAACAGTGGACTGACAGCCATCTAGGAAGTATCACACTTCCCGGATCTTGCTCATGTTAGGAAATTCACTGCCCATATTGTTTAACTCTTTCTGGTGGTCTTGTTTTCATTACAGGTAGTTCCTCCTAGCCAAAAGGAAGCTCTCATGGTTAGCTGTGGATTTGGAAGTCATACGCATGCAACAACCCATCAATCGACATTTGAACAGGTATTCCTCCTATGCCTGTTACCCTATCTGTTTCGTCAATGATTCAAAGAAACAATCTGAGAAAAAGGTGAAACATCTGTCATGCGAGAAATCCCCTTTTTGATCATTTTTCGAAGACTCTGCACATTTGGATATGACAGGTAATCCTTTTCACTCTTGAGGAAACACCCTTTTCATCTCTTGCACCTGCACTTTCATCATTTCATTCTTTTCCCTCTCTTTCCTCTGCAATTTTGCCCCGCATCCATCTCCTCTGGTAATTTTTGTTTTTACAAGTTCCTAAGCAATTATAACTTCAAAATATCAACCTTAACAATCCTTGGACTTACAAATTAAGTTATGAATCCATCAAATGGCACTTTACAGATAGAGACGACAATGAATTTCATCAAAGAACAATGAAAAACAGTGTGTATTCACGTCTCCAGGAGTCTTGGAGCAAAAATGGCAGAAAAACAGTCACAATACATAGCAACCATTGATTTTTCCCCTTTTCCACTATATATCATAGCTATCCATGTGTTTCCTTGGCACAACTACAAAGGAGAAGTGCAGGGGCAATTTTCCAAACAAGCGCACGCCTTCCATGTGCCCTATGCCCAAAATATCATTTTTTGGCCTTTGAAAAGTCTCAGCAAAAAGGGAGCCAGCAGGACCCTCCACATTTCTCCTTGGCATACCTTTGGCATGGCCCTCAAAATCAAAGACCCAAACAATTGTGGGCTCACCTTGTGTCTCATTTCGGCAGAGTCGTTTTAAAAAGTTGAAGGTTCAATGGAAGGCACCATGTGTCTAGGGTCCGAGACAGTTTTCCTTGGCCATTGAAAAGTATAAGCAAAGAAAGAGTGAGCGGAATCCTCCAAGTGTTCTCCTGGTGCTTCTTCAAAATAAAACCTAGGGTCTGGTCTCCAAACAGGTTCGGTCCCTCCACGTGTCTTAGGCCTTTCAAATTTGCTTTGAAAAGTTTAAGTATAGAGTGGATCCAGTGGAAGCCTCCACATGTCTCCCTGTCGCAATTGTTAAGGTGGGAACCTAAGGTGGATCCTCAAATGAGCTCCTACCCTCCACATGTCCATGGTCTACCAAAATTATACTGGCCACATGAAAAAAAATTCCAAGTCTGGGCAAGGTAGCGGAAACCTCCACATGTCTCCTCGACGTAACTCCAAGGCTAAACCAAAAAGGTGAATTTTCAAATGAGTGTCGTTCTTCAACGTGGAAATTTTTTTGGTTGAAGTGAGCCTTAGGTTTTTAAAGTGCCCCACCAAGCCACATCCAACCAGAAAGGGCCACGTTTCCATTGATGTTGAGAAGTAAATTTGACCGGGAAAAATACACCCGTCTAACCATAAAATGTAGGAAAATCACCATTTGAGCCTAGAAATGAATCTTTCTTCAAGGAAAAAGAATTTAGAAATGTTATAAGGCTCAAATATGATCCTCCGAGCTACATCCAATCATGTTTCCATATGTACTTGGGAAAAAATTGATAGGGACAACAAAACATGACTGTAGAAAATGGAAGAAAAGGAAAAACTCGAGTTTTACGCCCAAGTTACAGACTCTTTCACATGGACAGAGGAACAAAAAACAAATTCTGGAATTTTAAGTGATCATTGACCAAGGAAGGGACTAATCATGGTAACCAAATGGAAGACATAGTCTTCAAGCATCAATACACAGAGATAGAAAACATGACAAAGGCCGCAAAATGGGAAATTTTAATGACAAATGGGGTGAGACTAATTTGAGCACCAACATCAGCTCCGAATCAGGGATGGGCACTCCCTGTGAGTGCCAAAATAACAAATAGCAGACCAAGTGCCAAAAACAAACCATTTTGCAATGGAGTCAAAGAACAAGCTTGTAGAACAGAACAACCATAACCATCCTATAAAAAATGAACCTAGAAACTAGCAAAACTAGGTCACCAAGGACCAGAACAAACAAAAACATAAAAGCAGAATGAAAACAAAGAACTATACACTGTATAATGGATTATACCTTGATTCTGATAAATCAATCAAGGAAATGTTTCAAATGCCTACAATTAACAGGCAATTCAAGCAGTTCCCCATCTAAGTATTTTAGGAAGAAGGTATTTTCACAAATTTGAATATCATTTGAATAAGGGCCCATCCACAATGCATCAAATTTACCACGCTTGCCCTTATCTTCATGCCTATTATCCCATAAAAGCACAAGATCCCCAATGCTGAAAGCTCTTGGAGTCACCTTTTTGTCAAATAACTTCTTCAACTTTTCTTTAAACTTTACATGTCACTAATGGGATGCCCTTCTTTCTTCATCCATCTCAATAATCTGATTGATTTGAGCATCATATGAAATAACTTCTTGATCTTTAATTTTTTGAACAAACTAAAATGAATATAATTGCAAATGAAGGGGTAGAAAAGCTTGAGTTCCATATACCAACTTAAATGGGATCTTACCAGTAGCTCTTTTGACAGTGATTCTGTCAGCCCAAACAACAAATTTCAGTTGCTCACCCCACTTCTTTTTGTTCAACTCCAAGGTTCTTCTAATGATCTTCAACAAGTTTTTAGTACTGGACTCAGCTTGTCCATTTCATTGGGGATTGTATTTAGAATCATATGTCAAATTGATCACATATTCTTTGCACATTGCCACCAAAGGTTTAACTCTAAAACCATGGCATTATAAGCAACAATTTTAGTTGGCACTCCAAATCTGCATATGATTTGATTCAACATAAGGTCCCTGATAACTTGGTGTATTGCCTTCTTGGTGTGGATTACTTCCACCCACTTATTGAAATAATCAATGGCCACAAGAATCCATTTATGACCATCACTGGAAGGATCAGAAATTTCACCAATGAAATCCATTTCCCATTTCCTAAATGGGGCTTCAACTAACACAAGATGTAAAGGAAGGGAGCCTGAAGCTTTCATTCGTCCATAGAAACGCTGGAAAATTTTACATTTCCTAACCAATAGAGTTGTATCCTTAAAGAGAGTTGGCCACCAATAACCAGCCCTCAACATTTTATGTGTTGTAACTCTTCCAGCAAAATATCCCCCACAAACTCTTCCATGGAGATCAGAAATTATTTTGGGGGCCTCATTTTCAGTAATGCATCTCAAGAGCACTCCCTCAAGGTTCTTCCAAGCTACCCCAAAATTAGTAATGACATATTTTTGAGAGGCTAACTTAAGATCTCTTTTCTGATTTTTACTCATAAATTTAGTGCAACATAGATGTCTGAGATAAAATATTATATCCTTGTACCATTCAGAGCTTACCAAAATTTCAAGGACATCCACCCTTTCTCCTTCTACTTCATTCACCTCAATAGTTTGCAAGTTGCTCTTAGCCATAAGCTTATCTAGGCCCAAACCTCTTACCAATTTCATGGTTTGGATATCCATGTCATATTCCTACAACTTGTTCACCCATCTACATATTTTGCTTGAGACCTCCATCTCTGATAAGATTTCTTTCACCATGGTGTGGGGAACATAAGAAACAACTTTAGATCTCAATATGTAGGGTCTGAATACCTTTGTTACTTTCACTAAGGAAAATACTTACTTCTCCATGATGGTGTACTTCAAATCAGCTCCTTACAATGCCTTATTGAAAAAGGCAATTGGTCTCTCAACCCCTTCATCATCCTTCTACAACAAAAAAGATGCAATGGTGTTTTCTGAAGCAAAAGAAAACACTTGAAACAACTTCTTGTAATTTGGGGCCGCCAAAAAAGGGGCATGCTTTAGTGCTTCTTTGATCCCATTAAAAGCTTGAATGGAAAATTCTTCCCATTTAATAACTTGGTCCTTTTTCAGCATGCTAGTAATGGGGATGGTCAGCTCAGCAAAGTTAGACACAAATCTTCTGATAAAGTTTATTTTTCCAAAGAAGGATTGAATTTCATTCATAGTTCTTAGAATTGGAACCTTGCCAATGGCCTCCACTCTCTCTAGATCAATCATGACCCATTCTTTTGATATAATGTGACCAAGAAGCTTTGCCTTTTACACTCCAAAATGGCACTTCTTGGGATTCAAAGATATGTCATACTCTCTACACCTTATCAACATTCTCTCCAAGTGTTGCATCATTTATATTTCTGGAAAACACAGTTACATAATTTTGGTAAACAACAATGAAATCATTTATATAACCAGCAAATGCTACATCCATTTCTCTTTGGAAAGTTTCTCTAGCATTCTTTAAGCCAAAAGGCATCCTGGCATAGACATAAGTTCTCTAAGGAGTGGTAAAGGTAGTCTTTATTCTCTTTGATTCCTTCACAACAACTTGATTATAGCCAAAGAAACCATCCAAATTGGATAATAATTCAGAACCAGTTACCAATTGTAGCATATTCTCCATGTTTGGTAGAGGGTAATTCTATTTCAATGATGCTGGATTCAGGTTCCTGAAGTCTACACATAGCCTTATATCACCATTCTTTTTCCTTATAGACTCTAGGTTTGCATCCCAAGATGAGTACCTTGTGGGCTGAATGATACATCTATCCCTCAACTTCTTCAGTCTTCTTGTATTTTCAAATAAAGGAGTGGATTGATGGGCCTCTTTTTTTGCCTAAAAGGCTTGGCATTAGATTCAAGAGGAATTTCATGTTGGAACAAATCTTCCATGTCTACCCTCAACTCATAGTAAGACCAAGCTAGGCAGTCTTGATATTTCTTCAACAATTGAACATAGGATTACTTTTCTTCCTTGCTGAGATTGCTTCCTAACCAGATTTTACATGGTTTTTCCCTTATATCCAAGTCGTGCTCTTCCACATCTCTTAAAACCGACATACTTATTTTAATAATGAAATCAAAATTATCTAAGTTCAATTCCAGTGCCACCAAACCTATGGGAATCATGTTTATCTTTAGCTAGATGATGTCTCTGCCAAATAAAGTTTCCTTTCCTTCAGTAGCACACACCATTGGTTCCCAATCTATATTTTGGTCAACAAACTCACCTTGGTTCTGCAGAAACCGTTTCACCTGGGCATCATTATCAAACACTTGCCAATTTTTAACTTTATCAGGGACAGATGGCCTTATTAGTATTTCAACATCATACTCACAAAATGGAGACACTGTACAATTCCCAAATCTAGATCAAAGCATTGCTAAATTTTCTGCAATAGCATTAAACTTTCTATCATGGTGCACAATATTAAAAGAGTCAAACATTTCAATCAAATCCCAGACTGCATGCTTGTATTGTTTCATTCTCTGATTTTTAGTAGCATACAGTTTTCTAATTTTCTTGACAATCAATTCTGAATCCCCTTTGACAATGATATCATTTATACCATATTTCCATGCAATTCTCAAGCCTAATAATAGTGCTTCATATTCAGCAATATTTTTAGTGCATTCAAAGTTAATTTTGAAAGAAAATACAAACTCTTCTTGGCCTAGAGAAATCAGAACAATGCCAGATCCATTTCCAAACTTGGAACAAGATCCATTGAATAACAAGGTCAGAGGTACACCTACTTGTTCAAGACATTTACATTGATCAATCTTATGCTCTTTGCCATCAGCAAACCCCACAAAGTTATCAACATCTACATCAGCATACAACACTTCATAAAAGGAATTATTTGGATCTTCAATGAGGTGCAACATATTTTTCTCTCCTTACAGCTTTACAAGGTTGCCTTCAATTGGAATGGTGGCAAAAGACATATCCATTTGAACACTTCCACGAACACTTACAGCCCACTTTTTTGATAAGAGCATGCCCCATTTGGCAGGGAAATCAACAATGACAACATCAAGTTTCAATTTCTTACCCAGATAAGCTACAAGTTGTACCACCAAACCCTTTACAAATCCTACAATAGGCACCTCTCTAGAATCCATTGCAGTACACTTACCATAATCCATTATCACTTTAATTTTCAATTCATTCATGAATTCTAGAGGAATAACATTACAGGATGCTCCGAAATCAAACATACAATTGTGTACCAGTCTGTCTTTAATAATCAATGTTGTAAAAAATGGATTTACATTTAATTGACACTCAACCAAAGATGTTTCCAATTAAACTTCAGGTGCTTCACCTATCTCCTCCAATGCCGGTGGTTTTTCTAGGTCTGCAATGGTTGGAGGAGGAGTATTTACATTATTTATATTTTTTCCTTGTACACTCCTATCTTCCTCTAATCGCAAATACTCAAACTCCCTTTTCTTGTGCTCAAGAATCTTAAGCAGATCAACAATTGGGATAAAAATATTGATCTGACTCAAGACTTAGGAAATATTATAGGGAATGTATTTAGGGAGAGTAGCATTTGGAGAAATATTGACAAACTCGTCATATGGCATAAGATTTTTACCATTTTGGGAATGGGTGGAAACACCAGTTCTACTTGAGACAACAGGGCCTTTTCCAGATGCATCTTTCTTTGGAGCCTCTTTTGGGACATTGGTGAGAACTAGGGTCTTTGGTTTGTCTTGAGGCCCTACCCCTTTGACAACTTTACTTCTTATGTTATACTCCTTTTCTTGGGAAACAACAACATTCATTAATAGTTTTTTTTCCTCTTATGATGGGATTCCTCCATCGTAATTCTTAATCATTAGAGCTCTTAGGTGCTCAAAATAATTATTAGGAAGTTCAAATGCTTGTACCATATCTATTTCTAAAGCATGAGAGGGAGGAAAAAGAGGTACCCAGTGAATGCAGTCTCAAAAACTTGCAGCAGTTATTGCACTTATTACCTCAGTTGAAGTTTCTCCTTGCTGTGAGCTTGTAGAGCAGTCCACCATGCATGCATCATCATCAGTGTTATCATCATCATCAGCTTCTTCAAGTTGATGATCTATTTCACATGGTGGGTGGGGTAAGAATCATTTTTCATACCAATCCATTTGATGTGTCTCTTTAACAACATCAACTCTAGCATTTAGAGGATCAGGAACTACTCTATTTTCCCTAGCTTGGGGTTGTCTAGCTCCCATGGGTCCTTTACCTCTATCATCAGACCTCTAATCATTTCTAGCATGTTTTGCAAGTATGTCTTGTCCTTGTTTCCTATACTGACCCTGAGACCCTTGTCCAATTCCTTTCTCTTCCCTGGCCAGCTTGTAAGAGATTTCTTTAAAAGCTCTACCCAAATTCTTTATAACTTCCTCAAGATCCATGGCCTTACTTGGTTGAGGCCTCTCAAGGTTGATAAGTTTAACACCCTCCCTCTTAGGAGGTTTTCCAACTTCTTTAATGTTGTTCTCAAATTGTAGAGCCATGGTAAAGGCCTGCCTCAAAGTTTTTGGGTTCTTATCCCTCAAATAGTAAGAAGCTTTCTTATTGAATGCATCTGAATACTTTATCAGACATGATTCATCACATGGCCTCAAATTAGTAGGTAGTCTTCTCAATGTTTTGTTAAATCTTGTATAGAAATCATGCACTAATTCATTAGGATTATTTTTTATATTTTCAAACTCTGATAAAAGAAACCTAGGGTTTGTTTTATCACCATACTGCATTCTAAAATCATTCTTCATCTCTGTCCAAGAGTCAATGGAATTATCTGGTAGAGATTTATACCAGTCCCTTGCATCTTCTTCTAGAGTATGGATAAACAGTTTAATGTATACATCCTGAAATTCTATTTCGAAGTCCTCCATCATATTGACAAAGAGCTTCAAGTGATGATCACCAATGATTGCATTATTTCCTTGAAACTTAGGCAATCTATTTCTTACATCTTGTGGCACAACATTTAGATAGTCAGCCATATTTCTAAACCTGATGGGACCAAAAGTATTAACAACAAATGGAGGTCGAGGGGGAGGTTGAGCCATATTATTTTGAGGAGCTGATCTTATAGGAGAAACAAAATGATGAGGAGTGAGGGGTCTATGTGGTACAGTGATACAATTTTTAGAATGACTACTCTCTAAAGGCTCTATTTCTTGGAAAACTCTATTAGATTTGGAAAATATCGAGGCAAATTGAGAGGTAAATGTTTAAAATACAAAAGAAGGACCCTCATTAGATGGAGAATTTAGTTCAACAAAGAGACTACCTGATTCACAAGCACTTGAGGAAGTACTGTAATATTCAATCACAGGCTAATCAGTTTCACCAATGGAGATCTCTTTTCTTGATGCTTCATCTTCAACAACCTTCCAAATTCTTCTTCCTTCTGAATTAGACTTTCCCTGCTCTTAAAACAATCTTCTACTAGGTTCCTTGGTGAAGAAATATATTCTTCCTTCTAGATTTGTAGATATTAATGACAAATCTTACTTGATATATGTTAAGACACTGGTATTTATAAAGAATTTAAACAGCATGGAGTCACCACTAAGAATTTTCACCTTAGTTTGTGCAAATGCACTATGAAAGACCTATTAAATGTCTGTCAATACCATATTCATGCAAAGCTTACAAGATCTGCTCTTCTTTTACCCGAATTATCAATTATGATACAAATCTTAGTGTAATAACTATATAAGCTAGAAATATTGCACTCAAAACTCACAAATTTGAAAATTTCTTACAAATCTAAACAGTGAATGATGCTTCAGCAAATGTATTAGCACACAACATGTGTAAGAAGTATTACCACGGTCTGTATGTACTATTTTTGTAAAATACTTCAAAGAGTCCCCGGTAATGGCGCCATGAGTTTTGTTGATGGTCCAAATGGATATGAACTGGAAACAAATAAAAAAATCATCCTCGGTAATGCATATCAGGTCCTCGGTAATGCAAATCAATTCCCTGGCAATTCAAAGCAATCCCTGGAAATGGCACCACTAGTGTTGGTATCCAAATTTATTCTCCCTGTCAAGCTGAGCAGCAACACAGATCAGACATGGAGCTTAGAGACAGATAGATCATAGTGTGTGTCGTTTTGTAGTCAGGGATGAGATCTAATTGGCCCTTTTTCACTCATATTTTTAGAGAGATGGATAACACCTTCAAGAGGATTTGACCTATCCTCACTACTTTAGGTCATGCCTTTCAACTAGGGTGAGAGGACCCTTAATGTAACCTCTTTTTGATGAAGGAGATGGAGATATCCTTCTTTTGCACAAATTATATGAAGAAAACCTTGGGAAAATACAGTCAATACTCCATGATTTAACTCTTAGGATTTGTCACTTTTAAACAATGGAGATACTTTCAACACAAGGCTAAGGTTACTGAAGGCATTAAGAAATCCTGACTGTTCTGCATATTTTAGTAAGTATATTTTGTTCTTTTGTTGATATACATGGCAAACATGGGTAGTTCAAGGTGGATTCATGGTTTTTGAATAATTTTGGTGGGAGATGAAGTAGGATAAATTTGATTATACCAGATATTTAAAGGGACTTCACAACAATGAACAAATCAACAACAGAAAGCTTCAGAATAGTTAAGATGTTCCTTCAACTAGAAAGTTCACTTCAATGGAGGCCCAGATCAGCATGTTTTCACATAATCTTTGAGACTCTAACACGAAGGCTTGAATTGAAAGACTCAATTAAAAACCAAATTCTTTGATCAATCATGCCTAAGGTACACTCAAATACTTACAGATACTCTTTATCAACAAATGACAGTGAATTGATTTTAAATTTGTTTATCTCATCCAATATGAAGGCTCTTCTTGAAATCAAATTGCAAATACCATTAAATTGTCACAGGGATGAGATCCTGTGTGATTTCACAAATATTTCAATGTAATATTGCAATAGGAATGAAAGAAACTATTTACAGGCATTCTGAAACAAAGTAGACACAAATTGATAGAGAGTGGACATAAATTAATTTCAAAATTGCTTAGATTCATCTGCAGGGGAAAGCTTCTAGAGCAATCTTAGTGCTCGTCAATGGCTAAACATCTGCAATCAACTTTCCATGATAGAAAATTTAACACAGAAGAAAATAACAGGTTATCTTGGCTTGGTCTCTTAGGAAAACGGCTTTCTCAAATTTTCTCTTAAGAATTCAACCCATGACCATTTGCAAGAGTATTCTCATTACATTTATACATTTTTCTCACTCAATTTTCCCCCCAAAAGAGAAGAATATTCAAGGGACCTTTGCTTGTTACCAATTTTTTTCCAACAGTGACGTTTAACAAATTCAGATCCGAAAGCTACCAAGTGGACCAATTATGAACTGATCATGTTTCTTGGGCCCTCAACTAATTACTAGGATGTCATGCCACAATGTTTTGGCAATCCTTCTAATCATTTTGATTATGTCATGCAAGAAATCCCCTTTTTAATCATTTTCTAGAGACTCTGCACAGCTAGATATGACAGGTAATCTTTTTCGCTCTTGAGGAAAAACCTTTTTCATCTCTTATGCCTGCACTTTCATTATTTCATGCTTTTCCCTCTCTTTCCTCTGCAATTCTGCCCCACATCCATCTCCTCTGGTAATTTCCATTTTTGCAAGTTCCTGAGCAATTCTAACTTCAAAATATCGACCTTATCAATCCTTAGACTCAAAAATTAAGTTCCGAATCCATCAAATCACACTTTACAGATAGAGATGACAAAGAGTTTCATCAAAGAATGATGAAATATAGTTCTTATTCACGTTTTTAGAAGTCTTAGAGAAAATTGGCAAAAAAATAGATGCAATACATAGAAACCATTGATTTTACCCCTTTTCCACTTTAAATCATAGCCTTCCACCTATTTCCTTGGTGCAACTGCAAAGGAGAAGCATAGAGGAAAGTTTCCAAACAAGTTTCGGCCTTCCATGTGCCATGGGCCCAAGAAAATCATTTTTTGGCCTTTGAAAAGTCTTAACAAAAAGGGAGCCGGCAGGAGTCTCCACATGTCACCTTGACGCACCTTTGGCATGGCCATAAAAAGTGGAGACCCAAAAAAGCATGGGCTCACCATGTGTCTTAGTCCGGCAGAGTTTTTTTTAAAAGTTGAAGGTTCAACAGAAGGCGCCATGTGTCTAGGGTCCGAGACAGTTTTCCTTGGCCATTGAAAAGTCCAAGCAAAGGTAGAGTGAGCGGAAGCCTCCAAGTGTCCTCCTAGAAATTCTTCAAAAGAAAACCTAGGGGCCAGTCCCCAAATAGGTGCAGTCCCTTCACGTGTCTTAGGCCTTTCAAAATTAATTTGAAAAGTTAAAGTATAAAGCGGAGCCAGCGGAAGCCTCCACATGTCTCCCTGTCATAATTGTTAAGGTGGGACCTTGAGGAATATCCTCAAATGAGTGCCTACCCTCCACATGTCCATGGTCTGCCAAAAATATACCGGCCACATGAAAAAAATTTCTAGGTCTTGGCAAGGCAGTGGAAACCTCCACATGTCTCCTCGGCACAACTCCAAGGCTAGACCAAAAAGGTGAATTTTAAAATGAGCATCGTTCCTCCACATGGACAAGTTTTGGGTTGAAGTGAGCCTTAGAGTTTTTAAAGTGCCCCACTGATCTGATTCTAACCAGAAAGGGCCAGATTTCCATTGAAGATGAGAAGTAAATTTGACCCAAAAAAATACACCTGTCAAACCATAAAATGTAGGAAAATCACCATCTAAGCCTGGAAATGAATCTTTCTTCAAGAACAGATAATTTGGAAATGTTATAAGGCTAAAATATGATCCTCCGAGCTACATACAATCACGTTTCCACAGGTATTTGGGAATAAAAATGATAGGGACAACAAAATGTGACTGTGGAAAACAGAAGAAAAGGAAAAACCCATGTTTTACGCCCAAGTTACAGACTCTTTCACATGGACAGAGGAACGAAAAAAAAAATTATGGACTTTTAAGTGATCCTCGACCAAGGAAGCGACTGATCATGGCAACCAAATGGAGAACAGAGTCTTCAAGCTTCAATACGGGGAGATAGAAAACATGAAAGAGGACGTAAACTGAGGAATTTTAGTGACAAATAGGGTGAGACTATTTTGAGCACCAACAGGAGCTTCAAGAAAAGAAGAAACAACAAGAAGATTTGATTCTTTCTTTGCAAAATATTATTGAATCTTTGGTTTTAGATTCAGGGGCTTCTTTCCATGCTACTCCACATAGGAATTATTTTGTTGATTATGTTCAAGGAGATTTTGGGCATGTTTTTATTTGTGATGATGAGCCTTACAACATAGTTGGAAAAGGTTTTTTTCAGGTTAAGATGTAGAATGGGAATACTTGGATATTGAAGGATATCAGACATTTTCCTACATTAAGATGAAATTTAATATTGGTAGGGCAATTGGGAAGTAATGGTTGTATTGTGATATTTACAGTGGACTGTTGGAAGGTTATCAATGGTGCTCTTGTGGTGGAAAGAGGTAAGAAGGTTGGAACATTGTATTTAACCACTTATAGCACTAATGTTTGCAATCTTGTGGATTCAAAAGTATATACAATAGTGTGGTACTATAGGCTCGGTCATATGAGCCATAAGGGCATGGAGATCATAAAGAAGGAATTACCTAGATATATAGAAATAGATTTGGATTTTTGTGAGGGCTGCATATATGGGAAACATAATCGAGTAAGGTTTCTCAAGGCTGGACCTACAAAGAAAGAGATTAAGTTAGAGTTGATGTATTCTAATGTGTGGGGGGCAGCTCAGGTATCATCTCTTAGGGGTTCAAGTTATTATGTTACTTTTATTGATGATGTAATAAGGAAATTTTGGGTTTATTGTATTAGAAAAAAATCTGATGTATTTGACACTTTTTTTAAATGGAAAGCCTTGGTAGAGAATGAAACAGGTCTTAAGCTAAAATGTCTCAGGTCAGATAATGGAGTGGATTATTACAATAATGAATTTGATGATTACTATTATAATAATGGAATTTTAAGGAAAAAGACGGTTCCAGGAACTCCACAGTAGAATGGGGTATCAGAAAGGATGAACAGAACAATAATGGAACATGCTAGGAGCATGAGGTTACATGCAGGACTGCCTCTTTCTTTTTGGGCAGAAGCGGTGAGCACAGCTGTGTACTTGATAAACAGAGGACCCTCAAGTGCCTTGGATGGAGGCATACCTGAGGAGGCATGGTATGGTAAGAAAGTTGATTATTCATTTCTTAGAGTCTTTGGATGTGAGGTGTTTGTTCCATAGAGATAAGGATGATAGGACCAAGCTAGAGGCTAAATCAGAAAAATGTACTTTCATTGGTTATAGTGGTGATGACTTTGGGTTTAAATGTTGGAGTATTAAGGACAAGAAAATCATTTGGTCTAGGGATGTGGTATTTAATGAGAAAGTCATGTATAAGCAACAGTTGCAGGAAAACGGGGAAGAATCCAAGAAAGAATATACAGTGGTAGATGATATTCCACATGGGAAAGTGACCCATGAATCAGTTCAGGAACCTACTCAACAGGAACTCCAAAACTCCCTACAGTAAGGAGGTCTTCTAGGGTAAGAAGAATAACCTGAACTTTTTTCTCCTTCTCTTTATTATTTATTACTCACTGATAGTGGAGAGCCAGAGAGATTTGATGAAGCAATGCAGGTAGATGCCAGTAAGAAGTGGGAGCAAAGCCATGGATGAGGAGCATAAGTCTCTCATGGGAGAACTAGACTTGGGATTTGGTGAAGCTACCGGAAGGTAAAAGAGCATTGTAGAACAAGTGGGTGTACAGATTTAAAGATGAAGAAGGATGAAATAAAAGATATAAGGCCCAGTTGGTGGTCAAGGGGTTTGCACAGAAATAAGGTATAGATTTTGATGAGATTATTTTCTCCTGTAGTAAAAATGACTTCTATTAGAACTGTTCTTGGAATAGTGGCAGCAGAAGACTTGCACTTAGAACAGCTTAGATGTAAAGACTACATTTCTCCATGGTGATTTGGAGGAGGAACTATATATGCAGAAAACAGAGGGCTATGAGGTCAAAGGTAAAGAGGAGATGGTGTGTAAACTGAAGAAAATCTTGTATGGCTTGAAACAAGCTCCACGTCAATGGTATAAGAAGTTTGATGGCTTCATGATGGAGCAAGGTTATATTAGATGTCATTCTGACCATTGTGTGTATACAAAGAAATTTGAGGATGGAAGTTATATTATCCTGTGTTTGTATGTTGATGACATGTTGGTTGCGAGGTAAAAACATGCGGGAAATAAAATTACTCAAGAAACAGCTAAGTGAATCCTTTGATATGAAGGATTTGGGGGCAGCCAGACAAATCCTTGGTATGAGGATAACTCGGGATATGAAGGAATGGAAGTTGACTTTATCTCAGGAATGAGTACATTAAGAAGGTATTGGATAGGTTTAACATCCATGATGTTAAACCGGTTGGGACTCCTTTGGCAGGCCATTTTAAGTTATCAAAGGAGCAGTGTCCCAAGAAAGAGCAGGAAATAAACTAGATGTCCAAGGTACCTTACTCATCAGCGGTTGGCAGTTTGATGTATGTCATGGTGTGCACTAGGCCTGATATTGCCCATGCAGTGGGAGCTGTGAGTAGATTTATGAGTGATCTAGGTAAAGAGCATTAGCAAGCAGTAAAGTGGATCCTTCGGTATTTGAGAGGAACCATGGGGACATTTTTGTGCTGCAGTGGATCTGTTAGAGTATGTACTTTACGTGGTTATGTTCATGATTCAGGCATAGGTACTGGATTTACCTGTATTGTATTTAGCAGGAGGAGCACTTAACAGTGTGGATATATGTTATACTATAGGTGGACAACAGTGAGTATGGATTATCTAGTTGACTACAGTATAGTTGGTGGCTTTGTCAACCACAGAGTATTGAGTACTGTCTTCTACCTTGACAGATGGCATTGCAATAGATCCTTGAGGTTTGGTTATCTCAAAAATTGCTTGAGGAGTTGGGGCATAATTCTTTGAGGAATAGTAAGCTGCTTTAGTGATAGTCTTGAGTGCTACGACACTTGACTAGTTCTAAGATTGTTATTGCTTTCCTACTCCAAGATGAAGTCCCATATCTCAATGTATTTGATATCACTTTCATCAGGGCAACTATATGATATTGCTGAAGATAAGTTTGCAAAGGTTGGATGTAAGAGTTCATTACCAGTCAGAATCCTGTATTTCATCTGATAGACCAAGGTGTTTGATCAGCAAGGGATAAACTAAAGCTATGGTTCAACTTTGGTTATCGTTCCTTTCGTGGTATGACAGTGAAGGGTTGAGAAGCTTGCTCAGTGGACAATCAGTCTCCAAGTGGGAGATTGTACACATATGTTGTTTGGAGCCTATTCATCATAGTTAGAGATGTGGTACACCTTCTATGTTGTTACACTCGGGTATTTTTATGGTAAAAAAGAGTCCCGCTCGCCGGTGAGCGGGTCAGGGGGGTTTGGGGGGTGAAGCCCCCCGATTGAAGGTCGGGTTTAGGGGCGAAGCCATTTCTGGAGGAAGTCAAATTTTCATGGGTGGTTTCATTGTTACAGAGGCACGCACAGGCCCATCTTGAAATGGGTCACACCAGTTATGGACTGTTTTTGGGACCATGGTTTTTTGAGTACCCATTGTAGTTGTAAAACCACCTCTTCGGCTACCCATAGGTTTTATGGGATGGTGTTTCTTTTTGCCCATTAGTTTGAAATACCCATGGTTTTAGTAAATACTGCTTAAAGCAGTTGTCTATTTATATGGTCTTATGCATATGATAGATATACAAGCAAATGTATTGCAGATGTGTTTTGAATTCGGGTGTGAATTCTGTAGAGTTTGTTGAGCATAGCTCCAAACGGATCTGGGTATTGTATTGAGAGAGTGGAGGCTTGTAATAAAATTTGAGCAAGTGATTCTTGGTGGACGTAGCCCAAATTGGGTGAACCACATTAAATCTTGTCTCTTTGTGTTGTGTTATTTATTCTGCACTTTTATTTGAGATATGTAATATTTTCTACGTATTAGTTTCTACGGTTGCGATTCTGTAAGGGATTATTCCGCATATTTTATCTCTTATTTCCTAACATCGGTTTTGGGTGTCGTCTTTTGCAAAAGTGATTATTTTTTTGTGTTATTTCCATTGGAAATATTTATTTTGATAATTTCACTATAAATATAAAGTGTCATACTGTAACACGCACTCATTATAAAGTGACAAATATGGAGGAGTGTTGTAATCAATTTTGGATGTAATTTCTGCTGAGCCCTACGTCCTAAACTTTTAGAGTTACATTCTTGTATCTATCATGGATTCTATGAATAATACGATTTTATTTGAATTGTGTGGACTTCAAGAGGATATTGTAAAATTTGTGGAAGAAAATAGATCACTCAAGAAGAAAAATTCTCTTCTACAATCACTCATTCATGATAAGGATACACTAATACACTCCCTGTAGCAAACACTTGCTAGCCTACAGCATCGTCATCATATTGTGGACAACCATATCCATGCTCCTAGTTCACTTGCAGTTGTTGCTCTTGTACCCATTGACATTGTGTTAGTGCAAAATCATAGCACCCCTAAATGAATTCTATAGATCTACTTTTCTAAGGTAGATTCATTTGGTGTGATATGCATAACATTGAACTTTCCCCAAGGTATGGGACCTTGCAAATGGAAAAGTTCTCCAGATTAAAGGTTAATTCCTATTCCTATGTTTAGGTGCATACGTGAGAACTTGAAAAGGATCTATCTCTATACCTAATCTAAAATTTTCCAAGGGGACATGGTAAAAGGGGTATAAGAAATAAGAAATAACTAAACTACAAGGTGATGCACCAAAGGAATGATGAACACTAGTTTTGATGATAGGCACAAACCAACAAAATACATACAATAATCAATCACAGATAACCAGATTTATAAAGAAAGACCATATGTGAGAAAAAGGGACATAAAGGATATAGAATCGATCACAAACATGTTTTATTGCTTTGCAGATTAATACAATGCATTACAAAACAGCCAGGAGGCAAGAAACATACTAAAATTTTAATGGAAGGCCTGAAGTCCATGAATTCCTTTGCTAGAAGGAATGGGAGCCTACAAAACAAAATAAGGTCCAACCCTTTATAATGAGTCTTGACCCTGTATTTATAGACTCGATCAAAGAGAAGAAAGAGAGAGAAACAGGAGAAGCGGGAAACGCAGGTCAAAGCTAAACTACTACTATTAATGTCTTCTACAAAATCTGCCCCACATCTGTCTCGACTGCATCAATCTCTGGTTTGGCGTCTCAAGTAAAGGAGAAATGATGGAGTAGATTGAATCTGATCTAGTTGTTGAGGTAGATGGATCCACCATTGATGGCCCTTGAAGATGTTTTCTCCATTTTCCTTTACCAAACCTCTCCAAAATTAAATTTTTAGATCTCCATGGCATAAACGGAGCCGAGATCTTTCCAACGGTGTCAGATTTGCAATATTTTGAGCCCTAAGTCAAAATATATGCCCCTTAGAAGTTTGTATTGGGTCCGTATAAATGGGTGGGAAAACAATTTAAAAAATGGGTCTCCTTTTTAATATGGGGCACGTGACAACCAGATTAGGACAAAATCAGGTTTGCGGGTCCGTGATTTATATTTTCCCCCCTTTTCCAAAAAAATCACAAAACTCAGAAAACCCCCGTGGCCCCGACGCTCTACTTGGATACGTGGCACCCTTTGGTTGGCTGGGGAGATGTGCTTCAATTTTTACCTTTGTGACTTTTTGTCGAAAGGAAAATTTTCACCTTTTCCTCCAACTCCCCGCTTTCCTTGACTCGGGCTCAAACACTAACTTTTTCCTTTGGGAAGAGTTGCGGCCCATTTCACAACTTTTACATCTTTGGAATAACAAGGGTCAAAAAACCAACTTTCCCCCCGATGGCCTACTTTAGCACTGCTAGTTTAGGCTTACCACGTGGCGTTTCCTCCACTGCCTGCCCAATTTCTATGTTTTTTGCTAAGTCTTTCACTTGGCGGGGGCACATCTCTTGACCTGGGACACGTGGTAGTCTGGCACTCATTTGGAAACCATCTCTTTATTTAATCCTTGATTCAGCACCATTTAGACACTTGGCAGCCTCCTACGGCCTACCACATGCATTGACTATTCAACCGACTCTGCCCCTTTTGATATTGGACATGTGGAGGCATCACGCTCGCTTGAAAGCCCGATTAAAAATTTTCCTTTGAAGGAGCGTTGAGTTGACACTTGGTAGCCTCTATAGGCCTATGGATTTTTCAATGACCTCTCCCTTCTTTTTTGGGCCCAGGGCTACGTGGTGAACTGGCACGAGTATGAGTCTCTACTTTTGGATCTACCCTTGGAGGTGTGATGCTTGGACACGTGGCACTTCCCCGCCAACACTTCTATACTTATCCATTTTTTGAGGCCCACTTTTTGACCTTGAATGACTATTTACTATGTGGAGGGCTAGCACGAGTTTGAGTCCCCACCTTGGGGATCCCATCTTAGATTTGCACCGAGCCGACACCTGGCTTCTTCTTGAAAGCCCGATTCAAAATTCACCTTTGAAGGAGTGTCGAGTTAACACTTGGCAGCTTTCATAGGTCTGTGGAGTTTTCAACGACCTCTCCCTTCTTTTTCAAGCCTGGGGCTACGTGGCAAATTGGCGCGAGTATGAGTCTCTGCTTTTAGATCTACCCTTGGAGGTGCGCCACTTGGACACGTGGCACTTCCCCACCAACACTTCTATACTTAGCCCTTTTTTGAGGCCTGCTTTTTGACCTTGGTTGACTATTTACTACGTGGAGGGTTGGTGCGAGTTTGAGTCCTTGCCTTGGGGCTCCCATCTTGGATTTGTGCCGAGTTGATACCTGGCTTCTTCCTACTTGGCCGAAGACTTTTCAATGGCCGCACAAATTTTGGGGCTCTGGACACGTGAAATTCTGGTGCTCATTTGAGCCTCCCTTTTTGGATTCATCTTTGGAGAAGCATCGTTCTAACACGTGGCTCTCTTCACTGTCTTCTTCATACTTAGTCGATTTTGGACTCTTTCCTGAATAGTTTTGAGCCCAAAAAACTCTGAAACTTCACCATTTTTCCCCTTCTTACTCCTGGTTCCTCTATGGCACTACCCCTTCTTTTTTTGACCCTATTATTCTGTTGTTGAGTCTACCTCTAACTTGAAAAATGGATTTAAGACATGGAAACAACTTGACAGAGTCATTTCTTTTTGCATAGGGTCATTTAATCATTCTCAACCCCCGCAACTCTATTATTGAGTTCTTCTGCGACCTATTTACAAGATCTGAATGATTTTTTCTAGGTTCTTTCTATCCAGGGTCGTGGTTGATCCAATATTTTTCCCGAGGGGTGAAATATGGATAACACATTGATTTTTCATTCTTTGAGCTTGTTACTGCTCTTGATGCTCCTAAGTCTCTGAGGCTTATTACTGCATACTCTTCCACACCTGTGCCTACTGCAGTAACAAATCTTGTGTATCCTACTTCTGCTCATATGCATGTCTCTTTTGAGAAGCATACCACTGCTTTTAATTCTTGTATGCTCCGTTCTTTGGGTTTCACTGGTGGAGGTATTGGCATACATTCACAAGGTATTGTTTCCCCTATTCCACATGCTAAGTGGAATTCTCGCCATGACGTTGGTTTTCGAGAAGATACTTCATTAGGATCACACATTAACAACACATGAGTTCTGCACCTTCACTCAGGCTAAAGAAACCTAAGATTTCAGCTGTCATACATGATCAACCTGACACACATTTTGGTGTTCTTTTGCATGCACCCATTGTGCATTTTACACCAAGTCATATGCATTCATCTTCTTCATCCATCTGTGTTGATTTGGGGTGGATATTTGACCACTCGTGGTGGCGACATAGGAATTCATTGAGAGGACTCTACAGGCGTGGCTCCTCCACCATTCAGCCTCTTGCTCCACTTTCTATAACTTCTGCATTGTAATTCTTCTTTTTTGAGAATTTTTCTTTAGTAGGTGTAGTGTATCTCTCTTGTTTGTTGAGAGATTTTGTATCTATATTTTTGACATTTTTGGCATGTTGATAGTATCTCTTATGGGGGATCTATTCTGGTGAAGTCCAGTGTTATTTTTTCATTTTTTGAGTAGTTGATTTTGGGAAACTCATACAGATTTGTAGCATCACTCCACCCATTTACCAATATGGGAGGTTGTGGTGTTGATCCTGCTTCTTCAATTTTCATGTCCTTGCCTTGTCACCTTGGCTTTTCTTGGATCGTGACACTCTGGAGTTTGTGTCCTTGCCTTGTTGCTTTAGTTATTGCTCTTGGATTATGACACACCTATTTGCAGCAGTTGATTGAATTATGTTTGGTGTTTTTTCTTACACTTTCGACATCACTCCATTGACTGTCTCCTTGTATGGAGCTATTCTGGTGAAGCCCAGTGTCAGTTGTTTTTGAGTTTTTTGATCAAGCAGTGGATTCAAACCATAGTGCACACCAAACTTCTTTAGCATTATACGAGTTTTTTAAGCCGAGCTTCTTGGGATGCCTTGCAGCAGGTTTTTTCTCTCTCTACTTTGTTGTTACTGGTTTTAGGCACCTTGCAGTGTTCCTTTTTCTAGTTATTGTACATGAGTACCTCATCAAGCCTAGTTTCCAGGACTCATATTGTGGACATGCCACTTCTATTTTGGCCCCTAGCTTCACTTGAGGGGTGGTGTTAGAGTAGGTATTTATCTTAGATCATTTTCACCTAGGTACTTTATTTACCTTTATTTTATTTATCCTCGCCCACTTATGTGTGTGGATATTTGTTTTATTTTATTTAGATATTAGGAGATATAATCTAGTTGTTAGGTATAGTTCTTTCCTTGATCTATGGTATTGACTAGATCTTTGATGTCTAGTTCTCTCCTAAATCTATGGTCGTGACTAGTTCTTTGATGACTAGTTATTTCCTTGATTTATGGCTTGATCTACGACCTTGACTGGTTCTTATATTGTTATTCCTTACATATATAAGCAAGGCCCATTCTCAATGTATTTCATTGAGTTCCATAATAATATTTGATATTGCTGCTCATTTTTTTGCAAAGGTTTTATGTAAATTTATTCTGGAGAATTGCTTTTATCTTATAGATCGTGGTGTTTGATTATCATTTGTGTTCTTGGCTTGGTACGATCTAATTATCATTACTTTTAGGACCAGACACCACTTTACATGGTTATTTAGATTCAGATATGGCTGGAGATGTAGACTACAGGAGGACCACGACAGGTTATATTTACATTGTAGGTGGGACAGTAATGAGATGGATTTCATGACTACAGAATTTGGTGGTATTTTTAACCACAGACTTTGAATATGTTTCTGCCACAGAGGAAAGAAAAGAAATGATTTGGTTACAACAATTTCTTTAGGAGTTGGGGCATAAGTAGGAGGAAGGAAAGTTACATAGTGATAGTCAGAGTCCTATACACCTAGCTAAGAACTCTGCTTTCCACTCTATGATGAAGCATATATAGCTTAGGTACAATTTCATCAGGACAACTTTGGAGGAAGAGAAGTTGAAGCTAGAGAAGATTCATACTAGTCAGAATCTTACAAACATGATGACCAAGGTGGTCACAAGGGAAAAATTGAAGCTATGTTTAGCTTTGGTTGGTCTTCATGGAAACTACTGAAGGGTTGAGAATCTTACTCATAGGAAAACTAGTCTCCAAGTGGGAGATTATTAGGTTGTGGAGCCTATTTTATAAGATAGGTATGCTAGTTACATTGAGAGGCATTCCTACAGTGGCAGTCAGGGATGTAATGGCGTGAGTGGTTCAGTTTTTGGGTCGACATAAAAAAAATGTAAAGATATTAAGGTACGGATCTACCTAGGTTTATGGGACGGTTTTGCCCCATGGTTTTGATACCCACGGTTTTGTAAAACTACTTAATTAATTGTCTAATTATGTGTTTTTGTGCATATGGTAGGGATTAATGTAACATTACATAAATGTCTTAATTCGGGTGTGAGTTTTGTAGATTTTGTTGAGCACAGCTCGAAACGGATCTGGGTATTGTATTGAGAGAGTGGTGGCTTGTAATAAAATCTGAGCAAGTGATTCTTGGTGGATGTAGCCCAAATTGGGTGAACCACATTAAATATTGTCTCTTTGTGTTGTGTTATTTTTATTCTGCACTTTTATTTGAGATCCGTAATATTTTCTACATATTAGTTTCTACTGTTGTAATTCTGTGAGGGATTGTTCCGTATAATTTATCCTTTGTTCCCTAACAGTATACCTGGTAGTAAATTATTTTTGTATACCACGATATTTGCAAAATTTTAAAAATGCATTGGAATCATACTCACCTCCTATGTTTTTCCTAAGAACCTTGATGTAGTATCCACTTTTCTTCTCCACTAATTCCTTGAACTATTGAAATGTATCAAAGGAATTTGATTTATGTCTAATAAAATATGCCCATGTCTTCCTTCTGTAGTCATCAATGAATGTCATAAAATATGAAAAACCTCTAATAGAAGTTGTGTGCATATATCCACATAAATCTGAGTGCATAATTTCAAGTGGTGCACTTGCTCTTTCCATTTTTCCAATTGTGAAAGAATCTATGTGTTAATTCCTCAAAATACAACCTTCACATACTCTTTCTAGTTTTTGAATCAAGGGAAAACCCTTAAACATATTATTTCTATGAATTAAATTCAAACCTCCAAAATTCAAATGTCCATACCTTAGATGCCAAATCCATGATTCATATTTCACGAATGATTGAAAGGTTGATTGTGTCCCTTCAGCGGTGCAGGACTCACTTGCATTAGCATAAACCTCCTTTACATTGGCACATGACTCAGCACAAGACTCATCTGCATGAGCACAGGAATTGGTAGAGGATTGATTTGACTTAGTGCAGGACTTTCTTAAGAACTGAGCTACTAATTTAGCTACAAACATATCTGTTTTCTTCTTTTTTCCTATTTTTAATATCAAAAGAAGAATCCTATTGTTTCTCATCTTCACTTTTTCTATCAACTGAGTGCTAGGGATTTTTTCCACGATCACACACTCATTATCTTCCATATAAATTCTATGTCCTTTCTATATCAATTGTCCAATACTCATAAGATTTTCCTTCAAACTTGTAACATAGTACACATCATGCATATTCATTTTCTCCCCCTGTTTAGTTAGAATACTAACCATGCATTTTCCTTTTACAGACACAATATTGTTATTTCTAAGAGTAACATCACTCTTTACTAACTCATCTAAACTGGAAAATAAATATAGATTACTTGTCATGTGATTATTGCAACCAAAATCCAAATACCATACATCACATGGACTATCTTTTGATAGATTACATGGAATAGGGGGTAAAGAAGGTATTGCTTTGGAAATACTTGTGCATGTAATAAACATAGATCTAGAAGTAGAACTTCCTAGCTAATATTGATTTTGCCTCTCCTGGTCAAATTGTTTCATCGTGTAATCATAAGCATAGTCCCCATACATTTTACAATAATGAAACTAAACATGAGATTTATCTTGTCTCTGACCATAACTATGTCCGTTTCTCTATCCTTTTCCACTTGAGTTCGATGAACTGATATTGTGTCCTCTATAATTCTTCCTCTACCTCTTGGGTTGAAACTTCCTCTTCGTTTTCTACGATTGATTTTTGTCTAAGATGTAAAATCTTGAGCTACAGCTGCATTTGATCTATTCATCCTTTTTTCATGATTTATTAGTGATTCATGCAACTCATCAATTGAAAATGGACTTAGATCCTTAGTTTCTTCAATAGCCATAGCTCGAGCATCAGCTTTTGTAGAAAAAATCCTAAGCAATTTTTCAATAATTATTTTGTCTTCAATAGTCTTACCATGGGATTTTATTTGATCGACTAATCCAACTACATAAGTAAAGAATGATTCTACAAAATTTGAATCTTTCATTGATAAATTCTCAAAAATTGTATGAATTAAATGTATATTGGTGGTTTTTACTTTCTCCTTACCTTGATATGCAACTTGAAGTCTGTCCCATGTGATATTTTCTTAATTTGCTGCTACCACTCTTGAAAAAATGATTTCATGTATTTCTTGATTAATATAGAATAGAGATTTTCTATATTTCTTCAATAATTCCTTCATAGTATCTTTATCTACCTGAGAAAGTGCAGTATGTGTTGCTGCATTTGTGGGCTCTATGTACCCATTCTCTATGATCTCCCACACATCTTGAGATCTAAATAGTGCCTTCATGGTCAATGAGAAATACTCGTAATTATTTCCATTAAATTGTGGTATCTACATACCATATGTAGAAGCCATAACTTGTTAGGAATTTAATAACCTGCTCCAAAAACCTTCTCTAATACCAATTTATAGAAAAATTGAAGTCTTAAATGGTGAATGACAAAATAATTCATAAAACTTGCTAATAAAAATAGAGTAATACAAAAACCAACACTGTTGTGCGTAATCATTAATTAATTTCTTCTCTTTCAGAGCTTCGGCTCATTACATTCCAAGCTATGTGTGCAACTCTTTCTCTTACATCTACAACTTCAGATGTGTGCTTCTCATGTGCATACAAATAAATTACAATTGTTGTTTTTATATAAACACTAACTCCATCTATGCTTTACTTTGAACTTCTCTAAAACAAAGATTTCTAAATTTAAACTGTTGCTTTAAAAGTACCACATGTTGTGTATGCATAAAACAAATATCTTTTATTTTATTTTATTTTATAATTCCTAAACATAGACTTAACTAGAAAGCTATGAACTGCATAAAAAAATAAAATTACTATTATCTAAAGTTAACCTTCATTCACAAGAGAAATTAAGCATGCAATGCACATGCATATTTCCAATAGAAACTTCTAAATTTTGTTAAGATGGGATTTAAGAAACATATCACCAGAACACTTAACATGTGCTAGATGGCCATAAACCTATGTGACATCACTCAGAAACATACTAATAAAAATGCCACATATATCTACATTGTCCTTGCAATGCTTTTTTCAATGCACTAGACTTGGACATGACACCTGGGTGGAACAAGGGTGGATGCAAAACCTATACTTGCTGGTGGGTTTCACCCTACACTTTCATAAAGAGGTTCATATAACTCAGATGTGCCAACATGTGTAACTTAATTTCATTTTCATTCTGCCTCCTTTAAATACATTAAACTACAATTTTTGTTGTTGACGAAGTAGTTTTTCATGGCGGGCATGTCATTTTCTAGAATAGTTGAAACTAGGGATGATTAGTGCTCTATTAATTTTCCTAGAATATAAGTGGGGCCCATGCATCATTTTTCCACTTCGGTTACGGTTAAGGGAAATAAGTCCTTCATAAGTCATCTCTCTCAGTGTGTGCTCTAAAACTAGAGAAAACACCTCATCAAGCAGGTTGTTTTAGAGAGATCAACATCCCATGCAATTGCAGTAATTGAAAATGCTATAAAGGCATTAAAAAGTAAGTTTTTTTTTGGTTGGTTTCAGTGAAGATAGATTTGATACACATCTAATAATACATTAAATAGTAAAATAGTTACATGAATTATTGATGTGAAAGTTTGTAATGATGGAGTTACAAATTTATTTCAATCTAAATATTAGTTTATACATGAGGCTTAGAATAGCCAATGAGTATAAAAATCAATTGGAGTGGAAAAGTAATAAGGGAAATGAAGACGTGAGCTTCTTGGAGTCTATTACAATGGGATAAGTGCACAAAGATGGGGGGCCAAAAGGGGGTCAAAAAGGGACACCTCTTTCCTAAAATCAATGAAACCTGAACTTCATCGAACAATTCGGCATGCCTATACTCAAAATTTGACAAAATGATAAGAATAAGTACCGTAGATCTTGGAATCTAGTTTCTAAACTACTAAATTTTTTTAAAAATGGTTGAGATTAAGAGGCTCAAATTTTGTGCGCACACAAAGTATGTCTATTTTTGTGTAAAAACGATAAGAACCTATTGTGTGTGTGCCCCCCCATTTTTTGAGTTGTATAATTTTTTTCAAATCCCTTCAATAGAAAGTTAGCTACGGCCATGTACAAGGTCCCACTAAATTTTCATAATATTTGGATGAATAGATAATTTTTTCTTAATTTTGAAAGTGCACCTATCCCGAAAATGAAATATTTGTGTGTGCACCCCCATAACATTGAGAAAAAAATTCAATTTTTAGTTTTATTTTGAGTGCATGTAGAATGGAATTTAGAAAAGACCACATTTTTTTAATTTGGATGAAAAAATCGTAAATTGTGCACCAAAACGTATGCATAAGTTTTTGCAAGAAATAAAGGCACTAGTAAAATAAATTATGGATGAAATCCTTAAACTAATAAGATTTTAGACAGAATTATATCGTCATCAAGGTAAAAATGAGCTTGACATCGTAGTATAATTTATTTTTTAATATTATGTTTTAATGCACAAGATATTGGGGTGCACACGTGTAATTTTGATGTTTTTATGTCAAACACGGTTTCAACCACGCAATACACATTCCAAACCTCTGATTTTGAAATCCAAGCCTTTGGATTGGGTATTCCAAACCCTAACAACATGAAACACAAGCATGTTATAAATAATCTCGCATTATGATGCGCTCGCGTTCTTGTTTCCAATTCGAAATATGTCCATTTGGGAGGGATAACGTGAAAAAACACATAGAAAACCATAATGCGAGCGCGTTATAACGCTAGCACACTTTAGCTTGGTAAATCTGTTATCCTGTAAAATTGAAAAGGGCGATTTGTAGGTAACTATACCAAAAATTCCGTTTTTGCCCCCAAGGAAGTGTGATAACGTTCAAAATAGCCCAAAACTCCCTTTCAAAAATCAAGTTGTTTCAAGACTTAGCCACCTTTTTCTTATCCTTCAAGGGGAGAAATCTGTGTGTTGACATGCAGAAAAGTGTGCCATTTTACAAAGGAGAGAAACTTGTGTGTTGACATGAATGAAAGTGCACCATTTTAAATTGGGGAGAAATTGGTGTGTCGACATGCAGAAAATTGTGCCACTTTACAAAGGGGAGAAATTGGTGTGTCGACATGCAGAAAAGTGCGCCCTTTTACACTGGAATGCATCGATTGTTTTTGTAAAATATTTAAAAAGCATGTTAGCATACATGATGACCTCATCCATGTTGCACCATGGGATGTTGCCATCTAAAAACTTGTCCAAGTCAACTGTTGACTTTTTAGATATTTTCTAGATCTTTTGTAAATATCTTGTAAGATATTTTGTAAGTAGTGGGTTTGCTTTTGTCTTCTTTCCTCCTCTCCTTCTATAAATACTAGAATACTTGTTGTATTCTAGGTGAACATTTTTTGTATGGAAAGAGAAGTGAGGAGAGAAAGACTTTTGTGTTTTCTTGCAACAGAAGAAATATTAATACATATATTTAGACTTTGTGCTTAATGTGTGTGTCATTTGCATCAGATCTTTCTTCAGTTAGATCTATATTTTTATTCTATTAGATTCATTCCTATTATTGTCATTTGTTCATCAGTATTTCTTTAATTGTTTATGCAAGTAAGTTTGGCTCTGTTTACTACCGGCTCAAAGCATAAACCTTCTCACCTTTCCATCTTGGAATCCATTTCTTTTCTTCTTTCAAATCTACCCTCCTCTGTTCCTTCCCTCCTACCTTTCTGTTCGTTGTTGGAACTACCACTATTGGGATGAGATCCCAAACCTCCTGAAGTTAGAATAGTGTATATTTACACAGATTCCTGCTTGATAGATTAGCAATAAACTAGTTTCACTTTGTTGTCTGAAAGAAGGGCTATGCTCTGCACACTGTTGGCCTATTTCCCTACGACCTACCTAACCGAAATTTTTTGTGACCAACAGTTTTTGGCGACTTTGCTGGGGGTCGAACTAAGGAAATAACTAAAAAATTGTAAAAATAACTACCAGATTACAAATTTTAAACCTTTGTTAGAAATCAAAATTTTTGCATAAGTGATCAAAAATGAAATTTTCCTTATGAAAATCCATAGATCTGGACAAAATAGAAGCTTTTAGTTCGCTGATTTTTTACAAAAACTTGTATATTTCAGTAGATCTAAGATTCTGACATTTTATGATATTTTCAAAACCTTGCAAAATTCAGGTCAAAGATCCAAAAATCAGCCTACTAAATTGACCCACTTTTTATCCTTAGTAATCTTTGTCAGAAAACCGCAATCGGTTGTTATTTAAGAGGGTAAAATTTAAATATTGAAAAAGTACATGCTGCTGATTTTTGCCAGAAAAATCAGAAAATCAGCAAGTATAAACAAAAAGATTGTTGTAAATCTACTCCTAATTATTGCAGATTTGAATGGGTATGCTGGCAAGTGAACCATTTACTCGTAGCAGAAGAGATTTTGGGGAAGTTGATCCAATTTTTGATCTACTTTGAAGGCACCATTTTAGTATCACTCCAGCACGATTCGCATCACTGAGCTCAGCGTGTCGATCAGCAAGAAGTGTCTCACCTCCATGAAAGAGCTAGATTTCATAGGGTGCCTCGACATCAACTTGCAGTGCTCTTTTGCTAAGTGGAACCACACCCCCTATGCGTGTTCTTTTTCCTGCTTTTCAAATGGCAGAAAATCTACCTGTACCATGGGGAAATGCCATGGGTCCTCTAGCACTGCTGCATCCAGTCAACCCGTCCCTCACGGAAATCACAAAAATTTCTTGAAATATGATGGGAGCAGAAATGAAAGCACATACACGCATATAGTTGTGTTTATTATGTCATGCAGCATTCTGGACGTGACTTATGAGGACGTATCGGTACATCTATTTCTGGAGACCTTACAAGGGCATGCATCAGAATGGTTCCAGCATTTACCAGCCGGATCCATCACCAATTGGGCCACATTGCACACTGCATTTGAAGATAGATACAAACCTTCAAAAGACACATTTGCGTTATTGCCACAAATCACTCACATGAAGAAGGATACCAATGAAACCATGCGCAATTTTATCACCTGATTCAATTCACTGATCAACTGTGTGTCACTTGCCATGATGTCAACATTAGAGAATCAAAAGTGTTTCTTTTTTAACGCCATGAGTTCAAAAGTAAGTTTCGCAATTTTACAAGAACAAACACCCACCTTGGCCCTTGCTCAAGCTATGGTCATTTGGATAGAAGACAACCTTCTTATATCCAGTAAGTTAAGACGGGAGTAGTCAAAATCAAAAGCTTCAACTTCTTCTCAGGCTACCTCATCAGATCCAACATTCCAGAAGATGGTGAATGACTTACTCTCATTAAAGAAGCAATTGGCTCAAAAATCGTCTACTACTCTGTACCGGGATATCCCATGGAGGAACTTCACTCCCAAAAATGACCCCCAAATGCCACGTTTTCCTACTACTTCTCTAAGGTTAGAAATTGAAGTCCCTATGGTTAATTCTTTGGTTAAAATCGAAGAAGATGATCTAAATTACGAAGAACCTTCGTCGCAAGGCAAAGATGATCAAGATGTCGGTGAACCGACTGACGACTCTACTATTGGGTATATGAAATATGAAGCCGATGAATCTGATGAAGAAGAGGGCACCTAGGGGTATGCGAGTGGAAAATCATACACAGTTTTCACTCACTCGTAAGGAAAAGAATCAAAGGTTGCTACTGAAAAACAAAAATAAAAGGCTATGGTAACTCCACCCCCAACGATCGCTAAAAGAGGTAATCCCCTTCCTACTCAACCTCTTGTTAAACCTTTTGTAAAGAAATCTTTTCCTCATGTTTCTCCTCCAAAGACCAGTAATCCTCCTCTACAAATGCAAAATGAAGGACTCATTCCTTCATTAGCGCAACCCTTAGTCGCATTCGATATAGTCGATCACGCAAAAAAGAGCAAGATCTAGATGTCTGAAGTTGAGTACCTTTAGTCCAACCCAGAGCAGCTTATAAGATTAACTAAATATATCCAAAGCCAGACTGCCATCCCTCCTATTTCTCTAAAAGGAATTCTTCTCATTCCTCCTACGTCTCGCATAAATGTCACCTCGACTTCCGCATCGGGGAAAATTGAACCTTTTTATCTATCTCTCCTGATCAATGGTCATAAATTAAGTAACTATATAATTGATTCTGGAGCTTCTTACAATGTTATGCTAGCAAAGGTCGCCCATGCTTTGAGCCTCACACTTACTAAACCTTTTAGTAGATGCTACTCCATGGAAACTAAATAGGTACCATTTATTGGTCAGATCAAGGATGCATAGTTTGCATCCGCGGCATTTCTAGAGAAAAGGGTAAAAATGACTATTCTCATAGCTAATATTCTAGCAGCATACGGGATATTGCTAGGGAGGAGCTTTTGTAAAGAAGTTAGTGGGGAAATTCATATGGACTTGTCCAAAGCTAGGATCCCTGTCAAAGGGGTGATGTAGACACTGGAACCAGAGTCACAAAATAAATATCTAGTCACCAACTCTGATGACCCTAAAGCTCAGATTCTATTTGAATCATCAGGTATGGGAAACTATTTCTTGTCCACCGACTCAGATAGAATGGACGTTCTCATTAAAAAATAGGATCTCAACAAAGTATGGACATTACAGCTTGATGGCAGGTGCGCGACAAGTGGATGCGGTGTTGGGGCTATTCTAATATCTCCTGAAGAGGAGATTTTTCCTTTTTCTTTCAAGTTGTAGTTCTTCAATACAAATAATACTGTCGAGTATGAATCCTTGTTACTTGGCATGCAAGCTACAAAAGAGAAGGGAATCAAGAATCTAAGAGTGCAAGGTGATGCTGAGCTAATTGTCAATTAGATAAAAGGGATATACCAAGTAAAAAATGACTGGATCAAACACTACCGCAATGCCATATGGGATAGCATCAAAGAGTTTGATGCTTTTTCAATCAAAGTATTTCTGCGAGCTCAAAATGGCATGGCTGATTCATTGGTCGTCTCAGCCTCTCTCATGCTGCCTCACCTAGGGTTAAAAATGGATACATATACCATTCAAGTGGTTTTCTGCCCAAGTGTGCCAGAATATTCACAACACTGACAAGTGTTCAATGATGACACCAACTTATCACCTTTTTGGAGAAATCTGACAATTTCTAAGAACTTCATTTCAATGGATCAACTTCTACATGTCGTGAGTCTCTCACCAGCCAAGCACATGAATCTGAAACGGTGATATAGCTCAAAAGAAATAAGATTCCGAAAGGTTTGGTTTCCTTGGAACGATTATTTGATAATCATGACCATTTTGTCAAGAAAAAGTGACAGGATAATCCTTTCTCTTCTCCAAAAATTGAATCCGTCAATCTAGGTACTGCGGAACATCCTCATTTCATGAATATCAGGAAGTGTTGTATGCCCGAGGAAAAGTAAAAATCCGTTAAGTTACTGAAAAATTGCATAGATGTGTTAGCATGGTCTTATGTTGATCTAAAGTCTTTCAAGCCAAAGGACATTCGGCACATCATTCCGCTCAAGGATGATGTTAAGCCTTTTCATCCAAAGCAAAGGCATTATAACCCCAAAATCTCAGGTACCATCCAGGCTGAAATTTAGAAAATTCTAGATGCAAGAATTATTTTTCCAATTCATCACAGTACCTGGGTTGCAAATATTGTACCTTTGTGGAAGAAGAATGGCAAGATACGCATATGCGTGGACTTTCACAACTTGAACCAATCATCCTTAAAAGATAACTATCCACTGCCAATAATGGATCAAGTGCTACAGGAAGTAACCAGTTCAAAAATGTTGTCTATGTTTGATGGTTTTTCAGGTTACAATCAAATTCAAGTATTGCCTGAAGATCAGTTCAAAACAACGCTCACCACTCCTTAGCGTACCTTCGCCTACAACAGAATGCCGTTTGGTTTGATCAACATCGGTGCCACCTTCCAATGAGAAATGGAATTTGCGTTCAAAGGTATGATGGGAAAATTCATCGTAGTTTACCCAGATGACCTAACTGTGTTCTCTAAAAGATGAAGTGATCACTGCGATCATTTAGAACAAGTCTTGATCAAATGCCGAGAGCACGGGATTTCGCTAAATCCCAAGAAGTTAGTTTTTGGGGTCACCGAAGGAAAGCTGCTTGTACATGTCATCAGCAGAGAAGGAACTAAGATAGATGTCAAAAGGCTCAAGGCTATTCAGAGCCTTACTTTTCCTACAAGCAAAACTGGTGTTCACTCTTTCTTCAGAAAGGTAAATTTTCTTAGACGCTTTGTTCCTGATTTTGCTGAAAAGACTCGTCATATATCTAATATGATGAAAGGGTCCCAAACATTCCGATGGAGTGAGGAAGGTAAGACATCATTCGAAGACGTAAAAACCTCCATCGCTCATGCTCCTATTCTAGTGTGTTCTGACTTCAGCAAAAACATCATCATGTAAAGTTATGTGTCTGCGCATACTGTATCAACTATCTTGATGCAAAAGAACTCCAAGGATATTGAATCCCCGATTGCTTTCATGAGCTCTCCTCTTAAGCCTCATGAACTAAAGATGTCACAATTAGAAAAGCATTCCTTTGTCGTGGTAAAAGTAGTCAAAAATTTCTGCTACTATATTTTGAATTCTCATACAATAGTGATGGTTCTGGAGATGGTTGTTAAGTCTATCATGATTCAACAGGAGTTAGGGAGATTACAAGGGAATTGGATCGCAAAGGTCCAAGAATAGGACCTAGACATCAAACCAACCAAGTTGGTGTTATCCAAAATGTGCCCCTGCTCATTTTTGTGGCTAACTCCTTGTGTTCTTACCTCTCTTGTGCCTCAGTCTCCATTTTTGATTTTTAGGCACTCAAATCTTTCTAAAAATGGCACCATTGGATAGAGCTCTCTCTCAGCTTTCCAGAAAGGTAAAGTTTTCCTCCTAACTCCTTGTATTTTTCAAGTTATAGCTCGGTGAAGTTTTTGTGGGAAATTTTCCCCTAAAAGGCCCGCAGCCAATCAGAACTCGCCATGTGTCCAGGCCAAAAATATCAAAGCAACCCGATTTGGCCCTGTTTTACCCTAAAACTTCAAATCGCCATATCTTTCGATCCAGAGCTTGGTTTTTTGCGTTCTTTATATCAATGGAAAGCTGGTGAAATTCTCTACAAAATTCTGGGGTCATTTTTGCATTTTGGTTTAGTTTGGAGATAGAAAATCAAGAAATGTCTCTGGCACGTGATAATAGCCAGAAATGACGTTTCAACAACCAGTTTTAATGCAAAATGGGTCGCATTCTTCTTCAGTATGGCCAAAAATGTCAGAGCATGGGTCTGTCATGATGCCCATGCTGTTTTAATACATCTTTATTCAATGGGGAATGGCTCCCATGTTTTTTACATGTTTTCTCTTTCCTGGGCTCGACCCATGCATTGTAAAAGCCAGATTTGGCTCATTTTTTGAGGTGGAACATTTTTTTTGGATAGCAAGCTTCTTCTTTCACCTTAAACAAGTGATTTTTGCAAGTATCAGACCTTCTTCGTGATTGTAACAGGTTTCTACCTCTTTGATGTTGCAAATGCAAGGATTTTGACAGTGAAAAATGACAGTGCAGACTCTGTGATCAATTTTCATTCCTTTGTTTGTATTGTCTTACTTCATTTCAGACCTCTAATTGCATCTTATCAGCCTGTGTATGATGTTTCATGTTGCATTTTATGAAATTGTGTCAATTTGCATGAACAAGAAGTGTTCACCACTCCTTTGGTGTATCACCTATTAGTTTAGTTTCAATTTTTGCACTTTCTATCTCTGTCTCCTTGGAATTTAGAGTAGGATTAGGATTCAAACCTCTCAAATTGTGCAAATAATAGATCTGATCAGAGGAGTTTGAGGAACCAGCCTCTAATCTAGAGATTCCTCTCTCATTTTACAAGTCCCACACTTGGAGAGAGGTTTCAATGTTGTGCAATCACACTGGATGCCTAAAACATCAACTTAGAAACCTGATTTGCATCTAGGGGTGCTGCTGATTTGCAACAACAGTTTTGGCATGCCCGGTGGGATCTTAGAGGTCTCATTTTCATTGTAGCAAAGTTGATGTGCATCTTCTACAATTTTCTTACTTAAAAGAGCTATAAATTGCACATCTG
The DNA here is from genome assembly GCA_019776745.2 of Taxus chinensis. Taxonomy (NCBI): domain Eukaryota; kingdom Viridiplantae; phylum Streptophyta; class Pinopsida; order Cupressales; family Taxaceae; genus Taxus; species Taxus chinensis. The sequence continues at coordinate 37,887,197 of CM034151.1, forward strand.
GCGACTCCAAGGGGAAGAATCAACTGGTTTTGGCAGTGCAGACCTAAAAAATCATGAGAAGAATCAACACAAGGTCAAGAGCTGGAGAGGAAGAGGTGCTATTTGAATATCTGCAGTTATCTCCAAGAATAAGGCAAAGTGGGAGGAGAATCCAAAGGTCTCCATCTCCACCAAACAGAACTCTCTCAACTCCTCCACCTGGTAGGCCTTTCATTCAGTCAACAAGGGTTCTAAGACCAATTAGAATGGCACAAAACAACCCCTATGTCAATTTCTTTGGCAGCAGCCCACTTGCTCTCAATGCAAAAAATCCAATTCCAATTTCAGCCTTGAAGAACATTCCATACTTCACTGGAGAGAATCAGACTACTCCTGGTGATCATGTTAAAGACATTGCCAACCTTTGTGTAATTCATGAAATCAATGAGATGCAAGTTACTGTCAAATTGTTGGCATCTTCATTCAAGGGGAAGGCTTTGCAATGGTTTAGAAGCCTTGCCTCAGGTTCTATTCAAAATTGGAACCAGCTATGTGTAGCCCTCCATGAGTAGTTTGGGGAAAAGGGAGACAACTTGTCCCTTTTGGAGCAGCTGACAACTATCAAAAGAGCTCCCAATGAGCAGCTGACTGATTTTAATTTCAGATTTCAAAGGACTTGGGAGAGAATTCCCGTGGCAGTCAGGCCAACAACAGAAGGTGCTTTTCTCTACAATCTCAAAGCTCTAAATTCTGATATTTCTATTGTTAATTCAGTCCATGGGAGGCACAACTATCCCTATGGCTTATAGCATTGCCATTAGAGCTGAAAATTGTTTGATCCAAGCTGGCAAACTAGCCCCTAGACCTCCCATGCCATTGTTTCCAAGTTTAGAGAGCCCAAACACTAATCAAGTACCTAATTTGGCTCCTTCTCCCACTCCTAGAAATCATAGTTCAAATGAAGCTTCTACTTCATCTCTAAGTTCCCCAAATGAGCTTCAAGAAGTCATGAAGCAATTGCAAAATTTAGGTAATGAGCTACTTACTCTCAAGAGGAAACAAGCCCAAAGTTTTAGACCTTCCTTCCAGCCTCAAGCTCAACCTAACAGGCAGCCATATCAACCTCATAAACCACCCAATCCAGCTGCAAATCTAAATCAAGCAAGGTCTCCTGCCAATAGACCATTTCAGCCCTATAATCCAAATGTTATATCTACCTTTAGGGCATTGGTGCCAACACAAAACAACATTTCTCAGGAGTATGATTGGTGTTTTCCATGCAATGAACCTCACAACCAATCTATGTGTTTCAACGGTGCCTTGAATCAAGCATTAATGGTGACAAATACTGGTGTGGAGGGTGAGGGCAGTCAAGGAAACAACCAACAACAAGAAACATTCCAGCAGCAATCAGCTCCAAATGACACCACACTTGTCAACTGGCAGGCAGAGGATTTTTGTGGCATAAATCAAATAGTCTCTCAAGGTGTTGCAGCCAACACAAAGGTCAAAAAGAAGGAATTTGGGTGAAGAACAACCATTAGCTCCAACCAATCCACAACCTTTTATGGCTCCACAAATGGTTGGTAAACAATATCCATTTGTAAATGCACAAGGGCAGCCAAGAACAGCTCCTAGACCAACTCAAATACCAGTTTTTGTTGCCCACATGCAAGGGATGAATATGCAAACCAAGGGACAGCAAAGAGATATTTCATCACCATTTAGTATCATTGATCAGATGAAGAAGACAAATGTAAATATATCAATGTGGGAATCCCTATCTATCCCAGGCTAGAGAGATTTGCTACAAGCTGCCATGAAGGACTAGCCAACTTCAAATCAGCAAGTCCAAATGCAAGAGAAAGTGCTCACAAATGCTACCCAGCCTGAAGGGAATCATGGAGGACAGCAAGGTAAAATGTTGAAGCCCCCTCCTTTTTATGTCTCATTAATCATTGGAAACCAATTGGTGCACACTTGCATGATTGATTCCAGGGAAAGTAGCTCAATGATGCCCAAGCAAATAGCTGATCAGCTAGGACTTCAATATGAAACCATATCCAAAGGAGTAGTGCAGTTGGATGGGACAGCAGTAACAATAGTTGGGGGTGATTAGAAACTTTATTCTTACCTTGCATGCATGTCCAAATTTTGTTGTTTTACAAGATGTATCAATTATAGACCTTCCACCACTCTTTACCCTATGTTTGTCAAGAGATTTCACAGCCAAGATTGGAGGATATTTGTCTACTGATTGGTCACACATGCTATTTAGAATGAGGTATGGAACCAAAGCTACAATTAGGTCTGAACCTATTGCAAACTTCCACATTGAGCCCTACACTTCAAGTCAGATCAATGCCAACTGTTTGGCATTTGATCAAGAAGATCACCCAAGCACTGATGAAGCTGACACCAAGGTTGGAAGCATCCCGGATCTAACTCTTGATGAATGGGCAAACAAGGTGCATGCTTTTGATCCTTATCAAGAAGTAGAAGAATCTGAGCTAGGGGTCTATTGCATACATCAAGAAGATATGCCCATTCCTAGCATCACCAAGCCAAACCACAAGGATGAAAATGAGGTATGGAAGCTATTTTTTGATGGATCAAGGAGTAGACAAGGTGCAGGAGGTGGAGCTATTCTTATTTCACCTCAAGGAGTTAAGTATTATTCAGCTTTTAGATTTCATTTTGCATGCTCTAACAACACTGCTGAATATGAAGCCTTGGTGCGAGGATTGCATTGGGCAATCAAGAGAGGGATAAAGAACTTGCAATTATTTGGTGATAGTGAGTTGATTGTCAACCAAGTTAAGGGGCAGCATGCTGTCAAGAATAATCTACTCAAGTGCTACAAGAACAGGGTGTGGGACCTCATTGAAGATTTTGAGGGCTTTAGCATAAAATCCATTCCTAGAAAAGAGAACCAAGCTGCTGACAGGCTTGCAGCAGTTGGGGCATCCTTTGACGTTGTGGAGAGCATTCAAAAAGATAAGGTACAGCCAAACATCCATGTGATTGTGAGGCCTTCAGTGCCGGATAACAATGTAAGTTGGCAAGTGTTTGAGAATGACCAGCAAACCATTCATTTCTTACAAGAAGAAGTTGAGTTCTCAGCTAAAAATTAGGAAAAATTGGAACAGCGGTTTGGTGACCAAGTGGACAGTTGAGAACTAACAAGCTACCCAAGGGGACTTATCACTTTGGAGTCCATTTTCAATCCCAATGATCAGTTTAGGAAAGAGAAAGCAAACATTGAGGTCAAGAGAGAAGATTCAGTATCCATCTTGGTGGAAGAGAAAAAACCATTGCAAATTGGAAAGATGACAACTGAACAAGAAAGGTATGAGTTCATACAGCTGTTTCAAGAGTTTCCTAATGTGTTTTCTTGGAGCTATGAAGATTTGAAAGGTTTCAATCCCAAGTTAGCTCAGCCACACCATTGAGTTGGACCCAAATACTAAGCCCATCAGGAAGAAACAAAGGCCAGTCAATCCACACATGGAACCTCTCATGAGGAAGGAATTGAACAAGTTGATTGAGTCAAGAATCATATTCCCAATCAATCATTCTAGTTGGGTTGCCAACTTAGTTCCAGTCAGAAAGAAGAGTGGAGAGATCAGATTGTGTGTTGACTTCAGAGACTTGAATAGAGCATCTCTCAAGGACCATTACCCACTCCCTTCTATGGAGCAAATTTTGCAAGTTTTGGCTGGCTCCGAGAGGTTTTCACTACTTGATGGCTACTCGGGCTACAATCAAATTATGGTGAAGAAAGAAGATCAATTCAAGACAGCCTTCACAACCAAATGGGGAACTTATGCATACAGGTTGTTCAACGCTGGAGATACCTTCCAAAGAGCAATGGACATGGCATTCAAAGGTTTGATTAACAACGTGGTGCTGATATACCTTGATGATATCACTGTTTTTTCAAAGAATGCAGCAGACCACCTCTCTCATTTGAGACAATTCTTCCAAAGGTGCAGGATATTTGGAGTGTCTTTGAATCCTAAGAAGTGTATCTTCCTAGCACATGAAGGAAAGCTCCTTGGCCATATTGTCTCCAAAGAAGGATTAGAAATTGATCCATAGAGGGTTGAAGCCATAAGAGCACTACCATTGCCAAGCCACAAGAAGGCCCTTCAGAGTTTCTTGGGGAGAATAAAATTTGTTCAGAGGTTTGTCCCAGATTTTGCAGCCCTTGTCAAGCCTATCACCAAAATGTTAAAGAAAAGAATGTCTTTCAAGTGGACAGCAAAAGGCAAGGAGAATTTTGAAGCAATCAAAGAAGCCATCTCCCAAGCACCAACTCTCATCAACCCAGATTTCTCCAAGGATTTCATCCTCTATGCATTTGGAGGTAATGATACTATTTCTGCCATTTTGGTACAGCGGAACAAGGACAATGATGAGCAGCCAATTGCTTTCTTCAGCCAAAGCCTAGATGACTATGAGGTGAGATATTCTTTTATTGAGAAGAATGTACTTGCAGTAATCAAAGGCTTGAAGAAATTCAAGCATCTAGTCTTAAACAACAAGGTTCAATTGTTGGTCTCTCATACGGGAGTAAAGGAATTCCTCCTCAACAAGGATTTGAATGAGAAAAGGGCAGGTTGGATCACTCGTGTCATGGAGTATGACATTGAGATCAAGGTCACCAAGCTGGTAAGAGGAAAAGGATTGTGTGAGCAGCTGATTCTGGGAAATAAAAAAGGAGTATGCAATAAAGAAGAGGCTGTTTTGACAGTTCAAGATAGCCATGTGCAAGGTAGCACCCAAGGAGAAAATAATGATGTCCCCACTCCTTGCTGGAACCAAGGTATAATGCACTTCCTAAGCATAGGCCTATGCCCTCCAGAGATGAACAAAACCCAAAGAAGACACTTCAGATTGCAGGTTGTCCCATATGCCATAGTAGACTGTGTTTTGTTCAAGAAAGATGTGAATGGAGTGCTGCTGAGATGCATTAGCACAAATCAGATTCATAGGGTGTTGGAAGAGTTCCATGGTCGACCAGCTGGTGGTCATTTTTCACCAAGAGTGACAGCTCTAAAAATCATGAAGGATGGTTATTATTGGCCCAAGATTTTCAGTGATTACTTTGCGTGGATCAAAAGGTACAAGAATTGTGCATTCTTCATAGGTAAAGAGAGGCTTGTTGCCCTTCCATTCATGCAATGGGGTTTGGACTTCATTGGAGTCATTAATCCCAATTCAAGCCAAGGGCATAAGTGGATTTTAACAGCCACAAACTACTTCACCAAGTGGACTGAAGCAGTAGCACTCAAGGAAGCAAATGAGTCTAGCATCTTAGACTTCTATGAGGGGATAGTAACCAAATTTGGCATACCTGCTACAATAATCTCAGATAATGCATTAGCATTCATTGGATCCAAGGTGACTGAGTGGGCTGTCAAGAACAGGATCTACCTAAGTACTTCATCAAACTACTACCCTCAGGGTAATGACCAGGCTGAATCTACAAACAAGAACTTGTTGAGGATCATTAGGAGGAATCTTGATGAGAATCAGAGGTCTTGGCATACCAAACTGAAATCAGCCTTATGGGCTGATAGGATAACTCCCAAGAGATCCATAGGTAACTCTCCATTCAGGCTTGTTTATGGAAGAGAGGCAATCTTGCCCATGTCACTTGAGTTGCCAACATTGGAACTCATGAAGCAGTTAGAGTTGCTAGAGTTTGGGCCCATGGAGGTGAGATATGCAGAGTTGATGGAGCTGCAAGAGATTAGAGATCAGGCATCCCAAGCAATGGAGAAGGATCAAGCTTTGCTCAAGAATACCTTTGATAGGAAGGCCAAGAGTAGATCTTTCCAAGTTGGAGATCTAGTGTTAAAATGGGATGCAGATAGAGAAAAACCGGGAAGGCATTCAAAATTTGATGCCATTTGGAGTGGCCCATACATGGTCACAAAGTGTAAGGACAGCAATGCCTTCTAATTGTCTTCATTGGATGGTGAAGAACTACAGATTCCAGTCAATGGAATCTATCTAAAGCATTGCTACTAGAAGGAAATTCTCCACCTTGTAAATATTAGCTTAGGTTTTCATTCCTCCAAGTGCTTGTGCACGTTGTTTTACTGTAGGTTGTTTTACTTTCCCTAAGTGCTTTGGCACATGCTTGCTGTCCCTGGAGATGTTTTGCAGTCCTTGCTTCCATCAGGTGATATTCCATCTTCCTCCTTGCAATATTCTAAGTCAGTTGGGGTTCCAAACAGAAAATTTTATGACTCCATGCCCAATGGGCTGCTTCAGGCAACTGGTATCTTCATCTAGCAGGCAGATGACCCCTCTGAGTCGCCAAAATTGTTATCCAAAATGTGCCCCTGCTCATTTTTATGGCTAACTCCTTGTGTTCTTACCTCTCTTGTGCCTCAGTCTCCATTTTTGATTTTTAGGCACTCAAATCTTTCTAAAAATGGCACCATTGGATAGAGCTCTCTCTCAGCTTTCCGGAAAGGTAAAGTTTTCCTCCTAACTCCTTGTATTTTTCAAGTTATAGCTCGGCGGAGTTTTTGTGGGAAATTTTCCCCTAGAAGGCCCGCAGCCAATCAGAACTCGCCACGTGTCCAGGCCAAAAATATCAAAGCGACCCGATTTGGCCTTGTTTTGCCCTAAAACTTCAAATCGCCATATCTTTCGATCCAGAGCTCGGTTTTTCGCGTTCTCTATATCAATGGAAAGCTGGTGAAATTAGCTACAAGATTCTATGGTCATTTTTGCATTTTGGTTCAATTTGGAGTGATAAAATCAAGAAATGTCTCTGGCACGTGGTAATACCCAGAAATGACGTTTCAACAACCAGTTTTAATGCAAAATGGGTCGTATTCTTCTTCAGCATGGCCAAAAATGTCAGGGCATGGGTCTGTAAGGATTCCCATGCTATTTTAATGCATCTTTATTCAATGGGGAATGGCTCCCATGTTTGTTACACATTTTCTCTCTCCTGGGATTGACCCAAGCATTGTAAAAGCCAGATTTGGCTCATTTTTTAGGTGGAACATTTTTTTTTGGATAGCAAGCTTCTTCTTTCACCTTCAACAAGTGATTTTTGCAAGTATCAGACCTTCTTCATGATTGTAACAGGTTTCTACCTCTTTGATGTTGCAAATGCAAGGATTTTGATAGTGAAAAATGACAATGCAGACTCTGTGATCAATTTTCAGTCCTTTTTTTGTATTGTCTTGCTTCATTTCAGACCTCTAATTGCATCTTATCAGCCTGTGTATGATGTTTCATGTTGCATTTTATGAAATTGTGTCAATTTGCATGAACAAGAAGTGTTCACCACTCCTTTGGTGTATCACCTATTAGTTTAGTTTCAATTTTTGCACTTTCTATCTCTGTCTCCTTGGAATTTAGAGTAGGATTAGGATTCAAACCTCTACAATTGTGCAAATAACATATATGATCAGAGGAGTTTGAGGAACTAGCCTCTAATCTGGAGATTCCTCTCTCATTTTACAAGTCCCACACTTGGAGAGAGGTTTCAATGTTGTGCAATCACACTGGATGCCTGAAACATCAAATTAGAAACCTGATTTGCATCCAGGGGTGCTACTGATTTGCAACAACAGTTGGTAAGAGGTAAAGGTCTTTGTCAACTAATGGCTGAAAATAAAGACTCAAAGGTACCCGAAGAGAGAGCTGATCACATTGATGGAGAACAAAATGAACTGGAGAAAGCTCATTCTTTGCCTATGGTTCTATTTGTTACAACCAATGATGAATGGTATTCTGACATCACGTTCTTTCTCACCTATGGCGAGTGCCCAACTCACCTAACCACAAAGGAAAAGTGAACGGTGAAGCTCAGAGCTGCAAGATATGTCATATGGGATGATGGATTGTACAAACGTGAAATTGAGGGCATTTTTCTACGATGTGTTGACAAGCCGCAACAGGTAAAATTGTTGGAGAGTTTTCACAACTCAACCTGCGGTGGTCACTTCTTCTCATTAGTAACAACACACAAACTCATCCGGGTCAGGTACTACTAGCCAACACTATTTCAAGATGTAGCCACCTAGGTAGCAAAATCTGAACTTTGCCAACAGTTCGTTGGCAAACCAAAGTTGGCTACTTTTCCCCTCAGGCCTGTCATCATTGACGAACCATTCATGTAATGGGGAATTGATTTCATTGGATCACTCAATCCTCAATCGAGTGTTGGACATAGTTACGTCCTAACAACAGTAGATTACTTCGCAAAATGGTTGGAGGCCATACCTATCAAGCATGCCACTTCTTAAGTTGTTTGCAACTTCATCAAAGAGAATATTATTGTGAGATTCGGCATTCCACACAAAATCATTGCTGATAATGCTTCCAACTTCTCTTCATGGGAAGTAATTGGTTTTTGTTATGGATACAAAATAACCTTGGCTCATGCTTCTGATTATTATCCTAAAGGAAATGGTCAGGTAGAATCCAGCAACAAGAACCTGGCAACTATCATACAGAAGCTAGTTGATGAAAACCAGTGGTCCTGGCACAAATCATTGTACGATGATTTGTGGGTGGATCGTATCACTCCAAAGAGTTCTCTCAGCATTTCACCTTTTCAGGTGTTGTATGGGATCGATGCTGAAATCCCTATCTCCACAGAACTTCCTACTCTACGCTTAGCTCGAGCGATTGAAGATGAAACTTTTTAGAATTCTCTTGAAAAGAGGATTATGTACCTAACGGAACTTTAAGAAAAGTGAGTGAAGGTGGTCGACAAGATCACTAAACATCATAATCAAGTTAAGAGGTTGTTTGACAAGAAAGCTAAGCAAAGAGATTTTCAAGTGGGAGATCTTGTTCTTCTGTGGGAAAAACAAAGAGAACCGAAAGGGATGCATGGGAAGTTTGACTCTCTTTAGAGAGGGCCATATAAGATTAAGCAGCTCAATAGAGGGAATAGTTTCTATCTCTCATATTTGGATGGAACCAAGCTCCCGCTTCCCTATAGCAAGCAGCACCTGAAGATCTTCAGGAAGTAGAGCTTGCTCTCTTCTTTGTATAGTTTTCTTGTTCGTTTTTTTTTACTTTTGTTGTGTGTTTGCTTTCATTGTGTGTTTTATTTCTGTTGTTGTGTGTTCCCTTCCTTTTTCTTTTTTTTTCACCCTTGTTTTTGACTCTCTATAACCCAATGGATAGTCACATGAAAAATCTGGGATTCTTTACCCTTAAGTTTCACTCAAAGATAGTCCCGAGAAAGAGCCAGTTGTTATCCTGCAAAATTGAAAAGGGAAATTTGCATGTAACTATACCAAAAATTCCATTTTGGCCCCCAAGGAAGTGTGATAACATTTTAAATAGCCCAAAACTCCCTTTCAAAAATCAAGTTTTTTCAAGACTTAGCCACTTTTTGCTTATCCTTCAAGGGGAGAAATCTGTGTGTTGACATGCAGAAAAGTGCGCCATTTTACAAAGGGGAGAAATTTGTGTGTTAACATGACTGAAAGTGCGCCATTTTACAAAGGGGATAAATTGGTGTGTTGACATGCAGAAAACTGTGCCACTTTATAAAGGGGAGAAATTGGTGTGTCGACATGCAGAAAAGTGTGCCACTTTACAAAGGGGAGAAATTGGTGTGTCGACATGTAGAAAAGTGCACCCTTTTACACTAGAACATGCGTTGATCATTTTTGTAAAATATTTAAAAAGCATGTTGACATACATGATGACCTCATCCATGTTGAACCATGGGATGTTGCCATCCAAAAACTTGCCCAAGTCAACTATTGACTTTTTAGATATTTTCTAGATCTTTTGTAAATATCTTGTAAGATATTTTGTAAGTAGTGGGTTTGCTTTTGTCTTCTTTCCTCCTCTCCTTCTATAAATACTAGAATACTTGTTGTATTATAGGTGAACATTTTTTGTATGAAAAGAGAAGTGAGGAGAGAAAGACTTTGTGTTTTCTTGCAACAGAAGAAATATTAATATATATATTCAGACTTTTTGCTTAATGTGTTTGTCATTTGCATCAGATATTTCTTGAGTTAGATGTATGTTTTTTATTTTGTTAGATTCATTCCTACTATTTTCATATGTTCATTAGTATTGCTTTAATTTCTTATGCAAGTAAGTTTGGCTCTGTTTACTACCTACTCAAAGCATAAACCTTCTGACCTTTATGTCTTGGAATCCATTTCTTTTCTTTCTTCAGATCTACCCTCCTCCGTTCCTTCCCTTCTACCTTTTTGTTCGTTGTTGGAACTACCTCTACTGGGATGAGATCCCAAACCCCCTGAAGTTAGAATAGTGTAGATTTGCACAGATTCCTGCTTGATAGATTAGCAATAAACCAGTTTCACTTTGTTGTCTCAAAGAGGGGCTATGCCCTGCACACTATTGGTTTGTTTCCCTACGACCTGCCTTACCGACAATTTTTCAAACCAACAAAACCTGATTTGTAACATGACCTAGATTTACCTTCTCATGTTATAACATGACCGAGCCATAACGTGAGCGCGTTATGGCCAAAATGGCCAAAAAACGGATCTGTGTCTACTTTTTGGCCCCCCATCTTTGTGCATACGCTCAATGTAAACGTGATATTTTTTCAAATTTTCCTTTTCCTTTCTGTTAAAATAATTATTTCTGGGTTTTCATGAATTTTTATTTTATTTTTATACTTTCCTGGAAAATATTGGATGTTTTCAATTATTGAAACGCATGTGTGTGGCTCAATGGATTTTAAAATCTAATGTATATTCAATCTTATTATAAGATGGCTAAGATGATAGAGAAGTAGTGATGATTAAGTCATCAAGTGTTTGATTCTTCATCTTTTGTGTTTTTATTATTTGAATTTTCTATAAAGTTTGAAATATTTTAAATTAAAAAAAAACTAAAATTTGTTTTCTTATGGAATTTGAAGATTACTTGTTTAGTATTTAAGTATACATATGTCTAAATAGCACCACAAAAGTCATTTGTGTGTTTACACATTAATGTATTCTTATTGTCATCAAGGAGTTGCACCCTAATAGAGAATGGTGTCTGTATTCTCTCTCCTCTTGATAAAATTGGAAAATCTCAATGACGTGGGTGACCTATGGCTAAGGTGAACCTGTAGAGAGGGTTGGTTCCCTTGTGAATCACCTAAAAAAAAGAAAAATTGAAAAGGGAAAGGGAAAAAGAATGTGGAAAATGGGAAATATCAGTGATACACCAAAAGTTTAACACTTGTATGTAACTCTACACACAAAGAATTTAAAGATCCAAACACCTGCATAACTTTAGACTATTTTACATAATAAATTCAAGGATTTAGGAAAAGGAAATGGTATAGGGAATGAATTCCACACTAATTCAAACACAATACCCTATAAAAAACACAATGAATAATCTAAAAAATAGAAATATGAGAGGGCAAAATGATTTTTTTATTCAAAGTTGCAAGTACAAAAGTTGAAGATACCAGAGCAAATTAGCACTCCAAGTATATAATTTATTACAATAAAAAAACCAACCTTTATGATAAGAATAGACTTTCGGCGCATGCAGTTATTTTATTTATTTGATTCTCTTCATATCCCCTTATTGGCGCATGGGGACAATATTTCTATTTTTATTTATTTTCCCTTGTCTATCCTTGGTGCATGGCGACAACAGTTCAACTTTTTTATTTATTTAATTCTTATTTTTAACCTCCTTCCTGGTGCATGGAACAACAATAATATATTTTTATTTAATACCATTTTTAGTCTCCATTCAACCGTTACAATTTAATTGTATTTATTTAATTCCATAGAATTAAATAGCAATTCTCTAGTCAACAACAGTTTGATCCATTCAAAGTCTTCAATCAACTGATCCTTGTTGATCCATCTTATGGACTGGCACATGAAATAGCAATTAATAAATTTATTTATTTCCTTATCCTTATCACCACTTTTTGCCAACTTTAGAACAATAGCTCCTTAAAATTTATTTCATGCACCTTCCTTCCTTGGCACCAACTTTAGGTGGTTCCATATTTATCTTATGTGCATCCTATCTTCCTTTGATGTAAATACCTCTAGCTTAGAATTATGATAACATTTTGGTGACGTCACGTGATTGTTTTCCTATTGAACGAGGAGATTAGTGGTCTTTTGCATCCATTGGGCTATAGAGTCACATTCTTCCTTAAAACAACTGCTTCACACAATTTTAAAAATATTGTATCCTCTAAATCAATACAACTAAAATACCTTCTTCAAAAAAATGGAAATGATGTGCATGCAAGTACTTATTGAAAGAAACAACTAACTATGAAAACTGGATAAAACAATGTGTATGCAAGAAATTATTGGAAATTAAACTATTCAAATATTACTCAATCCTCAATAGAAAGCTTTGAGGAAAATCCCATTAACTGTAGTTTTTAGTTCATCACCATTGAATTGGGATAACTAAAAAGAATTGTGGCCCGGCTTTCAATCTGAAATAACATATGGTTCACTCCAAATAACATCAAATTTGGTGTGCCTTCCTAGTTTTAATCTATCTACATCACTCTTAAGGATAGTATAACCCTCTTGAAAGACTCTTGCATATTCTTTCTTATCAAAAATTTTATTTACTTGAGCTTGGTGGACTTCTATGGTGAGCATGGCTTCATTTCTCAATTCTTCTGACTGCTTAAGTTCAACATATCTTACCTCCATGAGATCTGCTTCCAATAAGTCTAACTAATGAATAAGCTTTAAAGGAGGAAACTCAAGAGAAATTGGGTGTCTTTCTTCCTTTCCATACACTAACATGTAATGAGAATTACCAATAGACCTTTTGGGAGTAATTCTGTGATCCCACAAAGTTGTTTTGAGTTTGTTGTGCCAAGATCTCTAAATTTCATCCAGAACTCTTTTAATAATATTCAAAGACAACTATAGATAGCTAGATTCCAAGATTCACCTTAAGTAGATGGTACTAACTATAGACAACTTGTTGAGACTCTCATTTTCTTGATGTATACTAGACCTTACTTTTGCTTTGTTGTGAACTATCTTTCCATATTTATACAAGAGCTAAAGAAATGTCGCTAGGTAGCAATGAAGCATGTGTTAAGATATGTCTAGGGTACAGTTGAATATGGTCTAGAGTATCAGAAGAACTCTCAATTCTTCTTGCAGAGATATACATATTCAGACTATGTTGTATCTATTGATGATAATCAAGGTGTATACAGATTCAGAAAATGAAGGTGTGTTGAAGCTTATGAAAAATCTAGTTTTCCCTGAGATAACAAAACACATCGAGGTCGAATGTCACTACATTCAAGAATAAGTCTTGAACCACCACATCTAGATCCAAAACTACTCAAAAGATCCTTAGATAGTAGATATACTCACCGAGTCTCTTGGCAAGGTGAAATTTGAAATTTTTTGGGGGTACATTTGTAAAAACAATATATTAAGTGGGGGAATGTTATCATAAATATTAATGTAATACATTATTTATTTTTTTGTAAATTGACTTGGTCAGTTATGCCTTCGTGGCATCTACGTGGTCGGCAGTTGTTCCCTCTCGAAGCGTCCCTATTTGTATATATTAGATTTTTTCTTGGATAATGCAATCAATTTTATACTTCTCTCTTTCTCTCCTAACATATAAAACAATTGCAGAGGATGAAACTACATCTAATAAAAATAAACGATCCTTCAAAATATTGTTAACAAATATCATACCTTCTCATGATATCAAACATGATTTGATGCCTTTCTAAACTATGAACTCCAACTTGAGCTTGTGATTCAATAGCTGAGAGATAGACATTATATTTTTGTTCAAGCTCAGAACATAGAGCACCTTTGTTAGAGTATACCTTCTAATCCCAAGAGGAATGGTGACATTGTGGATTCCTTCTACAACATATTCCTTGTTATCTGTAATTCAAACCCAATCTCCATTGGGTCAATCAATTAATGAATCAAATAGCTTCCCATCATCTATCATGTTCTTCTTGTTGTCAGAGTCAATCAACCAAATATTTTTTTATGGTTGTGATGTTTTAGAGACTAGAACAACATCATTTTTGTGTGCACTACAATTTGCTGATTCTGGTACTTCCTCATCTGAGTCATCATCTGGCTAGGCTGCGATATGTCTTTTCTATTGTAACTTGGATTTATGTGAATAATCACAACCATATGTGCTCTCTTATTCATAATTTCATTATGTGCGGCCATTATACAAACAATTCACAATGTCGTGCATATTTGTGGTACAAATGTGACATCATCGATTAACTTTTTGAGAATTTTACTTCTGTTGTTGATTATGTGACTTCTTCTCTTGTTTTCCCTTGCAAGGATTATGACTCCTCTTCTGCCTCGAGATCAATTCTTTTTATTCAAATTCTTTGTGCACTGTCTAAATGGATTTTTCCTACTATAGAAAGTTCACTAGTTTGGAAAAGGTCACCTCTTTTTTGTTATGGTTAATGTGGTTATGAATGTCCTAAACTGGGTAGGAAGAGATCACAATGTGAGAGGTACAAGAAATTTATATTTCACCAATTCTTTGAGCACTCTAAGCTCTGCTCTTAGTTATGTCATATGCCACAAAAATTCATCTACTTTCTCGTCTTCTTTCATACTCAGTGTATGAATCTTTGACTAGAGATGGAGGTTTTTTGTCAAGTTATCTTCTTCGTAGATGGTGTAGAGATTATCCTAGGCTTCCTTTGATGTTTTTGTATCTCGTATGTGTAGTTAAACCTCTTCTTAAATGATGAGAGTGATCAAAATCAAGGATTTTGCATCAACCTTTTCATACTTCGTTTGCTCATCTACGTTTGTGGGGCGAGTGACTATGTCAGTGATGATCTCCCAGACATCTTCAAATAAGAGAATGGTGTGCATATTCATATTCTAAGAGGAATAAGTAGGCCCTTTCAAGAGCTGAGCATCAGATAACAATATCTTCAGAGAAAACATGATGCCAGAAACAAAATTTTATTATTATGTTCAAAAGTACAAAGACATACTAATGAAGAAGAGAATGAAGGTAGTCTCAGTATGAACATGTAGTGAGATGTGGACACTTATGTGGTCATTCTATTTCTCATTCATAATATGCCTCATATCCTTCCTCGAGCTTCGCATGTATCTTATAATCTTGGCACTATACATCGAATAAGAACTAATCCAGTAGTCCTTGACATACTATCTCCTCAAATTGCATATTTTTTTTATGTTACAGAGATTATCGAGAAGTGCAAAATATAAGATGATGTTTTCTAAATATTTAGCTCGTCCTCTTAATGGGAATTCATCTTACAGATTGCTCGCAATGCTTCTTGCATCTTCTACAATGTTTGAAATGCGCTCAAATCATTGTTTCATCTTCATACAATAGGATGGAAAATTACCATGTGGTCTGCAAAACATAAGAAAAAATGGTTCTAATTTGTTGTTGTCACATTCACCTTGCTCCAACATAGATCTCTTATGCACATGTCAAGGATAGGTCAATGATAGTTTGAAATGCCAAATAAAATGACACGAACATGTCTCTAAAATATCATGTTTATGTTATCAACATCTTGCTCTTCACTACATGTATTGATAGATAGATGTTTCAAATATTTACTTTAGAAAACACAATCAGTAATGACATTTTCTCTAAAATAGAAAACAAAAAATTTCACGTAGGTCCTCATAGTTGTTATGCTCCAGATAGCCGAAAACAAAATAGGAAACTGCAAAAAAAAGAATGCACCAAAAATGTCACTCCGATACTAATGTTAAGTCGGAAGAGACATCAGATTTATTGATGTTTTATTCAAGGAAAAGCATGCCAATTTATACAAGCTATGAAACGGTTCAGAGGTCCGAGGAACGGTTATGAACCTTCCACTTGCTAGGTCGTTATAACTGACTGGTGTAACTGGAACATCGTATACAATAATGTAATATTAATCTAGCAAGAGCATCATCTTTTACTACCTCAAGTTGTCTCTTCTTCCTTAAAGTGCTGCAACAAAAAAACACACATTGAGTGATTTGCTAGAAAGGGGCCACAAAGATACAGTAAAACAAAAAAAGATTGTATTAAATCTGTCAAAACAAGAGTATCCTTTTCATATATCTATAGAAAATAAGAACAAAAAAATAACATATTTGTATTTGTATTATGTCTTTGAAGGTCATGTACAGTTAGAGTTGTATGTGCTCTTTTTCATGTTACTTCCTCTCTTTTAAAAAAATAAAGTATTTTTCTTTTTCAATACAAAAAACATATATTTTCCCCTTTTTTGTTTGAACGCATAAGTTTCTATAAAAGAAGAGTCTAGATGCATGTGGAGGAAGTTAGGATTGAAAAATTTAATGTGATGGGTGGAAATTTTTTGTTGTGGCAGGGAAGATTATTCCATCCCAACTAGAAATTGACATCCACCAACACTCCCCCTTAATCTTCACTACCATATATGTCTGTTATTATAATTCCTTCTTGGAGATATGCAAAGACATTCTTTGCAAGCGGATTTGTGAAGATGTTTGCAAGTTGTTATTTGGACTTGCAAAACTCAAGATGTATGTCAAAATTGTTCACCAATTGTCGAATAAAATGATATCTTATATCAATATGATTGTTACGTTTATGAAAGACATGGTTTTTAGATAAAGAAATTGTAGAATTATTATCAAAATAAATATTCGTAGTTTCTTCTTGTGGATGCCTTAAATCTGAAAGTACTCTTCTCATCCATGCTATTTGGCAAGTTGTTGATGTAGCTGCAACATTTTTTGCTTCAACTGATGAGAGTGTCACAATTGGTTATTTCTTTGATTTCCAAGAGATAGCACCTGATCCAAGATGGAAAATGTATCTAGAAGTACTCTTCCTATCATCCAAGATACTTCCCAAATCACTATCCGTATATCCAATCATCTTGTAGTCATCTAAAGATGTTGTAGACACCAAAATCGTGTCATAATCACCTTGGTCCCCTACCGCAGCCCTATATTCATTTCCTCATCCTCAACACTTTAGCACCTACCTCCTACACCCCACACATTTTAATTTAATTACTTTAATTAAATTAATACCATTTATCTCCATACATATTAATTTAATTATTTTAATTAATTTAATGACCTTTTACCCGCACACATATTAATTTAATTATTTACATTAAATTAATTCACCACCCTCACACACCTATTTAATATAATTGCTTTTATTAAATACAACTCACCTAACCACCCCCATCATTTGACCCATTAACCTAAACCCTAAACCAATGTCCTAAATAAAACCTAACATTAGACCCATCCCCTCACCTCACATTTAAAAATCCTCCTAAGGTCGGTTTTCACCCCGAGAAAAAGAAGAGACCCTTATCAAATGGCAGAACAACTTCCTAGGCAACTTTTGAACAACCCGAGATATCTCACCCAAACCGATGTCAGTTCACCCTAAACCGACACCAGTTCACCCTAAACCAACACCAGTTATACCGGAATGGACCAAATGGCCTATTTAGACCCATTTATAGCTTTGTAATATGGGTTGAGTTGTTGTTCGCAAACTTCTAATCGCGGATTCGATCTCTTTAGACACGACTGCAGAACGAAGATTGATTTGGGATTAACTAAGGCAACCAAATACACTAGCATAATAGTGAGACTTTCTTCCCAGCATTCTCCAACGTAGCAACTTCTTCATTATTCTTCAAACTTGTACATCACAAAAGAGTAAGTATCCTCCTTCCATCTATTTCATTTTCTACTCATCATCTGTAGTCCTTGGGGTAAAGGAAACTAGTCTTTTACTCTCTATCCATCTCCTCTGTGATCAATTCTCATCTGTTATCCACTCCACTTTCGCCCAAAATTCTAAAAGCTCGTACTATGTGATTCTACCAGCCTCAACTTAACCGTTTTCGGTTCTCTCTAATCGTCACCGATTACATTCAAACCATCATCAGTTACGGTAAAACCCTGGTCAGTCTCTGTGTCACCTGTTTTCTGCCAGAATAATAACCTGTTTCTGAGATATGCCTACCTGAACACCTATTTGACCTTCAGATCTATATCTAACCTAGCTTGTTAGCTAAGATTCACCTATAACCAACCTACTTGACCTCTAGATCTCCTTCTAGCCTATCCTGTTAGATTAGATCTAGCCTATTGTGTTTTGTATGAGATGCCTAAATCATATTAAACTACAGTAGGAAAATATTTACTTTATTTCAGCATTGAATTGTTTTAAATAGGGGACTGATAGCCATCTAGGAAGTATCGCACTTCTAGGATCCAGCACATGTTAAGCAGTCCACTGCATATATCGTTTAACTCTCTTTGGTGGTCTTGTTTTGATTCTTGTACAGGTAGTTCCTCCTAGCCAAAAGTAACGTCTCACAATCACTTTGATTCAAAATTCAAATACGCGCGCATACAACCTTCAACCATCTCAAACTAGGTATTCCTCTTACCACCTTTACCTTATCTATTTCGTCAAGTACTTCTCATAAAACTAAGAAATCAGGTGAAACAGATGTATAAAAAATACTAAAGTTCTTTGATCCAGCTATATACCTTAAAATTCTTTTTTCAACCTTCCAATGTGATTCCTTTGGTTTGTCCATAAATCTAGAAATAAGACTAACCCCATGCATGATATCTGGTCTTATGGCGGTTAGATATATGAGGATATCAACTAATCTTTTTGATAACTTTTGACACTTCCATCTCCTCTGTTTGATCAATTCTCATCTGTTATCCACTCCACTTTCGCCCAAAATTCTAAAAGCTCGTACTATGTGATTCTACCAGCCTCAACTTAACCGTTTTCGGTTCTCTCTAATCGTCACCGATTACATTCAAACCATCATCAGTTACGGTAAAACCCTGGTCAGTCTCTGTGTCACCTGTTTTCTGCCAGAACAATAACCTGTTTCTGAGATATGCCTTACCTGAACACCTATTTGACCTTCAGATCTATATCTAACCTAGCTTGTTAGCTAAGATTCACCTATAACCAACCTACTTGACCTCTAGATCTCCTTCTAGCCTATCCTGTTAGATTAGATCTAGCCTATTGTGTTTTGTATGAGATGCCTAAATCATATTAAACTACAGTAGGAAAATATTTACTTTATTTCAGCATTGAATTGTTTTAAATAGGGGACTGATAGCCATCTAGGAAGTATCGCACTTCTAGGATCCAGCACATGTTAAGCAGTCCACTGCATATATCGTTTAACTCTCTTTGGTGGTCTTGTTTTGATTCTTGTACAGGTAGTTCCTCCTAGCCAAAAGTAACGTCTCACAATCACTTTGATTCAAAATTCAAATACGCGCGCATACAACCTTCAACCATCTCAAACTAGGTATTCCTCTTACCACCTTTACCTTATCTATTTCGTCAAGTACTTCTCATAAAACTAAGAAATCAGGTGAAACAGATGTATAAAAAATACTAAAGTTCTTTGATCCAGCTATATACCTTAAAATTCTTTTTTCAACCTTCCAATGTGATTCCTTTGGTTTGTCCATAAATCTAGAAATAAGACTAACCCCATGCATGATATCTGGTCTTATGGCGGTTAGATATATGAGGATATCAACTAATCTTTTGAATAAAGTTGCATCGACACTAGGACTTTTGTCATTCTTGCTAAGTTTTAAACCCAGTGCAATTGGTGTAGGGGCGGCATTCACATTTTTCATCTTGAATCTCTTCAACAAATCATTAGCATACTTAATTTCATACATAACAATGCCCTAATCCTTTTAAATTACCTCTATCCCAAGAAAATATTTCATGAGTCCCAAATCAATCATATCAAATTCACTTTCCATGGCTTCCTTGAATGAGTTAATTGACATGTTACATGTGAATATCAAATCATCTACATACAAGAAAACTATCAATATTTCTCCTTCATCATTCACTTTGACATAAAAATTTGGTTCATTACCACACTTGCTAAACCCGTTATTCACAAAATAAGATTCTATCATGTTGTACCAAGCTCTAAGAGCTTGCTTCAAACCATATAGTGCCCTTTTCAGTTTGTATACCTTATGTTCTTCTTCAAAAATTTCATAACCGGGTGGCTATTTTATATACACTTCTTCTTCTAAAATGTCAATCAAGAATGTTGATTTGATGTCCATTTGGTAAACCTTCCAATTATTTTGAGTTGATATAGATAAGATCATTATAATGGTATCCAATCTTGCTACCAGTGTGAATGTTTCATTGTAGTCTATGTCATGATGTTGTGTGAAGCCTTTAGCTACTAGTCTTGCCTTTTGTTTCTCTAATTTTCCATCAGCATTATACTTTTTCTTGTAAACCCACTTAACTCAAATCACATCCTTTCCTTTAGGAAGCTCTACTAGATCCCAAGTTTGATTCTTTTCAATTGACTAAATTTATTCATTCATGGTTGCAATCCAATTTTCATCTTTAATGGTATCCTCAAAATAAATAGAATTAACTTGTGTTAAGAATGTAAAATTAGAGCATAAATCATTAGTTTTAGCCTCTTGTATTTCATAATAAATATATCTTAGACTACGTGTCTTCTTTGAAGTGTTTATAGATGTCTACCTTAGTGATGAAAGTGTTGGATTAGAAGACTCATTGTTATTATTACTTAATGGAGTAGTTGGATTTGGAATGGTGGGTGCCTTAGAAGGCATTGTAGGAAAATTTTCTTGTGTAGTAGGGATCAAAAATTTAATTTCATTCTCTTTGTGGAACACTAGCGACAATTGTAGTTGTTTTTTCTATGCTATCATCTCATGCTTATTCTTCATCAAAACATCATGGCTTATTATCACTTTCTTTGTGATAGGATTGTATAGCTTATATGCCTTGGATTTTTCACTATATCCCATAAAGATGCACTTCTCTCCTCTATCATATATTTTCTTTCTCAACCCTTGAGGTATCAATGAGTATTCCACACATCTAAAGACTCTCAAATGTGTTATATTATGCTTCTTTTTCTCCAAGCTTCTTCTGGTGTTTTATTTGTCACTTATTTTGTTGGGCATCTATTTGATATGTATACCAAACATGCAACCGCTTCAACCCAATACTCATTTGGTAGGTGTTTTTATTTTATCATACTTTGTGTCATTTCCATAATTATTCTATTTTTTCTCTTAGCTACTCCATTTTTTTAGGAGTATATCTTGTTGTCAGTTGTTTCTTTATGCCATTTTCCTTGCAAAATTTTTGAAAATAATTTGATATGTATTCACCACCTCTATCGGTTCTCAATGTTTTGATATAGTATCCACTTTCTTTCTCAACTTTTTCCTTAAACTCCTTAAAAACAAAAAATACATCTGATTTGTATTTCAAGAAATAAACCCATACTTTCATGTTGAAATCATCAATAAATGTCAAGAAATAAAGACTTCCACTTATGGATGGTGTTTGCATCGGTCTACAAAGATCTTAATGCACTATCTCAAGTGGACACTTTTCCCCATAAGACTCCCAAACTGGAAAAAATTTCTATGTTGCTTTTCCAATATGTAACTCTCTCATGTTGTCTTAAGCGGCTCTATTGGTGGCAACCCATATACCATTCTTTTCTTATATAACAGTTGTAATCCTTTGAAGTTTAAATGTCTAAATCTCAAATTCCATAGCCAAGATTCATTTTTGTATGAAGCTTTGAAAGCTAATTCTAGTAGTGTAATACCACTCTGACCTTTTGAATGTCCTCTTTGCACACCTTCTTCTCCGCAATTGCTTCTTGTATTAACTTGCCAAAAATAGTTAGTCCCCATGTAGGAAGGGTTACTATTTTTGGAAAGTGGGTCTATGGTGGTCAGTTTGCAAAAAAAAAAATGTTGGAATAGGTTTTCAATCCTCAATGTACCTCTGAAATTTGAACTTGATCCGATGTGGGAAACGAGAGATTTTAAAATTTAAATTTTTGTTGCAGGAAAACATGGGTTTTCTCACCATAAAAATTCTAGGCTATGCATGAAAAAAAATTATCTGGGATCCTTTTTGTTCCTAGAAAACTAAATGTCTACAAAAAAATGGCACTTCGATCCGTTTGATATTTTGTGAGATATGATCGAATTTCTCTCCACGGACTTTGAGGTCTTCAGGCAAAAAATATTCATTTCTTCTTCATTTGAATCCGTTCTTTTTTTTGTTTATTCCTATTTTAGATCACGGTGGCCTTCATGGGATCGTTTGAGGACAAAAATGTTGGATTCTATCTCTAGATAAAAATTCTAGTATTCTGACAACATCTGGAGGTGTGGGGGATGAACAATGGTGAAAATGGTTGAGCCCCTGCTATTTATAAGCTTTAAATGGAAGAAGGGAGGGTGGGGCACATTTTTTTTCCCTTATGTCCCTTTGTAAAGGTGCAAAGGGAACATAAAAATTTCACCTTTCCCCTAGCTTGAAAAGTTTCAAGTGTTGTTTCCTTGAGAAACTTGAAGGAGGGGGGCTAAAGTGGAGCACCTAAGAGCTGGGAGATGGTCGCATGTGAGTTTAGGAGGAATGCAATGGGTGGGGTGCATTTTTGTGTACCCATTTTCTCTTTTCAAATGGGACAATAGGTGCAAGAAAATGCACCTTGGTTTGTAGATGTCAAGTGTCACACATGCGGGGGCAGGTAGGTGAGTAGGTCTAAGCGGTTAAAGGGGCTTAAGTGAGTGTCGATAGGTCATATGGGTGTCCAAAGGGCTACATAGAGGCCGGCAACATTTTTTTGCACCTCATTTCCCTTTGTAAATGTGCAAAGGGGACATGAAAATGCGCCTTCACCTGGTTGTTTCATGTGTGCCACTAAAAAGTTGCCTATGTACCAAAGAGCGTACCTTGGGAACCGACTTGTGAAGACCATATATTGAGCTCCCATATGAGTTTTCCGGCACTTCCTTACATTATTTTTCATTAAAACATCATCTAAGAAGAACGGTTAGGTTCGTAAGGATTTAATCTGACTGCAACACCTCCAAATGGATCCTTTTTCATGGGTTCACCAATTGTGCACCGAAAGAAATAGTTTCCTAGAGAAATGTATGGGGTTTCAAGATGTCCTATATTTTACCCCATGTAGAATACTTAGAATGATTTCCATAGGTATTTTTATGTCTCATAACTCATCGTGAAGCTCCCAGAATCTTACTTTGAAGTTCAGGTCCTCTTTTGCGGTGCAGGCTTCTTCTGGCCCAAAAAATTACTTTTAGTGTATCAACTCCAAAACCTTCGAAACTTCCCAGAATATTCCAAAATAATCTCCTTGATGTATTTAGCTCCTAGATATGTCTCCATGATTATTTTCAGCCTTTATATCCTCTTTGAGGGGGATGCACTAGTCATAGGAAGGCTAATGATAGCCCTTCCCAAAATGGTTCAAAACTCCATTGTTGAACACTTTCCTCTAGAATTTTCTTGAATGATTTTTTCTTCCTATATCTCCTACGTGGATACATGGAAATCACTTAGGGGTCACTTTGATGAAAAGATAGGTCTAGTACAATAGATGAATTGACCGGGGGATGTCTTGGGAAGGTATGAATTTCAATTTTTTGACACTGTGGTATAGTTCTTCTATATTTCTACATAATTTTTCCTTCACAAAAACATAGGACAATAGTTAGATTGACCGTTTTCATTATTGACCACTTACATTATGAACTTTCTAGTTGTTATTAATAGTGGGAAAGTTTGGGAAAAAGGAATATTGTGAATTATTATATCTCTAATTGATGTTTTTGGTGTAGTAAATGACTCATTATTGTCTAAATGTCCAAGTCATATTAGGCTAGTTGTATACAGTAACAATGGAAATAATGGTTTTATATAATTAAGAAGTTTCATTAAGATATGTTTAGAAGGTAGATTTCATAATATAAACAATGAAATTTACGATTATAACTCATTGATCAAGAATAGTTCTTAGTTGATCTCTTATTATGTTATTTCATTATAATTATAACATAGAATAAGAGTATGTGGAATTGTGACAACTCATATGAACTGATCCATATATATATATCTCTCCTACAATTTTATAGGAAATGCCGACATACTTGAAGTAACTGTTTGGATTAGATTTTGTGATTATTTTTATATCTTAAGTTTATTGGAAAATAAATCTGAAAGGATTATTTGTAATCAATTTGTTTATGCAATTGAAATATCATCACATTTTTAAAAGGGCATTATGGCCCAATGTATGATTCTTACTTACTATTGTAAATCATTATTAATGAAGATTAGGATGTTTGTCCCTAACTTGAAATATGGTCTTATGACTTATCTTATTTGAACTAAAAATGTATGTATTTTACTAATAAAGTTCATTTATTAATTAAGTTGATAATTTCTTAAGTTGTGTGATTATTTTTTATTTCATTAATTCAGATAGAATAATCAAAGAAAAATGAATATCAACAAATAAACCTAAAAGATAGCATAGGAAACGAAATAAAGATGTTTATGTACTTTATAGTATTAATGGACTAATCATGACGAGTAAATGTATTTAAATGACTTGGTATGGAAATCGAATAATTTAACCTACACCTAACGCACTTCACGAAGTTGTTAAAAATATGACAAGAGGAACTAATATTAATTAGTAACCTTTTGAGTTACTTGACCTTTTTATGGAAACCTATTAAGTACTACTGTGACATAATGCTTTTAAAATGACTTGCTAAGGATGACTTAGTAACATTACTCAACTAAGGTAACCTAAGTATAAGGAGCGTGGGGCATAATGTTTTTAGGTCATCTCACTATAATCTTAGCTTAGTGCTAACTTAGGGTGGCTGCAAGGATTCATTACATATAGGAAAATGAGTCAGTAATGGACACTCCCTCTTCTTAACTAGTTCACCTTCTTAAACAACAATAAATCCATATAATTGTATTGAGATGGTTGTGTGGTGACATAAGACGAGTTTCGTAGGCTAGTGTGCGGTCTCGGAACTAAGTTTACAAAGCAATGCTTGAAACTCTAGCCAAAATAATGTATTAGTTGACTACATTATTTGATCACCAATCCCCTACATAAACAATGTCGGATACCAGATGGAAGTTGTATGAATGTCTTCCATATAGGCACTTAGGAGATGCACATAGTTCTCATAACCTGTAAAAGGTTACAAAACTGTACACACTCAATTAGAGTAACTTAAGAGAGATCATGAAGATCAGGATATACCCTTACAGCTGCACATAGTCATTATATGTTATCAGATAGACTATGAATATTTTAACTATGTTAGATTATTTAATAATAAGCTAAATGATAATGTTAAATATTAGTAATATTGATTGTATATTAAATATATGCTTTTTTTTTAAAAAAAAATCTCAAAATTTAAGTTGACTATAACAGACGGTATTACACAAATACAATCAACAATAAATCAGCCTGCCAAGATGCCATAAGTTTTTCTTTCAAAAAAACATTAACCCCTTTTATTAATGGCGGACATTAATGACACTTTTTATATCAATTTCCCACCAGTGACATATATCATACTTTTCTGTAACTTTTCATATGAATGGATTTGCATTATTTATCAAAATTTAGTCAATGTCCTCAATTAGTAAAATCCAACACTAATTTAGATAGAAAATTACATTTCCTCACATCTTTACATGGAATAATAAATTAGAGTAGAATAAGAGTGACCTGCATAAAGCCGAACATTACTGAGATAATTTTCCTTATTATATATGCTTTTGCAATGTTGCATATGAATCCAGTTGGATCCGCCACATTCATTCATGCATCAGAAGCCCTGTAAAATCTTTAAATCCCAAGGCACTCAGGAATCTAGGCTAAGCTAACAATTCCAGGATCAGTGATAGTCTTCTCCAGAAGCAGCATGTGCATTAACACTAGTTATGTTAACTCTGCTTCAAATGTTTCCGTGGGCAATTTGTGGTAGAAATTCAGTTCCCCTTCCCTGGGCTTTCTTAAGTTCCCCATGAATTCTTCCCTCACCTTAAGATTGGTCCACCTTTGTTGTATGTAGATTAGAATGGCAAGCATCAGAGCAATTACAATTGTTACAAGATTTCCAATATTGGATTCACTGTAACCTACACTAGGATTTTCATTAGTGTCTTGAAGAAGGGAGGCAGAGAAAATTGGTGGTCTGATGCAGTCATAAATATGTGGAAGGAGTCTCAGAAGAGTGATACCCATATAATACACTTTTTCCAGGGATATGCCATCAATTTTCCATACAAGGTTTCCGAGAAACTGAGGAAGCAAAAAGAAATCTAGCATAACTCTTACATATTCTATAAGTCCCTGTTCCCATATTTCTCTTGGCTCCTGCAAATTTGGTTTCCAGCTTAGATCATGCGTAGGTTGAGAATCATGCGTAGGTTGAGAATCATGCGTAGGTTGAGAATTGGCGGTTTTATAATTGACCGCCAATGTTATGAGAAATCCAACTCCATAGATTGAGCAGAAAATGACAAGAATTTGTTTCTCAGTGGGAACTCTCCAGGCCTCCAAAGGTCTCAGGCTGAGCAAACGAACTCGGGACTTCCAGACTTTTTGATACAGTCTCAGCGTTAACAGAGCAGCAACCAGCAACATAAGTTTCATTACAGAGACTATCATGCGAGACCATACACTTTTCTCAACAGCAGAATACTCCTCATTTTTGGAATCGGACCTGATGCTCGGAAATATGATATCTGCACCATTTACAAGAAAAATACAGTACCCAAGGGCTTGAACTCCCAGCATGGAAAGTGAAATATGTGGCTTGGGATGTTTCAGTTGAACTTTAATGCAATAAATCAAAACAGAGAGCGTTAAAATGCTGAGCATGCCCTCAAAACAGATTCGAAAAGTGACTTGCTGTGTGTGGTTGTCGTCTGAGATCCGGAGAGCGTGGATGGTGATCCTTTTGAAGTAAAGCGGGTCATCTCTGCTTCGATTGCTGCGGATGGAAACCTCCACAGTCGAACTGTCACTCAATCTCCACTTATTAATGTGCGGATATTGAACCTCCACTTCGATTCTGCAATCGAAGCCATTTTCCACAGAGGCGCTGATGTTGAAGACATTGGATCGAGATCGGACGTCCCTGCATCCGATGAGATACAATTTTCCCACACTCGGGCTGTACAGACCTTCGGCAAAAATTGTCGACACGGGAAAATATACCCCTTCCAACTCGATCTGGACTGCAATAATATTATTAAATTCGCCTACGTTTCCTCTGCAATCGACCGTGAGAAACTTATCCATGGCTACAATTTTCAACCCCATCGAGCTGCGAATCAAACCTTGTTTTGTTGAAGTGTGGAGAACGCGGGCTGAATCTAGAGACAGAAATCGACAGAAATCAGCAGTTGAGCCATTTACCGACGCAATATTGGCATACTTGAACAGCATTTTGAATCGAGAAGCTCGGTCCTGTTCTGCAAGAGATCTGGCCAGGTTGATTCTCGTGTAGCGGTAGGAGGATATGTTCAAATAATCGGAATATGGAAACTCGTGAGGGTTTCTTTCCTTACCTCGTGGCAACAGCTCAAAAGAGAGGGGATAAAAAGACTCCGACCTGGTGTGATTAATGCTTGAAATGGAACCAATCGCATAATTTCTTTGAGTAATGGAGAAGTTGAGAGGAATATACATACAGATACGGCAGTCGCACATTGTATCATGGTTTTTATCCTGACTGAAACGGCATCCCACCATACACATCTGATCAGTAGTCGAGTCATATTTTCCTTCTGCCACCAGCTCCTGTCCATCCAAACCTCTTCTCATCTCTGCCAAGTCAAGGCTCTCCACTGCAATAACCGCTCGAAAAACAGCCCTACTTGTTGACCCTCGAAACTCGTTATTCTGCAATAAAATTCTCATCTTGTCGTACCGCGCATCAAAAGCCTCAACTTCGTCTCCCACAAAAGGTCCAAATTTCTTACAAAACCCGTCCGAGACATTGCATTGCCAATTGGGCACCACATCGAACCTGTAGGAAAGAAATATCTTGTAGAAATCTGGTCCTTTATACAATCCCAGATGTAGTGGTAGTTTGGTGTCTGGATATGGATAAGGATTGCAGGTCTCCACCACCAGGGTATCAGAATATTTGTAATAATCATAAAAATCGACTTGGTGAGAAATATGAATAGCATCGAAGTACATGGGATGAGAAATAGGGCGCAGGCTGCTCAATCTTCCACCAAACTTAACTCCTCTGGTTAATGAAATCTCACCTGGGTAGTGCATTTGGAGTAATATTTTGCCGTCTTCTACGATTGCTGGAGGCAGAGGTCGTTTGAAGAACTTCCATGTAGGAGGCAAATTTATTGAAGAAGGCAATTTGGTCGAGCTGCTTACCATACACAACCTTTTATCGCCATTTCTGTGTTTTGTGTACACTCCTTCGAACTGAATTCCAAGACGAATGAAGCCCGGACGAATCTCGAAATCCATTTCACTACAACGATCATTGATTACATATGTAGCTATGGACTCGCTTTTATCAGTGAAGGAATAAAAACAGAGGCTTGCGCTGACATGCCTGGTTTTGTTCGTCTGGAGAGATGCTGTTGTGTTGACATCCACGGTGTCAATCTGAAATGAAATCAATTTGATTGGAGTCTGCTTGGGTGGGGATAAGATGGGTAGCAGAGGCGCGCTTCCATTCTCGCTTTCCTCTTCCCAATCGCCGAATGGAAGTGCCCTTGGAAACTCCATATTATGATCAGGATTGGCAACTGCCTCGCTGATAACAGAAGCGCAATAACGCTGGACATCTTCCTTCAAACGGCTGCTATTTGATTGCAATGCAAATGAGTGGATGTTTGTCCTTCCTGAAATGTGTTCATGAATTCCAGATATAATGTGTTCTGTCAAGGATGAGCTACAGAAAATCGCCAGAAACCAAGCGGACCAAACTGTCGTAGGCATTGTTGGAATCTGCGGGGGAACGCTCCATGGCATCCCCTTTTATGGCGGTCAGTTTGTGGAAAAGGTATTTCGATTTGCAAGTTGGCCTAAAAAGAAATGTTTGATGTGCACTGTTGACTTCAGGTTCGATTCAAATATATCTTCAAAACA
Source organism: Taxus chinensis (assembly GCA_019776745.2). Lineage (NCBI taxonomy): Eukaryota > Viridiplantae > Streptophyta > Pinopsida > Cupressales > Taxaceae > Taxus > Taxus chinensis. The sequence continues at coordinate 37,916,241 of CM034151.1, forward strand.
AATTTTAAGAGTTCAACAGCTTAATCAGCATATGAACGTGCTTGTTATTTAACAATTGTTTTTAATAAATAAAAAAACAATTGAAAGTCTCGTCATACCGATAGGCATATTTCAAATAAGAATTCGGGGGCTTGATATTGACAGCAGCCATATCATACCCCTAGGCTGATCTCTCTCGGGCTAAAATTTGGGATTTGCGCACATGTATTTGAAGTGACCTCTCTGAGTGACATGAGAGTGTTATAATATTTTTCAATATTATAATTAATCTATGGTGAGTTGGCACTCTGTGAAATATTGAAACATTTTATCAAAAATAAATATTTCATGGTTTCATCAGAATTGTTATTGCCTCTCTCGACGGCCTTCGCACCAAGTAATGCTGCCATAGCCTGTAATTTCTGCCCTCGAGCGCGCATTTCCCCTGCATTTTCACTCACGTGCGGGGGCCTTCAATGACCAATCGAACGGTTGTGTGTCGTTGAGCACAAATTCGACAATGTGAAATGTAATGTCATTTTGCTATGTGATCATGTTATCATGGAGTGCAAATCAGACGGCGAGGCATGAAATGTCATCCAACTATCTCAATCCCATGCGAGCAATGCCAACAAGACATTTTTGCAACCATGACAACCAGGGAACTTGCAAATACAACATCTGACAAAAAAAAACCCTTTTCATTATGTTGTGACAGGTATCCACGCCTTGTTCCAAGCTTTTGTTTTGACCCTAACGAGGAGTATGCTAGAAAAAGTGATTGATTGGGTTTGATACTTGTTTGTTGCATCTGGTGAAACATCCCCCAATACTCCAAGAGGATATGTTTCCACAACCTGCCCCCACACACCTACTAAGCAACACTAATACAACAACAAACAGACAAAAGAAAAAACCCTTTTTTTTCCTCTTTGCTATGATGAGCAAGTAGGCAAGGGAAGGTGCAGCAAGGGTTACACTACACGTAGCATAGGTTTAGAAACAAAAGAGGCCAAATTTCTATGGCTAGATGCCACACAAGCATATAACACCTCCCAAATCTCAGGTTTTTTCTTCTTCTTGTGCTTAAAACAAACAAAACAGAGGCATTGAAATACTTTCTTCCTCTCAAATACGTTGAATCGTCTTCATACGCAGATACAAATTCAGACCAATCAATTTGTGTTTAGTAAAATGAGGAGAGATTAGGTAAGATTTATTTTTGTCTGCAAGACTGATTAAACACTTGATTGTATTGATTTTAGGTGGCTATTCCTGAGAGCTCCGTTCAGCATAGTTCTCCATATTTTTGTTTATTTAATTCTTAGTGATTTGCACTCACTTCAACTACCAACTACTCCTAAATTACAACGTTAACTTGGGTTCCAACATGGTTAGAGCTTCGGATCTCAATAAAGTGCTTGAATTATTCTACAGGGAAAATGACAGGTCTGAAATGGTGCCCCATACTCTGACAACACGCCTCCACCAACAACCTTTCTCTCAAACCAACGCACTTCTTAGATCAAAGACTTTTATCTTATTTTATTTCCTTTTTCTCCTTTAATTATTTTATTAATCTATTGTTTTTAATCTTGGTTTTTTTAATAATATCCATGGTTGAACGTCATTATTTGAGGGGGTGAAAGTTGGGGCATTACAAACATACACATTAATTTAATTGATGTCAAGAAAATTAGTACAAAATTATAGACAAAAAAAAAATCTAGTGCAAGTGTTTATTACGCCGAAGTAATTTTCTCTGGTAGAACCATGAGGGGAATCTGACACTTCATACAGTGCATGTTCATCTAAACCACCTGCTTCCTTTGTCGTATCGTCGATCTTTGAATAATTTGGATCGTCCACGATTATATATATGTCTTTTGTTCTCCTTTGTGTGGCATTCGAGGTGAAGTGAAGGCTTATTGTCTGGTGGTGTAAAAGGGAAAGACAAATGATTATTTTCCCATTTAGTGAGGGTGGCTAGTGGCAGAGTGAGTCTTTACAGGGCTTGTTGTGTTACGATTGAAACATAGATGAGCAATAAAACGGAATTAAAACAAAAATAATATAATCATGCAATCACAAGATAAACCCAAGATTTAACGTGGTTCACCCAATGTGGGCTACATCCACCAAAAACAAGCCAACTTTCTCCTTTATTCAGTCCAGAGGAATACAATACAATTCTCTCTTTTTCATATACTAAAGAGTAAATCCATGCACATATATATATATATATATATATATATATATATATATATATATATATATATATATATATATATATATATATATATATATATCTTGTGCACATCTTTGTAAAAGTTTGCTTCAACCACAAACAACCTAAATATAGCGTGCTTATAAATAAGACATGAATATAAATAAGATAGACATAAAAGTAACAACTCCCATATATTAATAAGACAATGTTATTTTTATCCATGACCATGTTTCCCTCCCAAAATCAAGGAAAAAGTAAACTGCCACTTCATCTTGCAGTTAGACTCCACATCTTTAACAATCTCCCACTTGGAGACTAATTGCTGCAACCCATTGTTACAGCTCATCCTCGGACTCTTCTCTAACTTGTTTATCTTCTTCAAGATCATTCTTGAAGACCTATCGAAGTTGAACAACCTTCCAGTTTCTCTTTTGTCACCGCCTTTGTCAACATATCAACATGATTCTAACTTGTATGGATCTTCTCCAACATTAATTGTTCATCCTCCAAAACTGATCTAATGAAGTGATACCTGAGTTGTGGGTAAGTGCACAAAGTTGGGGGGCCAAAAAGTGGACAAAAACCCGAAAAAAGTAAAACGTATACGTGTTCTATTATAACGCGATCGCATTTTAAATTCTTTGGTTTGGGATTGACCAAAGCATAACGCGTATGTGTTATCTCTGCTATAAATTAAAAAAAAAAAGGCTTGAGCCTCTATCATTTTATCTCCCTCAAACGTGAGTTTCGGAGCTTAACTATACCCCTCACGTTTTTTCATTCAGCTAGATCTCAAGCTCAAAGGATCATTTATGGATCACCAAAAGATCTGAATCGATGATGGTGCCACGGAGAAGAGGTAAGCACAATTCTTTTCTCAAAATTACATTGAAATGTGATAATTATAGATTAAAATTTGAATTGAATATAGAGAAAATGTACTAAAAAATCGTGCAAGAATGTAGAGAAAATTGCAGACCAAAAAAAATTTATGCAGAATTCATGTGAAATAGATGAAAGGGACGTTGGGGGGCCACAATATATAAAAAAAGCATAACGTGTACACGTTATGCTTTTTTACCTTTTCCGGCACATGCCTCAAGGCTTGGGATCTAGTTTGGATCCCCAACCCTGAGGCATGGACATGCACAAACACAACAAACAATGTGTTTTTGAAGGAAAATGTAAAAATGTCACTTCCTCTATGATAAATCAAAATAAAACAATCGATCCATTTAAAAATATATATACCATGATGTAGAGCAGAGTTTTTTCTTTCTAAAAATATAATTTTTCAAATTTTCTAACTAATATAAGGTTTCCATATTATTTATTTTCTAACTATTCCTTTTTATAGCTATTTTTTGAAGTTTAAATATGTATATCTTTCATCATGTATCTTTTGTTTGGGGTCATCAAAATTGAAAAAAAAAAAATATTAGCACAAACTAGGCATAATTCTATACATATTCAAGAAAAAACTCTAATTTTCGATTTTTTTTTAGGTAGTTGGGGGGGGGGGGGGGGGTGGGCACGGTCGGAGCTCCGTTATTTTTCAAAACATAAAATTTATGTACTAGAAAAATCATAATTAAAAAAATACTTGTTAAAAAAATCTATTTTTTTTAACACAAACTAGATGCTCCTAGCTATCTTTCTACCAAAGGGTTTTCAAAAATACTCAATGGTGCTCAAAAAATGGTGGGGGGCACGAAAGTCACTCTATTATGTTTTTTTAACAAAAAAAGGAGCACCTGTTGGTATTTTAGTTGTTTGACCCACTTAAACTTATCTATTTTCAATAAAATTTAGTATCTTAGAAACTAGGCTCAAAATTTTACGATTCATGTTTCTACAACATCTTCCAATTTTGAGTGTAACTATTTTGAAAAACTCATACAATTTGAATTTTTTTATTTTTCAGAAAAATGTGTCCACTTAAGACCCCCTTTTGGCCCCCCAACTTGGTGCACTTACCATTGTATATGTTTGGTTCTTGAATGGAATGTTGAGTTCTTAGAAAGATGAATTATACTCTAGCTATCACTGGATAACCTGTAATCCTCCTACTTCCTTCCCAACTCTTCCATGAACCATTGCATCCATATCATCTCCTTGCTTGCTTCTGTAGTAGCAACATACTCTACCTCTGTAGTAGACAAAGCAACAATCTTCTGCAATTTAGAAATCCAACTAACTGTCATACCACCAACAATGAATACATAACTTGTGGTGCTCTTCCTACCATCCAAATCTCCAGCCATGTTTGCATCAACATATCCGTGTAAAGAAACCTCTGACCCTCCATAGCACAACTGCCTACTACTGGTCCCTCTCAAGTATATGAGAATCCACTGGACTGCATTCCAGAGCTCCTTTCCTAAACTACTCATGTATCTGTTGACAACTGCCACTACATGGGAAATTTTTGGCCTTGTGCATACCATAACATACATCAAACGTCCAACTGCTGAAGCATATGGAACTCTAGACATATATTCAATTTCTTCATATGTTTTAGGACGTTGTTCTTTACTCAACTTGAAGTGCCCTACCAATGGTGTACTTACTGGTTTTTACATCCTGCATCCTAAACCTGTCCAACACCTTGTTCACATACTCTTCTTGAGACAAAGTCAGTATTTTACTCTTTATGTCTCTATTGATTCTCAAGCCAAGAATTTTCTTTGTTGTACCAAATCCTTCATGGAAAATGTATTGGCTAACTATCTCTTTAGCTCATTTATATCTTGCAAGTTTGACCCTGCCAAAAGCATGTCATCCACATACAAAAACAAGATAATATAGGTGTCATTTTCTAGTCTCTTAAAATAAACACAGTGATCATAATGACATCTAGAGTAACCTTGTTTTATCATGAACCTATCAAATCTCAAATACCACTGCCTTGGAGCTTGCTTAAGGCCATACTAGCTCTTCTTCAATCTACACACCAAATTATCCTTCCCCCTGACTTCATATCCCTGTGGCTGCTCCATATATATTTCTTCCTTTAAATCACCATGAAGAAAAGTAGTCTTTACATCTAATTGTTCAAGATGCAAATCTTCCATAGCTACCAAACTTAAAATAGTTCTAATGGAAGTCATTTTAACAACAGGAGAGAAATTTTCATCAAATTCTAACCTTTTTCCTATCCAAATCCCTTCACAAAAAGTCTTTCCTTGTACCTCTTTTTCTTACCTTCTTCTTCCTTCAACCTGTAAACCCACTTGTTCTGTAATGCTCTCTTTCCTGCAGGCAAATGAGCCAAATCCCAAGTTTTGTTGTGATCCAATGATTCCATCTCCTCATCCATGCCTTGCTCCCTCTTTTTCCGTGTTTCTACCTACATTGCTTCTTCAAAACTTTTTGGTTCTCCACCATCTGTCAATAAACAATAGAAAATCTCATATGAAGATAATCGTGCAAGAGGTTTACTTACCCTGGTAGAACGTCTTACAAGATTTTCTAGATTTTGAGGCTCTTGTTGTTCTTGTTGATTTTGATCAACAAAATCAACATCGAATGTGCCAAAATTGATGCCAACTTGCTGATTTTCCAGTCCTTTGAGAACTTCTCTATATTTTATCTCATCAAGTGCTACATACTCAGACTTTTCTAGCTTCTTATCTTATAGTTGTTCCCTATGAATAACCCTTTCATTAAAAATAATATCCCTACTCTTAATGATTTTCTTCTCATCCAAACTCCACAACTGGAATCCAAAATCATCAGTGTCATATCCAATGAAAGTACATTTCTTTGACTTAGCTTCTAGCTTGGTCCCATTATCTTTATCAATGTGTACAAATGCTTCACAACCAAAAAATTTCAAAAAAGTATAGTTTACCTCCTTACTGGTCCAAGCCTCCTCGAGTACTCCACCTTCCAAAGCACTTGAAGGTCCTCTGTTAATCTCATGCTCCTTGCACACTCCATTATAGTCCTTTTCATTCTCTCTGACACACCATTCTACTGTGGTGTTCTAGGAATTGTCTTCACCCTATGGATTCTATTCTATGAACAATAGTTATTAAATTCATTGTTGCAGTACTCTCCACCATTATCTAATCTGAGACACTTCAACTTCAAACATGTTTCATTCTCAACTAAATCTTTCCACTTCTTGAAAGTATTAAATACATCAGATTTCTTCTTTATATAGTAAACTCAAACCTTCCTAGTAGCATCATCAATAAAAGTAACATAGTACCATGAACCACCAAGAGAAGATACCTGATTTGGCCCCCACACATCTGTATGAACAAGCTCTAACGTGTGCTCCTTCTTGGTTGATCCAACCTTGAGAAATATCACACACTTTTGTTTCCCATACACACAATGCTCACAAAATTCCAAGTCTATGTTTTTCAAATCTGACAACTTTCCCTATGAATGTAAAATATTCATCCCCTTCTCACTCATATGGCTAAATTTGTGATGCCACAGAGTTGTGTCTATACCTGTAATAGCTAAAATAGAAGATGGATCAATACTAACAATGGCTGAATACAAAGTACCTACTTTCTTACCTCTTGCTACCACAAGAGAACCCTTGGTAAATTTCCAAGAATCTGCTATAAATATAGCCATACAACCATCATCTCCTAATTTCCCAGTAGAAATTAGATTCCTCCTAAAGCTAGGAACATGCCTGACATTCTTCAACACCCAAATGTTACCATTCTATAATTTAACATGAACATTGCCTTTTCCAACAATGTTACATGGCTCATCATCACCAAGATATACTTGCCCAAAATTCCCTTAAACATAATCTTGAAAATATTTTCTATGAGGAGTTGCATGAAATGAAGCACCAGAATCTAAAACTCAAGATTATGATTTATTATCTAAAGAAAGAATAAAAGCATCTTGTAACGCATCACCTGCTACGTTTTCCTCTTTTCTCCCTTCTTGTTTATCTTTCCTTGATTTTAAATACCAACAATCTTTCTTTGCATGTCTCATTTTTCCATAATTCCAGCATACCATCCTACTTCTAGATTTAGATTTTCCCTTCTTAGACCTTCCACGATGTCCAAGACCTTTTTTTTTCCTTCTATCTTCCCATGTTCTATACACTCAAAGCATTACTAGATGACTCACCTATGCTTTTTCTTCTCATCTCTTCACTAAGAATCACACCAATAACATCATCAAACTTTAAAGTGTTTGAACCAGAAACATAATTACTCACAGCCATAACCAAAGTATTTCGACTTTCAGGCAATGACTGCAAAATCAAAAGGTCCCTAACTTCATCATCAAAACTTACTCCTACATATTTTAATTGATTAGTAACCGTGTTGAACTCATTCAAATGATCATTTACTGAATCACCATCTGACATCTTCATATTAAACAAATTTTTCATGAGATAAACCTTATTGGAGGTTGATATTTTTTCATATAATTTACCCAAATTTTCCATTAGATCTAACATTGTCTTTTCTATAGAAATATTGAAAGCTACTGTAGCTTCCAGGAACAACCGTATCGTTCCCAGTGCCTTCCAATCAAGAACATCCCATTCTTCATCTTTCATAGCTGACGGCTTTAAAGGTTTCCCTTTCAATAGTAGATAAAGATCCTTCTGATATAGGTAATCCTCCACTTGCAACTTCCATAGTTGAACATTTTGGCCGTTAAACTTCTTAACCATGAACTTGCTATCTTCTGTCATTTCTCCCACTCAAACAAGAAACCCTCCTGTGAGCTTTTTCTTCCAAAACAAAATCCTGCTCTGATACCAGTTGTTAGGATCAAAACATAGATGAGCAATAAAAAAATTAAAATAGAAATAATATAAGTATGCAATCACAAGATAAACCAAGATTTAACATGGTTCACCCAATGTGAGCTACATCTGCTAGAAACAAGCCAACCTTCTCCTTTATTCAATCTGAAGGAATACAATACAATTCTCTCTTTTTCATATACTAAAGAGTAAATCCATGCACATATATATAACTTGTGCACCTCTTTGTAAAAATTTTCTTCAACCATAAGGAAACTAAATATAACATGATTCTAAATAATACATGCATGTAAATAAGATAAATATAAAAATAACAACTTCCATCTATTAATAAGATAGAGCTATTTTTATCCATGGCCATGCTTTCCTCCCAAAATCAAGGAAAAAGTAAACTGCCACTTCATCTTGTAGTTAGACTCCACATCTTCAACAATTGTCTTATTTTCCCATTTAGTGAGGGTGGCCAGTGGCAGAGCAAGTCTTTGCAGGGCTAGTTGGACATCACATATTCTCTCAGGAAATGTAGGGGAGAGAGGGGTCCTCACATGCGCTCCACATGGGGGGATGGACCAAGTGACAAGTCTCCAACCTCTTCCCATTGCTTCGCCAATAGCCAACGGCTAATCTTCACTCAATATGCACCCGGTCAATGATGGTCAACTAATCATGACCGTTTATTTCGTGGTCATGATGCGTTGACCGACATTGACCGGGTGTATATTGAGTGAAGGGTAGCCTCTTCCTCACCAACATGTGGCCTTTCTCATCCTCTTGTTCTTCTTGTGCAGTGAGAAAATGGTGTTAATCTATTTTATTGTGGTCATGACCTAAATTATGGGCCTCTGTCATTGGAATATGACAGAATTTGTGTTTCTAATAAAGAAAGCACTTGGATTATAGTGTCGCTCCCTCAACGACCTTCTAAGAAAATTTGATTACATCCTGGTCGTGTTGCGGACCGATACCTGGAGTTTGATTACCCTAAATATATCCTTTTGCTATCCATAGATAAATGAGATATTAGAGCTCTATTCTCTCATCCTCGGGAAAGAAAGGAAAATATGAAAAACTAGGTTTTATTAGAGGAGCAGGGAGAGAGTCATAGCTCAACTTGAGAATCTCCATAATTGGGTCGTCCTTATTAGATACATATTTTAGCTCTCTCAATTTAGGATGTTTTACCCATTAAAGATGTTGCCATTATTTTAACAATCAGAGGTAGTCTTTTACATTCCTCTTTAAAGTGGTGTCACGGTAGCTTTTGGTCACAGTCTAATAGAAAAATCACAAAAGAGCTCCCTACTCTCTTCTTTTGATAAAATCTTCATCTCATAAACACGAGCATGAACATGTTTTGAAAGAGGTTCCATAGTGTTATTGTGTCCCATTTTTCATCTATTTTAGGTTTTTTACGTGCCACTTGACCATGCTCTTGAGATGCACTGTAATGTTCCTAACACCTGACAATGACATCTAGCTTACCATTATACATTTGTTGGCTGCCACCAGATGTTGGTTCCTTGCATGTGTTTACATTCTATTGCTTTTGATTGTCGTCAAACCTCATCACTCGCCCCTTGTATTTGTTTTGGACCTTGTTCACAAAAGGTAAATTAATGTAAATTTAGATTGTTTGCATCATTTTACATAGGCATGTTTACGGTTTTGAATGAATGTAATACTTGAAAAATATATTTGTAGGTCAAATTATAAAGACCTAATCCCTTACAAAGAAAGATACACCACAATTTGAAATCCAAACAAATAGAATTATTTATTTCAATATAGGAAAGGATGCTTTACATTCATGATTATGTGTGCCCGATGTGTTCTCGTTTACTACATTGGTAGTGCACTAGAAGTTAAGTCTAGGGTCACTAAAAAAATTGATGTCAATGCAACATAATAACAAGTTGTCATTTATAGATTATATCAGCAATTGTACCTACGTGTTGCAAAATGTGTCGGGACATATGTGAATTTCGAAAATCTAAACGTTCATTATGTTGAAGGAATTTTCCAAGTTAAAATCATGGGGGGTTTCTAACACTTTGTATCGTTGTGTGTCAATTTAAGTCATCTAATTTATCGTCGACCTAAAAATAATCTCAGTCACCCACGTGTATCTATATAGTGTGATGTTGTTGTATGCATTTTGTGTGGGTGGAGTGGTTTCAGACTTGCGGGAGCATGTGGCAATAAAAATGGCAAGATTATGATTACAAACTCATAATCGGTATTAGATATTACTGCATCCCCAAAAAACACATAATTTTTTTTTGACATGTACATGCAGAGAAAAATAAGGTATAAAAAATATTGTTTTTTGTAGTCATTTTAACACCCACCAAGAAAAAGGGAATCCCATGCACGTCGGCCTATCACCCAGTGGGTGCTGGGCGCTCACCCGAGGCATGCACGGACGTCGAGTCTCTATTTAATGTGAGTTAAGTGGGAAAGAATTATCTATGATAGGAACTTAAAAAGAGTGAGTGGACATGAGAGATACATTCATCATAGAGCTCAGAATGGCTTCTAGATCAATGCAGTCATTCTAGACAAAAGGATACTTAACAATTTATAGAACTGAACTGAAAAGGAAATGTGTAGAAGTTTATATTCATCCATATAACACATACGAAACAAAACTACACAAATATATGTATAAACTATATTCTATTATATTTATATTCCATCATATCCAACAACCTCATCACATGCATTAGATCCATTACAAAATATCACTGTATGGCAGACCGAAGTCATACATCATAACTGGATTAGAGTCCTCCTATACATGAAAGGAAAATTTCATACCAAAACCTTTTGATACATCCTTCCTCTATAGGTCATCTACCCAACCAAATAGAGTTCCTCACAACATTTATGCGTAGATCCACTCTCTATTGATCTATATATCTCAATTCCTCTATAGGCACTTGTATTTATAGGCATCTTGAACTACCAACCCACCTTTCTGAGGCTTCAAATCCGTCACCAAGTGTCTAAATGTGGTTCTCCATGGGAGCATGCTCCTCTAGGCCTGAGCTCTCCACTTCTTGTCATGATGGTCTTCTAGAAGCTTCCATTGCATGTCATATTCCTTCCTAGGCCAACCTGTCGCTAGGTTGGCACCTTATCCACTCTGCCTGCATAGTCGGGTCATGATTTTCGTGTGTCCTGCCTGATATGCCAAATATGGCTAAGTCCCAAAATCTTGCTTCACCTTGTGCACGCGCACTACTTGTTCTATTAAAACCTCCTAGAACCATGTCCTACGTACTTTCTCCTTACGTGCCAATGCGCCTTCTTGTACTTGGTCAATAAATCAAGGTCCCAACATCACCCCACACTACGTCTGTTCTCCACCCGCGAGAACATAATAAATAAAGAGTTACAACAAATACTAGAAGAAATAATGATTTGGAAAATAATAAGGTGTTGGTCTGAAAACCTGTCGGTTAGGCGAGTCGTGGGGAAATAGGCCAACAATGTGTAGGGCATAGCCCCTCTTTGAGACAACAAAGTGAACTGGTTTATTGTTAATCTATCAAGCAGGAATCTGTGCAAATCTACACTATTCTAACTTCAAGGGGTTTGGGATCTCATCCCAGTAGAGGTAGTTCCAACTATGAATAGAAAGGTAGGAGAGAAGGAATGGAGGAGGGTAGATCTAAAGGAAGAAAAGAAATGAATTCCAAGACAAAAATGTCATAAGGTTTATGCTTTGGGCTGGTAGTAAACAGTGCCAAACTTACTTGCATAAACAAATAAAACAATATTGATGAACATATGATGATAATAGGAATGAATCCAACAGAAAAAACATAAATCTAACTTAAGAAAGATCTGATGCAAATAACACATATATTGAGCACAAAGTTTGAACATATATATTAATCTTTCTTTTGTTACAAGGAAGCACAAAGTCTTTCTCTCCTCACTTATTTTTTCATATAAAAATATCCACTTGGAATACAACAAGTATTCCAGTATTTATATAAGGAGAAGGAGAAAGAAACCAACCACTATTTACAAAATATCTAAAAAGTCAAAGGTTGACTTTGGGCAAGTTTGTGGATGGCAACATCCCATGATGCAACATGGATGATGTCATTATAAATGCCAACAATCTTTTAAAATATTTTACAAAAATGATCAAAGCGTACATAAGAGGAGGAACTACTCATCATCATCTCTTTGCTCAAGCTTGATGTCTTGCTTGGGATCAGGAGAGGTGATGTGACATTGTACTCAATATTCTATAAACTTTTTGATCATGGTCTGAAGTTGATCATGATCTGGACCTTTGAAATGGTCGCCAATGACTTCGCAAGTTTCTTTTTCATTCTTGAGCTTGTCAGGTAATTCAGTGTAAGTTTCACACGAATCAATCAAAAATCCGATGAAGTCGCGACAAGCCAGGAGGTTATTGATTGAATCTCGATTAAAAGTGACCTCTGGTGCCAATCCTTGAGTGACTATAGCCTTGAAGCATTGTAAAGTATCATTTGCTTCCCTCAAGGTGAACGACTCATTGACCATCTCTGGAGCCATTTTTGTAACGGTTAGCTCCATGTTGTATTGTGCATCTAGGGCTTCATCTTTGATTTTATCTATCCTCTCTAGGATATATTCCATCTGATCAACCTGGTAATCTAAAGCAATGATAGCCTTGTTATGTGACCATGGATGATCGATGACACTGACCTTCAATAGGCTATCAGATGATCAGTTAGCCATTTCTTTGAATGTTTCATGTTGCAACCTGGCGTTATCCAACTCCTCGGAGAGGGAATCTGCTACTACTTGTAGCTCCTTATTAGCTTGACCTATGTCCTAGTAGAGCACAATGAATTTCTCAATCATTTCTTTGCTATCCCTGAGGATTCGTTCAATCCAGGAGGATACTTTTGCACCTTGTTCACCAATCTTAGCATATTCATTTATTTTATCTTGACTAAGAACTTCAATGAGTTCAGTTGAAGTCATAGGAGGAGTGTTGCCCATTATCTACAATGCTTGGAGGAGATGTTTATTTTGTTCCTTTAGTATCCTCTTCTCCTCTGCTTCTTAAATTTTCTTGCAGAGGGCATCTACTGCAAACAAGGCTTCTCCTTGTAGGCTTTCAGATGAGGTTCCCATTATGACTTGAGTCACTGTGAAGTCTGTAGGAGACATATATTTCTTTTCCTTGGTGGGATCCGGGTATGCAATCTCCATGGCTCTCTCGCCCGAAGTGCTTTTTGAAAAGTGAGTTATCACTTTCTGCTTCTTGGGTCCCTTCTTTGGAATGATGGAGAAGTCCATGGGTGCGATAGGAACCTTTCTATTTTGCTGACCTAGATGGTTAGAAATCTATCTTGGACTTATGGGAGTGGGAGTAGAGAGAATAGAAGAAGAAACGGGGATGAAAGGGGAAGCAACTGAAGAGGATGCAAGGAAGAACGTTGAAACAATTGGTGGTGGCATCGAAAAGGAGTCCAATGGGGCCTATATTTACTACAGGAGAATAAAAGGTCATGGAGACGGAAGGGATCTGTAATGGGATGGAGGGAAAACTGGGCGATAGATCTGTGAGAGAGGAGAAGATGGAAGAGGTGGGAGATGGAAGGGAGGAAGATAGAGAAGAAGACACATCCATAGGAATAGATGCTTCAATGACAGGGGGAGGAGAAGGAGCGGAAGAAGGAATAGTGGGTACCTCAGCAGTTGTAACTGTGATAACATCCTGGGTGGATGTATCCATTGAAACTTCTATTGTTCCTTCTTCTTTGCATGGAGTTACCAGGTCAACCACTTATTTCTCAGGAGTAGTAGGAGGACTTTGAGGAGCTTCCTCTTGTTTGCTTGATTCTCCCTCCTTGTCTTTCCCTTTTCCTTTCAGCACTTGGGCTGGTCTTAGAGGTGCTCTACCTGAAGGAGAAGTAGTGAAATCTATCCTGAGGTAGGTGAGACCATTCTGTTTACACCAATGCTCGGTGTGCTGCAATGTGGGCTTAACCCTTTCCTAAATGGTCTTCGACGCCTTGGCTCTGTCAATCTGCACAAATTTCCAATCATCCCCATCTGTGTCAAGGTAAACCTGATCAATTTATTGACCAGGCTCTTGGAACCCCTTTGGAACGATGGCTACACCATCGTGGATGATCTCCTCTAGAGCTAGCCGGGAGTGATCCTTTTGCCTGATATCTATTTCATGTGTTAGGTCGATCCAGATGTCCTCGATCTCAGGAACATGGATGGGATCAATTTTGGCCCTTGGGAGGAAACTCCGGCAGTTGAAGGTAGGCCTTTCTAAGAATTTTTTCTTTAGATTTAACAATTCAAGCTCAACATAGATTTCTTGATCTTTGACAAGTGTGCTGCAGGTGTATCGGCCAATTGTAAGGGGGAGTGGAGTTCCTCCTTTCTTTCTCTTCATGCACCTCTCATGGTATGTGATTAGTTGCCTTGACAACTCCAAGAGAATCAGCTTTATCCCTACATACCTTGGTAGCTTTGTTGGTTCACCTTCAAAATTCACCACCTAGAGATATGTGAATGTGGGGAACTACGTGAACAATTCTCCCCACTTCTTTATGACAGTGATCACACTCGGGCTAGCTTGATCATGTCTCATATTTAGTTTAGCAAGTAGATCACCTTGTAGAAGAAGGCGTCATTGACTTTAGAGAACTGGGGGATGTTGTTCTCCATCTTTAGCTCTGGGTAGAACTCATATATTTTGACCTGGGGCCATACCCCGCTTCAAGCTAACCTTGCGAAATCTCTTGTTGATGCTACAGTGTATATAACATATGAATTCATGTAGAACTTCCCAGTTGTTAGGACCTATTGAAGCTACTGGGAGATGGTGTCGCTGATTATTTCACCCTACCCAAAAAATTGATTAGGTCTATTCTTGCTCATGGTCTCTAAGTACCTCAACATCCATTTATGGAAATAATGGGCATCAGGAAGCCAAAATACTCTATTCAGGAAGGTGATTGTATCACTCAATTCCTCATTGAAGTCACTGCGGTGGGTGTTCTATGGTCATCTTTTCATCAGCTTCTTATTCTTTAGGTAAAGTCCATACATCATTTGCATGTATTTGTCCTCATTATCATCCCAGGCCTTCTTAGTTTTCTAGACTTATGGCGACATACTACCTATGATGAGAAATGCCCAGGGTCAGTTCAAAGTGATGGGCTGTAAGGTCAATGATCATATTTCCCTCCTTATCTTCAACACAGCTAGTGTCTTTGTTATATCACCGAGCCACCAACATTATGAAATCGTTGTTTACAACACTTACTGGTAGCCCAACTATAAAGCGCAATCCACTGCCCACCAGTTTGTTCATCCACGGGCCACTACTTGCCTGGTTGGTCCTTGCCCAAAAGTCATCCATATCAATATGCCCCAGGTCGGAGTCTTTAATGTCGAGGTCAATCTCCACATATGATTCAGGAATCCTGACTTTCTGACATTTGTACTTCATCTCTTGTTCTGTAGGCTTTGCTTTTCCTTTAGACTTTATTGGTTTCTTGCTTGATGAAGACATGTGTGAGCTTAAGGATGGTTGTTGTTGTTTTGCAAGAAGAATTAATGAGGTCCAACACAAAAGAGCCATGTCAACCGTCATGTTATCCATAGTAAAATTTTGCAAAAATAATAATGAGCAATTATAAGGCTTAGGGCGTAAGACGCAGGTTCATAGCATGTTGTAGAGGCTTAAAAATGTTGGGCGCACTTTTTGAGGTGTTGACATGAGAAAAATTGCGCTTAATTTTGGCCTGTGAAAAGATGCACCAAGTTTAGAAAGGGCGTAGTTTTGAAAGGTGTTGCATGACGGAAAGCAACACCAAAGGGTAAGGCGCAGGGCACAGTTTTGTAACACACAACATACAAATGTTGATGTTGAGGAATATGTGCCTGTGCCTTAGGGAATTTACTTTAGTGGGGCATAGGAAAAGTCTGTGTTACATGGATTTTAAGTGCGCCCAAGGCACAATTTTGGAATATGTTGCAAAGAAAATCAATGCGCCAAAGGAAAACTGCTTAGCGCGGATTTGAAGCACACAACATCCTATGTTGATGTTGTGTAGGATGCACCTGTACCCTACAAAAGCTGTTAAGTGTATTTAACTGGGTGCGGGTTAAGATCATGTAGCAAGGAAAGACAGTGCGCCAAGGCGTGACTATGGGAGGTGTAACATGAAAGGACAGTGCACCAAAGTTTAGATGATTTTTGCAATTCCTTTGATTCCTTCTCTCTTTTGGTTTCTTCAAATGGTAAAGAGAGGTTTTTAACAAGATATCAAGAAGAGAAAAAGGCCTTGGTTTCTTCAAAGGTAGGGGCCTTCTAGATTTACAGATCTGGAAGGAGAGGAAAAAGGGGTTTCCAGCTGGTTTGCAGATTTGTTAAGTTCTTCTTTTAAGATTTAACTTTTTTACATTTATAACAACCCTAAAACATACAACAAAAAACAATAACGACGACAAGAATGGCATAAGCCACTTACCTGGTTTTATAAAAGATGAAGGATGACGTTGGGGTCCACAAGCTCAAAAAACGGCACGCGGGGGTGACAAGGATAGCTGACAGGTGTAGAGGAAATACTTTTATTAATTTTCAAATCATGAAAATGACAGGTGTCGGGCGCCTATTTATAGAAAACCTGGCATTTATTATTTCACCAACTTTCTTTGGCGCACCTTTAGGAGCGTCAACATGGGTTAAAATGTGCCTTGGCACAATTTCATAGGTGTCAACATAATACTTTAAGTGCCTTAGCACGCATTTCATGATGTTAACATGATAATTTTAGTGTCAAAGCATATAAAGGGGCGCAATTGTCATGATGTCGACGTGATATTTCTAGCACCAAAGAGGCACAACTTTATGGATGTTGATACAAGCTTTCCAACACCAAAGGGATTTTTAAGTGGCGCACATTTTGGTATGCCAACATGAGAATACCTGCACCATATGGGCGTAACTTAATTGATGTCAACATAACAATGAGTGTGCCAAAGTTTTTTTTAAGGTGACGCAACTTTAGGTATGTCGACATGACACTTCCTGCGCCTAATTCAAAAAGGCCAAAAATGGCTAAGTTCTAAAAACATGATTTTCAAAAGGAAGCTTTAGGCCATTTTTGAATGTTAACAAACCTCCTTCGAGGAACCAAAACTAAATTTTTGGTATGGTTACCTGAAAATTTCCCTTCTCAATTTTGCAGGATAACATAAGGGAAAGAAGAATTGGGAAAGATGAAAGAATGGGGAAGTGTTGTTACTATTGGAACATAAGAGGAAAATATTTCTTCAATTCAGCCTCCAACTTATTCTAGGCATCAACTTCATTTTGTGCTCTTTGGCAGAGGTCGTCAACTAGAGCATTTACCTCATCAAAACCCATTCCATCTCCTTGAGTATTCATTTCCTCAACCACCCCTTCCAGTTGTTTGCCCACATCCTCAAGTGTATCCATCCCCCTTGTGATTTGTGGGTACAACCCTTACATCTGGTTCTTGACTAAACCTCATAGGACTTTAATGGCTTCGGACTTCTTCTCAACCTCGACTAAGATCCTATCCAACTCTGCCATGTTCCCTTTGTTCTTCCCTTGGAATTCTTTTAGCTCTACCTTGTGAGTGGCGAAAAGAATGCTCGTCACTCTATCCATGTCTACACAATTGTCATACGTGGCCTCAACACCTTTGGTAGTAATTTTTACATCAGCAAGGACCTTATTGTACTCAACAATGATTGCTACAACCTTCATTTTGTCTTCCCTTTCTAGGTGCGCTGATACTTCTTCCACGAACTCTAAGGCCAATGGCTTCCTCTCCATGGTGAGGATACATGTTAACTCTTATAGGAACTCTAGGGAAGATCCATACTTTTGCACGGGTGGTGCTAGGTCTGAATGCTTCAAAATAATGACATCTCTGATGGATTCCATCTTCTTTTATACCTCACACACCCTTGCCTTATCTTCCATTAGTTTATGCTTCAGTTATGCATTGATTAGTTCCTCCATCTTTAAGTCATTTGTCCTTTCTTCGAGCTCTTCTTCCTTCTTCTCTAGCTCTTCCTCTAGGAATTTTACCCTATCGTTCCTCCCGAATAACCTGATTTCTAGTTCAACTGAGACCTTGTTCAACATGTTGCAGACTTGCTCGTCCGATAGCTACTGAGTGTTCACCAAGGGGTTGGTCCCTTTAGACTCCAGCACTTCCATCAAAGCCCCTTGACTTACTTCAAACTCTAGCTCATCGATGTGGGACTCAAATGCCCATGAAATCATTTTCCTTATCCGCGGGTATGGACCTTCTACATCAAATGATGTCATGGCTAGGAGCTACTCTGTTGGAACGGTGCCTTGGAAACATGTGCACAACACCTTGTTTGGGTCATCAATGTAACCCATCCTTGGTCTCTGGATCTACGTGCACCTTCCTCCTGTGTGCATGCCCTTAGGAACAATTACCGTCAAACTGGGGCCTCCTGCGCTGTCGTGATCTTTTCCCAAACTTTCCTCTTTATCTTCATTCATAACTATTTTAGCATTGCGCTCCAACTGTTGTTCTACTAAGGCTTTAATGATTTTCACCGCTTCCTTTTCTGCTACCTCTTTTACCCGCTCCTGCATGGGGCTTGGAGTCTTATTCTTCATACTCACTTCTTCGCTTCCTCCCTCATCTTGGGTGCCTTCTCCCTCCTGGCTACCCTTTCTCTACACGAAGCAAAAATCATTTTCCTCTTCTCCACCCTCTTCCTTTGAATCATGCACACTGAAAACAAGTGGTTCTTGGGTCCCTTCAAGTTCATATTCTTTGTCATCATCCCTTTCACCCCTGTAGGCCTCTAAGCTCTCTGTATCCTCCGACTCAGCCTCTTCCATCACCTTTTGTTTCTTCCTAACTGGGGATTCTAGAATGGGAGATTCGACTCTTTCTTTTTCCTCTGGTGACTTCTCCTTTGTAATAGGATTTTATTTTTCTAGCACCTTTTCTCTAACTGGATACTTCTTCCTACACGTGTAAATGCTTGTCCTAGTGCTTGTCTCCAGCACGCCCACTGTTGGCATATTTTGGACACTTGGTGCCTCTTTCCCTTGCACCTCTTCTTTTCCTTTCTTTGTTGGCATGGGCTTCCTTCTTCCCATGGGATTTTATGGGATGGAGACATCACATTGCAGGTATGCACCCTTCTCAAACTTTGGCCTTATGCACATATATACACGCGCCGTGGTCCTTCTTGCAATTGGAAAAGTCTAAGGATTTTTCATCTGGACCTCGTGGGAGACATATCTCTCCACATATGCACACTTCTTGGGGTAAACGAGCTATCTGCGTAGCTCCATGTGGTCTTGATCCACCTCACTAAGGTCAAACCTTAGTCTTTTTGCCTCTGTAAACTAGTTTACCCCTGCTTGGAAATATAAGACTGTGAAAGAGACTGAGAGTTTACACCATAGGCTCATGGTTTCATCCACCAAATTGAATCTTCTAATGCAGAAGTTCCGGTACACTGTAAATTCAGCTTCTCCCTCTATAAGTGCAGGAAATTGCTCTGGGATCCTCCACTCTGCCTCGAATGTATCCCTTAAGTGCTTATACCATTTCTCAAGACGCGCCTTGTGAACGGCTGTCATGTTTTCATAAGTGTACTTTGTGAATCTCTTTGTGGGTGATGGATCCTTCGCTAGGTACTCCCATATAGCCTTGTTCGACCCATCGATAACTCTAATCTCTGAAAACACGATGGTCAAGAGGAGATTGCTAAAGAGTATCTTGTCACCTTCCTACGCGTTGCTGATAATATCATCTGCGATGTACGTGGACAAGTTGTAGATGGTGACTTCTGATATCCTTCTACAAACATTTAATTAGGACTTGTTCACTTGCGTCCACCTCTCTTGGTCATTTAACTTAGTCTCCAGGTGCATGACCATTTTCATCACCGGGTCTGTGATGTCTGTGATATCAAAGTATCGTGACCCCTTCTTATAAGCGTATGCAGTCACTATTTCTTTGATGGCTTCCTTGTCACTCAAGTCATCATCTATACTTTCTCCTTCATAGATGAGGCCTGTGAATTTTGAAATCAGCTGAGGAGTTATGCACATCTTGCACCCTGCAAAGTAAAAGTGGTCCTCATGCATGCATGATATTAACCATTGATAGAGGCGCTTAGGTTTTCCAAAATAAGGCAACTCATAGAGTTGCAATAGTGCCGCCTTCTCCAACTTCACTTTTACCTCGTTGTTATAAATAGGCAAACGCCCTGGTGTCCTTTTGTTTTTTGGGCACACCAACTCTAATGCCATTTCCTTTTCCATTGTGTTTGTGTGATGGTTGTAATCACTTATAGCCATTTTCCTTAAATGGGACTCCCATTCCATCCCGAGCAAAACCCCATCCAGTTACTACATTTCGGCGTACCATTCTTCATTTTTACTTGCGGGGGTTTCTAGTTATTTTCCCTTGCCTTTTCCCTTACCCTTACCTTTGGGCTTCTTCGGTGATATAATTGGTTTCTTAGGTGCCATGGTTTAGGTTATCTTAGCACTTCAACTTCTCTTACTTGCTCTACTTTTCTACCTCCTCTAGTCCCAAATCTCAAACTTGTGAAGAAACCCTTTTCAGTTCATGCTCTAGTTGCCAAACCCTAACTGGAATATCCTCTTTCACAAGATGACGCTTCTCCACAACTCTTTTTCTCTACACCCGTGAACTTCTTTCCTTCTAGTTTAAAGATCAAATCTAGTCACTCACAATTAAATTTCTTAAATTTTTCTTCACACGGATCAACTCTAGAAACCCTAGTTCACAAGATCTCTTCTTTCTTCATATTTGTAAATGTTGATAACGAAGTGTTTGACCTTCTATTTATAATTTTTCCCACTTTTTATAATTAAATGCTACTTCACCTACCACCATACATCAACACTTATTGCGGATTTTTCCATAAGCCAGACTCTAGCACCCTCACTCATGCACCCATACTTGTGCGAATAATCCTACAACCTTCTGGCGCATAAACAATCTATCTGACATAAGGCTCTTGTGCACGTGTTACCAGCACCGAAGGTACTTATTCCATCCTCACAATTTTTTCTCTCACCTACCTCATGTTGTTTTTGTGCTTCTTTCTCCCTTGTAAGTGGAACCAAAATGTAGCCTTATCCTGATACCAACCATCCTCGTTCACCTTTTCTCTTATGCGCTTTCTTCCACAAGGCCATTCAATTAGGCTTTCCAACGCAATCCTTTTTGGCACTTCACACTTTGCACTTTCCTTCACATTATTCCACCCACACTAAAATGATGTGCATTCCTTTGCGCATTCACAACCTTCAAAAAGTAAAGAGGTTACTGGCGCCCAAGGCATAAAACAAAATAGCAACGAGAAAGGGAAACACAAGAAAAGAAAAGCACTAAAGGAAATCCTAAACTATCTGGCAATACTACCTTATTACAAACACCAAGAAGACTTATTTATAGTAGGGCTTCAGCCTACTCCCATTAAAGTGTCTTAGGAAATCTCATCCCATCCAGTGCTTGTAACTAGCAAGTGCCTGAATCAAGGATGTACGAGATGATGTAGGGACCCAACCAATGGACTTTTAGCTTCCCAAGATGGTGCAAAAACTTGGAATCATATAGTAGCACCATCTACCCAACCTCAAACTTTTTGTTCTTAATGTGATGATCATGCCATGCCTTTTGTTTTTCTTTTTCAGTCTTCTAGCTCCACCTGGCAAGTGATCGTCTTTCGTCCAATTGCATTAACTTGTCAATTATTTCTTCCAGCACTTGTTCATCTGATAAACCTCTTGCATGCGCTATACCTAGAGATGGTAACATGAATTCAACTAGTAGGACAACCTCCGTGCCAAACACCAATTGAAATGGTGTGGCCTTATTTAACCTCTTGTAGGTTGTCCTATATGCCCATAGAACTGTTGATACTTTTTCATCCCAATCCTGCCTACCAACATCACAAATTTTGGTTAGGGTATGACTTAGTATCTTGTTAAATGCCTCCGCAGTTCCATTTGCTTGTGGATGGTAAGGGGTAGTCTTGTGATGAGCCACCATGAATTCTGCTAATAGAATCCTTATTGTCTCATTTAAGAAATGTGTACCCCTATCACTAGTCAAACTCAAAGGGCATCCATACCTTGTAATAATGTTTTCCCATAGGAACCTTGCTGCAGTAGCTATTGTATAATCCTTAGTAGGTGCTTCTTCTGCCCACCTTATCAAGTGAATTATGCAGGTGATTATATAACGTGATCCATTCCTACGCGCGGCTAGTGCAATAGGGCCTATGAAGTCTAAAGCTCACTTTTCGAAGGGCTTGGCACTGGGAATAGGGCATGCAGAGGCATTTCATCTCTTTGCCCTGGTTTGCCAATGTGCTGATAATGGTCACATGCCTTACAATATTCCTTGTAGTCTTGATATAGGGTCTCCCACCATAATCCATCCATCAATATCTTGTGTGCAGTGGCGTCACCTGCATAGTGTCCACCTGCACTACCTCTGTGTGCCTCTTCTATTATGGCTAGGCACTCATGTTCTAGCACACACCGGTGCAAAATCTCATCATGTCCTAATTTGTATAAATCCCCACTAATCAACATGTAGGGCGCGGAGTGTATAGCTAGCTCCTTTTTATCCAATGCCTTCATTCCTTCCGGCACTACACCTTTCTTGAGAAATACTGCAATATCTTCTAAGTCTGAGGGCATGCACCGCAACCTAAATAGTTGTGCATCTGACATGGTATCCTCAATGCTTTGTGCGTCCTCCCCTGAATTGATTCTAGACAAATGATTAGGTCTAGAATTACTTTTTCCTTGTTTGAAAACCACCGTGAACTCGAATTCTTGGAATAATAGTACCCACCGACATATGCACCCTTGTAGAATGGGCTTGTTCACTAATTATTTCAATGTCATATGGTTAGTATAAAATATAAAAGGGGTTTCCAGTAGATATTGTCTGAACTTGTGAAGCACGTAGATCATTGAAAATGCCTTGCACTTAGTTGTAGTATAATTCTGCTCTACTGGTGTCAACTTTCTGCTTGCAAAGCATAAAGGATGATCAACAATCCCTTCACCAGGCTATGAAAGTACTACTCCAATGGCGGTTCCTGAGGCATCAACATGAACATGGAAGGGCTTATCCCAAGAGGGGAATTGTAGTATGGGCGTGGTGATAAGCCTATCCTTTAAAGTGTCAAATGCCTTCTGTTGCGCCTCTCCCCAAAGGAAGGCACTCTTGTGTCTAAGTAACTCTTCTAAAGGCGCGGCGATCTTGGCGTATCCCTAGATGAACTTCCTGTAGTAACCCGTGTGTCCAAGGAATCTGCACACTACGCTTTGACTAGTAGGCTCCCCCAATCCCACAATTACTGCAACCTTGGTGGGATCTACCAGTAAGCCCTCCTTACATATGATGTGCCCCAATAATGTTCCAAATGGGGTAGCAAAGACACATTTCTTAATGTTGATGGATATCCTCAACTGTCGACACCTTTCAAACATTAATCTTAAGTTGTCACAATGGTCCTTCACTAACCCATATATTGTCCAATCATCCAGGTAAACTTGAAGAAATTTATGGATGAATTCCTAGAAAGCTTGCACCACAATGCGCGAGAACACTGTAGGCACATTCTTCAACCCAAAAGGCATGACTATATAGGAAAAACTTCCCCACTTAGTGGTGAAATTCATCTTCCTCTGGTCCTCCCTTGTAATCCTTAGTTGGTGATAGCCTGAGAATCCATCCGTGAAAGAGTATACCTCACGTTCTGCCACTCCCTCTAAGATTTCTTCAGTAAATGGGGTTGGGAAAGGATCAATGACACATACTACATTCAGGTCCCTATAATCAACATAGATCCTTATCCTCCCATCCTTTTTGATACTAATCACCATTGGACTTATCCATTCTGATTCTTCCACAACCTCAATGATACCTGATGATATCATTTTTTCTATTCTCCTCCTTGACCTTTACGCGCAAATTGGGATTCATCCAGTATGGCCTCTTCCTGATTGGGCACGCACCTTCCTTCAGCTTTATCCTCATCTCCCCTAAAGAATGGTGGATGCCTTTAAGCTCATGGTACCCGCGTGGGAACAAATCTTGGAATTTGTGTAACAGATCAATGATTTTAGAGACTTATTTCTTCTGACCAATAGTCTCCTAATGATTTCCTCCTTGGGTTCTACTTCTGAGCCGATGTTAATATTTTTCATCTTTAAAGGTTCATGGTAGGCATGCACCCATTCATCAGCACTATCTATGACCTTGCGCGTCCCTACAGAATGGTTAACATCCAAGCTTTCTGCCTCTTCCCCATCAATGACATACACCATCTTCCCCTTTTCTTTTTCTATACATGCATGCTCAAGCTGTATCTCTTATGTTTCTTCTTCCTCAAAGCGTGCCTCTAGGCCAGGCTCACCTAGCAATTCTTGTATTCTGTCTTCCACCATAGCACTATCCCCTGTTGTAAGGCACTTGACTACCTACAAAGCCTTATGTATTGATGGCTTCGTACTCCGATACTCAAATGTTTGAATGAGATCAGCCGCCAATTCTTTCCAATTACCAGTTTGACGATGCATCTCCAAGTGGATATACCACACACATGCATAACCTTGTAGGGTGGAGTACAACTTTTGAGCCCATAATGAAGGTGGTAATGCTTCTACACTTCCCATCCAAGCTGTCTCACATGCTTGGATATGGAAGGAAGAGGTCTCTTTACCATGGTAGTATTTTATAGCCATGGGCGCATTTCTCCTGCAAAACCTTATGGAGAAGGAAATTCTCACCTCACACCATTCCAAGAGGTTCTCCCGATGTGTCACCCACTAGTGCGCAGTAGTTCTGAGTAGGTTGTAGTTAAACATTTTCCTCCTTTCCTTCTCATTTCTCTAATGGGCCTCCATTTCTCGCAAGAAATCTTCTAGATTAGCCCCTCCCAAGTAACTTGGTAGTTTTATTCCTCCCAGGCGCTAGATAGTACATGCTTTTGTCACTTTGGTTACCGATCCTCTTAAGTGACATTCGATCAACACATAGGTCCCATGTGTCCAATTTTCACATGCCATGCTTGTGGTATCACTCACAGATTGGGCATCCTCAAATTAGATAAATCCTTCTGTAGGGTGAATTATCTCTGGATCAATGATTGAGCGTATGTATATTCTATCAAGGAATTCTTCTCCCAACGGCTTTGTGTAGGGTGCTGACTTCCCATCTGTCAAAGGGATGATCACCCATTCTTCCTTGTTTTCAAAACTGATATATCCTTTGTTAAACCTTATGTCAGCATTATTCTTGTAACACCATGGGCACCCAAGTAATGCTAGAAAATTTTCTACCTCGGCGAGTGCCAAGACTTCGAAGTCTCCAGTAAACTTGGCCCCCTGAATGGTAATCACATCCTTTAATACTCCAATGGGCATTGCCTTAGTTTTGTTTTCCATATACAACACATTTGAAGATGGCTATAACACGGGCCTTCCCATCTGATGCCAAGCATCTAAGGTAAGAACATTCACTTCTACTCCTGTGTCGATGAGGATATTGCTCAGGAGCCATCCATCAACAACTGCATTCAGAGTAATTTCTTTGTCATACTCAAGGCTGTGTGGAGAAAGGTTTGCATGTAAAACTTGTCTCTTGCACACTTGCTCCGGCGCGTGGTACCTTCTCCCTTAGCCATTCTCCCAGCAAGGGAATAATATTCTCTTGCCTTAACATTTTACATACTTCTTTGACCTCATCTAGGTCACTTCTTGGAACCTTTTTATCCTTCCTGCTACCCCACCTGCCTTGATTTCTCCTTGATATACTATATATCCCCTTGTAAACTCCGAATTACGTCCATAGTCTCCTGGTATACTTCTTTCTGATGGGCAGGGTTTGGGTACTTTCCATGTGGTACCTCCTCTCTGGAAACTAATGTCCTTGGTTTAGGCATCTCCTTGGGCATGTGCGGCCTCTGCACGCGTTGTCACTAGTACATGTTCTAGCTCTAACTCATGTGCCACTCTTGGCATCCATTGTGAATCATCCCTTTTTATGCCCACCATAGCAGCACCCTTATCTTTCTGGTGTTGTTGGTTCATATGCTCATAGAGTTCTAGACTCTTCATACTTGTGCTTCTTTCTGCACCATGAGCATTGTAATAGATTAGGACACTCTCGTTTATAATTTTCTTTAGATCCACAATTATAACATGTTCCCCATGGGAACTCACTTCTTCCTCCTTCATGGTTTCCATAACCCTGAAATCCTCCACGAGAACTTCTTCCATACGTGCCTCCATTTGTGCGCTCCTCATAATGGCAGTCATCACCCTTAGAACTACTAGCAAGGCTAGTCTAGCGCACACCATGATCAATGGCCTCATGGATCTGGTCAATAAGCCTACAATCCTTAGTATCATGGGTTATAGAGGTGTAAATATTACAGTAGCAAGATACATTCTTCCAAATTACACACTGCCACAAGGGACATCTACTCACATCATGGTCCCCATGAAAAATCTCACAATCTACTCACTATGGCATGCGTACTATCTTCTGGGGGAAACTATCCTTGGCATGCCCCTCTACTTCACAATCCATACACCACATTCCACTGCGAGTCTCATGAGATGAGTTTGTAGATAAATTTTCCAATTTCTTAGCCATATCAGTGATTTGAGCTTCCAGGAATGGCTAACACCAGTATCAACACTTCCAATAGCTTCGAGCACATAGAGAAGCTTCCAACACCTCACGCGGGTCTATGAAATTCTTATGAGATAAATCTCTTCTAAATGGTGTTATCAACCCTCCAACAAACCATTGAGCATGTTGTGAAGTGGTGAATGTCATATGAAAATTTTGACAGGAGAGTCTTAAACTACGCATCATACTCCCACACACTCTCTCGCCATTCCCTGCTAGAATCTCCTTGAGGGCGCCGATGCTCTTCTGTTCAAACTCAGGGATGTGGAATTCTGCTACGAAGGCATTTTTCAATGCAGTGTAATCTACCACCGTCTGATGGGGGTCATACTTCTTATACCAGCTATGCGCGCGCCCTTGCAACATCATTAAAAATTGACTGGCCTTTCATTCCGGGGTTGTGATCCCCTTTGCGCGCCATAGCAATTCACACTTGTGAACATGCTCCACAGCATCCTCTATGCCTTGGTAGTCTAGAAAGTGTAAAGAAATTTCAAAGATTACTTGAGGAGGTGGCTGAGGCCCCTATCCTCCTGGTCCAAATCCTTGGTTTCCTCCGGTGTTTCCTCTGCTAGATCCACTAGATCCACCAGGTCTTGTGCCTCCTGATCCACCAGTTCCACCTCCAGATCCTCCTGCGACCAATAATGGGCCTGAAGTGGTTGTGCCTAGCATCCCTAACATCCCGCTAAACTGTGCACCAATGGTCTACGAGATCGTTCCACTACCAGATGTATGCCCTACGCCACTCCCCGACGCGTTACCCAAACCTTCTGTATTTGCACCTTGTCTGAAAATACCTCCAAACATTGGAATATAGTGTGCATTCATAGAAGTTCCAAATGAGAAATTATACCTCCTAGGTGCCAATCAGTCACTCCCATCGATACCAACTGTGTTATCAATACTTACAGGAAATAAATAACAAAGGTGACACAATATTTATAGTGGAAAACCCCAATAGGGTAAAAACCACTTTAAAAATAACCTTTTACTTCATAGAAATTATTTTACATCTAGTAAGATCACCTCCTCCTTTTAAACCCTATTTACCAAGGGTAAAACCAAATCACCTGATTTACACACCTTTGATATATTTTCCAAATATATCCTTTGGTGAGAAGTTATATGCCACTATCTATCTTGGGATGGATTTTATTTTGTATTTTTTTGAGTAATATTTTATTTTTTATGATTTTTTGCGTGAAAGTGGTATGAAAACATAAAGAAAACAGAGCACTTTCCGTTTTCCCGCCATAACTTCATCAAAAAATATCGAAATCAAATAATTTTTTTTTTAACATGTATATAATTTCACCACGGTTGGGATGGTATAAGTTTTATCACATTCTGATAAGTGAAACAAATTTTGCAGTCTTAAACGTAGACATGAACATTCATAGGAAAAAGTTTCTTAAAGACCTACTATTAGTAAAAAATTATAAAATGATATTTATCCTATTCTATTCACTCTAAAATCAGTATTTCTACAAAGCTAATAGTCTCCCCTATGCAATGGTACCATTTTTATGACATAGTTTTTACTTTTCGGCATGGTTCAAGTCCGTGGAAGACTAAATTTGATGTTTTGCTATTTTTAATGTAAAATTCAGGATTTGATGTCCACTTAATTGTCCCCCAACTTGATGCACTTACCCTCTGATTTGGAAAACTAAGCGCTAAGGTTTGGTCACTAGGTGGGTTCAGATGCGCAAAAACGAATCTTCTCTCTCCACTCGATGAACTGACATCAGAAGATGAAGGGGTCTCTCTCTTGCACTTTCCGAGATGGGGTAGCATAGATTGCTCAGGTTCCACGTCCTCTGCATGAACCTCAACTCCTTCTCGCAATGTCTTCCTCCATGGATCCATCACACTTACAACCTCACGTTGTCTAGCAATATCCCTTTCACATGCTTCACTATACTTGAGTCATCTCTCCTCCCTTTTTTTCAGTCACAATGTCTTCCATCTTCCTCCACTCTAGCTTCCTTTCCCAACGCTCAGGAAGGTTTATCCGACCATTGGAAATGCTTCTAAAGTCAAGGTAACGATCAAGATCTTCATCGCCAAAGGAATAACACGTAGATCCTCTAGGATCCCACAAAAACTCGAAATCAGTGACTTCCAGACAAGAATATGTAGAAATAACATATTCCAGAATGTAGCTAGCCAATACTCCTCTCCACCAATGATCCACAACACGATTCCACATCAGATTTGCATCTTGTAGCCTCTGGTACTCTTCTTGGGTCCACATGCATGATCTATAACTCCAACTTGATCTAGACGCATATGTTGAGAGCCATTCATACAACTCTATTAGAAAGCAAAAAAATAAAGTTTCATACAACTCATGGTAGACGTTCTCTTCTACCCATCTGCGTGCATCAAACCCAAGCCCAGTGTTGAATCTATGAGAAAATTCTTTCTCCGTGCTCTTGAACCATGATTTAATACTTTCTAGAGTTAGGCATTCTGTCATTACTCATTGCATAGATCATGATGTATGTTATTTCCCACTACAACTTCGAAAAGAGGTCCCGACAACAGAACCAAGATGTATTCATTTTTACACCCACCAAGAACAAGGGAATACCATGCGCATTGACCTATCACCTAGTGGCACTGGGCACTTACCTGAGGCATGCACGGGCACCGAGTCTCTCTTTTATGTGAGTTAAGTGGGAAAGCATCATCTATGATAGGAACTTAAAAATATTGAGTGGACACGAGACATACATTCATCATAGAGCTCAGAATGACTTCTAGATCAATGCAGTCATTCCCGAAAAAAGGACACTTAACAATTTATAGAATTGAACTAAAAAAGAAATGCATAAGAGTTTATATTCATCCATATAACACATACGAAACAAAACTATGCAGATATATGTATAAACCAGAGTCTATTATATTTATATTCCATCATATCCAACAATGTCATCACATGTATTAGATCCATTACATAATATCACCGTATGGCAGACCGAAGTCATACATCATAATTGGATTAGAGTCCTCCGAAACATGAAAGGAAAATTTCACACACAAACATTTTGATACATCCTTCCCCTATAGGTCATTTACCGAACCCAATTGAGTTCCTCGCAACATTTCTGCAGAGCTCTGCTCTCTATTGATCTATATATCTCAATTCCTCTATAGATGCTTGTATTTATAAGCCTCTTAAACTACTAACCCACCTTTCTAAGGCTTCAAATCTGTCGCCAAGTGTCCAAATGTGGTCCTCCATGGGAGAATGCTCCTCCAGGCCTAAGCTCTCCACTCCTTGCCATGATGGTCTTCTAGAAGCTTCCATCGCATGGCATATTCCTTCTTAGGTCAACCTGTCTCCAAGCTGACACCTTATCCACTCTGCATGCACAGTTGGGTCATGCTTTTCACATGTCCTGCTTGATATGCCAAATATGGCTAAGTCCAAAAATATTGCTTTGCCTTGCGCACGCACTACTTGTTCTATTAAACCCTCCTAGAACCCTGTCCTACACGCTTTTGCCTTGCATGCCCTTCTTTAACAAGGCTTTGCATGCCCACGTGCCTTCTTGTACTTAGCTAATAAATCAAGGTCCCAACATTTGGAAGTGACAGAAATCTATAGACTACATTCCCCTATTCTCATTCATGGGGTGTTCTCCTCCTTTGAATACATATGTATATTTTAACATTCACCAAACTTTGAAGGACGAGAAACACCATTTAAATTCTCTACCCCATGAATTTTCTTTAGAATCACTTTTCACATACCAAAATATTAAATGTATTATATTAATGTAATATTATATATTGTGTAGTATATCTATTGTTTTTATTAGCTATATTGTTTACTTTTTCTAATTTTTATTTTCATATATATATATATATATATATATATATATATATACACATTTTAATAGTTTTTTTGATAATATGGTTTGTATGTTTTTAATCAAAAGGTTTGTTTGAATGAAAAAGATAAATATTAAACTCAATTTGACGTATACAATCTGCCTTTCACTAGTATCTCTGCTTACTCGAGGGCCTCACTTATTGATGGTTTTTTATATAACTATTTGATCATACAACTGGTAAATGGGGCTATAGATTGCTACAAGACAAATACTCTCGTTGGGTTTTGAAGCCTTGACCTTTTCGATTTTTTTATTTTTTATTTTTTCCTTTTTGTGAAATTGAAATGCTTAAATGGAGCATAATAATAGACATTATTTGGGTATGAACAATTCGATCTGTGGAATGGGTGTGGGACATGTAGGCATTTAATTTGAACCTTTTGATTTCCAACATTCTACTCCTGTATGTGTCTTATTTATCGAAATAACAAATGTCAAATTGAAAATCTTGATGCCATTAAAAAAAGAATAGAAAAAATTGATATGAAGATAAATCTTACAAGTCGATTGTACTCTCATGACTAGTGCAAACAAGATCAAAATTATGAAGTGGAGTGCAGATAATAGATACTCTTTGTGTTAGAAGAGTATGAGATTTTGAATATGTATGAGGCATGCAAGTATGTAATCTCCATCATTTAATTTCTAACATTCCATTCATATCTTCACCTAGCTACCAAATTAAATGTTATTCAATAGACAACCTTAAAGTTGAATATAAAACTATGATTGGAAAATTATCTCTCTCGTACGACCATCTCTTAGGCAGGCTCAATTATCAATGATCATTCACTCATCTCCTTCTCTCATGTTAATACTCTAGCTTAAAAATAAAAAGGGGGCCTTCTAATTCTACAAGAAGCAAGTAGTGTGGTTAGGTCTCGTACCTTCGTTCTTTTGAATTTTCCTCTATTTAGGCCCCTTGAAGTGCCAAACACACTCGTGTAAATAATACAAGAAAGATTGAGATGATAAAGTGGAGCATGAATAACATATATTCTAGTACGAACAATCTAATCCGAGGAGTAGGTGTGGGATATATGTTAACTTATTTCACACATTTTTTATTTTTAGAATTCCATTCATGTCTTTTCCTTATCCAATAAATTAAACACCGCCCTATCGAAACCCTTGACGCAAAAAAATATAAATATCTACTTGTCACTATTATATCTTCTCGCTAGAGGACCTCACGTATGCATGGTAATTTGCATAATTACATGAGGTTACAACTAGTAAAAGAGGCATCAATTTGTTATATGGCACAAGCACTTTTGTTGGGTTTCAAACCACCTTTTCGAGTTCCCTGATTTTTTTTCCCTCTTTGTGAAATTGAAATGATTATATGAAGCGCAAATAGTAGATATTATTTGGGTTGGAACAATTTGATCCATGGAATGGTTATGGGACATGTAGGTATTTAATTATGATCTTTTGATTTCCAACATTGCATTCATATTTGTGTCTTATTTATCCTCTTTGTGAGATTGAAATGCTTAAATGGAGCACAAATAGAAAATATTAATTGGGTACGAGCAATTTGATCTATATAATGGGTGTGTGACATGTAGGTATTTAATTCAAACCTTTCGATTTCCAACATTCAATTCATGTATGTGTCATATTTATCGAAATAAAAAAGGTCCAATTGAAATCCTTGATGCCATCAAATAAAAAATAGCGAAGCTTGATATGAAGATAAATTCTACACTTCGTTTGCACTCAAGTGACTACTGTGAACAAGATAAAAACTGTGAAGTTGAGTGTAGATAATAGATACAATTTGCGCTAGAAGAATATGAGCTTTTGAAAAGGTTTGGGGCATGTAAATATGCAATCTCCATCATTCAATTTCCACCATTCATTCATATCTTCGCCTTACCTACCAAATTTAATGTCGTTCAATTGAAAAGCTGTAAGCTGGAAGAAAAATACAATGCGTACTATCATCTACTCGCATCATGGTCCCCATGAAAAATCTCACAATCTATCACTACAATGCGTACTATCTTCTGGGGGAAACTATCCTTGGCATGCCCCTCTACTTCATAATCCGTACACCACATTCCACTGCGAGTCTCATGAGCTAAGTTTGTAGATAAATTTTCCATCTGCTTACCCATATCAGTGATTTGAGCTTCCAGGAACAAGCTAACACCAGTATCAACACTTCCAATAGCTTCGGCACGTAGAGTATATTCCAACGCCTCGCACGGGTCTATGAAAGTATTATGAGATAAATCTCTTCTAAATGGTATTATCAACCCTCCAACAAACCATTGAGCATGTTGTGAGTGGTGAATGTCATATGAAAATTTTGACAAGAGAGTCTTAAACTACGCGTCATACTCCCGCACATTCTTCGCCATTCCCTGCTAAATCTCCTTGAGGGCGCCGACGCTCTTCTGTTCAAACTCAGGGATGTGGAATTCTGCTACGAAGGCATTTTTAAACGTGGTGTAATCTACCATCGTCTGATGGGGGTCATACTTCCTAAACCAGCTATGTACATGCCCTAGCAACGTCGTTGAAAATTAACTGGCCTTCTGTTCCAGGGTTGTGATCTCCTTTGCGCACCATAGCAATTCACACTTGTGAACATGCTCCACAACATCCTCTATGCCTTGGTAGTCTAGCAAGTGTAAAGAAATTTCAAAGATTATTTGAGGAGGTGGCTGAGGCCCCTATCCTCCTAGTCCATATCCTTTGTTTCCTCCGGTGTTTCCTCTGCTAGATCCACTAGATCCACCAGGTCTTGTGCCTCCTGATCCACCAGTTCCACCTCTAGATCCTCCTGCGACCAATAATGGGCCTGAAGTGGTTGTGCCTAGCATCCCTAATGTCCCGCTAAACTGTGCACCAATGGTCTACGAGATCGTTCCACTGCCAGATGTATGCCCTACGCCACTCCCCGACGCGTTACCTAAACCTTCTGTATTTGCACCTTGTCTGAAAATACCTCCAAACACTA
Source organism: Taxus chinensis (assembly GCA_019776745.2). Lineage (NCBI taxonomy): Eukaryota > Viridiplantae > Streptophyta > Pinopsida > Cupressales > Taxaceae > Taxus > Taxus chinensis. The sequence continues at coordinate 37,949,863 of CM034151.1, forward strand.
GAATATAGTATGCATTCATAGAAGTTCCAAATGATAAATTATACCTCCTAGGTGCCAATCAATCACTCACATCGATACCAACTGTGTTATCAACACTCCTCTGATTTGGAAAACTAAGCACTAAGGTTTGGTCACTAGGTGGGTTCAGATGCGCGACAACGACTCTTCTCTCTCCACTCAATGAACTCTCATCAAAAGCTGAAGGGGTCTCTCTCTTGTGCTTTCCGAGATGGGGTAGTATAGACTGCTCAGGTTCCATGTCCTCTGCATGAACCTCAACTCCTTCCCACAATGTCTGCCTCTATGGATCCATCACACTTGCAACCTCACGTTGTCTAGCAATATCCCTTTCACGTGCTTCACTATACTTAAGTCGTCTCTCCTCCCTTTTTTTCAGTCGCAATGTCTTCCATCTTCCTCCACTCTAGCTTCCTTTCCCAACGCTCAAGAAGGTTTAGCCGGCCATTGGAAATGCTTCTAAAGTCAAGGTAACGATCAAGATCTTCATCGCCAAAGGAATAACAAGAATATGTAGAAATAACATATTCCAGAATGTAGCTAGCCAATACTCCTCTCCACCAATGATCCACAACATGATTCCATGTTAGATCTACATCTTGTAGCCTCTGGTACTCTTCTTGGGTCCACATGCGTGATCTATAACACCAGCTTGATCTGGACGCATATCCTGAGAGCCATTCATACAACTCTATTAGAAAGCAACAAAAGAAAGTTTCATACAACTCATGGTAGAGGTTCTCTTCTACCCATCTGCGTGCATCAAACCCAGGCCCAGTGTTGAATCTATGAGAAAATTCTTTCTTCATGCTCTTGAACCATGATTCAATACTTTCCAAAGTTAGGCATTCTGTCATTACTCATTGCACAGATCATGATGTATGTTATTTTCCACTACAACTTCGAAAAGAGGTCCCAACAATGGAACCAAGATGTAGTCATTTTTACACACACCAAGAACAAGGGAATCCCATGCTTGTTGACCTATCACCCAGTGGCGTTGGGAACTCACCCGAGGCATGCACGGGTGCCGAGTCTCTCTTTTATGCGAGTTAAGTGGGAAAGCATCATCTATGATAGGAACTTAAAAATATTGAGTGGACACGAAACATACATTCATCATAGAGCTCAGAACAACTTCTAGATCAATGCAGTCATTCCTGAAAAAAGGATACTTAACAATTTATAGAACTGAACTAAAAAAGAAATGCATAGGAGTTTATATTCATCCATATAACACATACGAAATAGAACTATGCAGATATATGTATAAACCAGAGTCTATTATATTTATATTCCATCATATCCAACAACCTCATCACATGTATTAGATCCATTACATAATATCACCGTATGGCAGACCGAAGTCATACATCATAACTGGATTAGAGTCCTCCTAAACATGAAAGGAAAATTTCATACCCAAACATTTTAATACATCCTTCCCCTATAGGTCATCTACCCAATCCAATAGAGTTCCTCGCAACATTTTTGCAGAGCTCCGCTCTCTATTGATCTATATATCTCAATTCCTCTGTGGATGCCTGTATTTATAAGCCTCTTAAACTACTAACCCACCTTTCTAAGGCTTCAAATCTGTCGCCAAGTGTCCACATGTGGTCCTCCATGGGAGAATGCTCCTTCAGGCCTGATCTCTCCACTCCTTGCCATGATGGTCTTCTAGAAGCTTCCATCGTAGGGCATATTCCTTCTTAGGTCAACCTGTCGCCAGGCTGACACCTTATCCACTCTGCATGCACAATCGGGTCATGCTTTTCACATGTCCTGCTTGATATGCCAAATATGACTAAGTCCAAAAATCTTGCTTTGCCTTGCGTGCGCGCTACTTGTTCTATTAAACCCTCCTAGAACCATGTCCTACACGCTTTCTCCTTGCGCGCCCTTCTTTAACAAGGCCTTGCATGCCCACGCGCCTTCTTGTACTTAGCTGATAAATCAAAGTCCCAATATTTGGAAGTGATGGATATCTATAGACTACATTCCCCTATTCTCATTCTTGGGGTGTTCTCCTCCTTTGAATACATATGTATATTTTAACATTCACCAAACTTCGAAGGACGAGAAACACCATTTAAATTCTCTACCCCATGAATTTCCTTTAGAATTACTTTTCACATACCAAAATATTGAATGTATTAGATTAATGTAATATTATATATTGTGTAGTATATCTATTGTTTTTATTAGTTATATACTTTTTCTAATTATTTATTTTTTCATATATATATAAATATAATATATATATATATGTATATATGTATAGTATAATTACATTTTAATAGTTTTGTTGATAATATGGTTTGTATGTTTTTAATCAAAAGGTTTGTTTGCATTAAAAAGATAAATATTAAACTCAATTTGACGTATACAATCTGCCTTTCGCTAGTATCTCCGCTTACTCGAGGGCCTCACTTATTGATGGTTTTTTATATAACTATTTGATCATACAACTAGTAAATGGGGCTACAGATTGCTACAAGACAAATACTCTCGTTGGGTTTCGAAGCCTTGACCTTTTCGAGTTTTTAATTTTTTATTTTGTCCTCTTTGTGAAATTGAAATGCTTAAATGGAGCATAAATAATAGACATTATATGGGTAAGAACAATTTGATCCGTGGAATGGGTGTGGGACATGTAGGCATTTAATTCGAACCTTTTGATTTCCAACATTCCGCTCCTGTATGGGACTTATTTATTGAAATAACAAATGTCAAATTGAAAATCTTGATGCCATTAAAAAAAGAATAGAAAAACTTGATATGAAGATAAATCTTACAAGTCGATTGTACTCTCATGACTAGTGCAAACAAGATCAAAATTATGAAGTGGAGTGCAGATAATAGATACTCTTTGTATTAGAAGAGTCCGAGCTTTTGAATATGTATGAGGCATGCAAGTATGTAATCTCCATCATTTAATTTCTAACATTCCATTCATATCTTCACCTAACTACCAAATTAAATGTTATTCAATAGACAACCTTAAAGATGAATACAAAACTATAATTGGAAAATTATCTCTCTCATACGACCATCTCTTAGGCAGGCTCAATTATCAATGATCATTCACTCATCTCCTTCTCTCATGTTAATACTCTAGCTTAAAAATAAAAAGGGGGCCTTCTAATTCTACAAGAAGCAAGTAGTGTGGTTAGGTCTCGTACCTTCGTTCTTTTGAATTTTCCTCTATTTAGGCCCCTTGAAGTGCCAAATACACTCGTGTAAATAATACAAGAAAGATTGAGACGATAAAGTGGAGCATGAATAACATATATTCTAGTAGGAACAATCTAATCCGAGGAGTAGGTGTGGGATATATGTTAACTTATTTCACACATTTTTTATTTTTAGAATTCCATTCATGTCTTTTCCTTATCCAATAAATTAAACACCGCCCTATCGAAACCCTTGACGCAAAAAATTATAAATATCTAATTGTCGCTATTATATCTTCTCGCTTGAGGACCTCACGTATGCATGGTAATTTACATAATTGCATGAGGTTACAGCTAGTAAAAGAGGCATCAATTTGTTACATGGCACAAGCACTTTTGTTGGGTTTCAAACCACCTTTTCGAGTTCCCTATTTTTTTTTCCCTCTTTGTGAGATTGAAATGATTATATGAAGCGCAAATAGTAGATATTATTTGGGTTGGAACAATTTGATCCATGGAATGGTTGTGGGGCATGTAGGTATTTAATTATGATCTTTTGATTTCCAACATTTCATTCATGTTTGTGTCTTATTTATCCTCTTTGTGAGATTGAAATGCTTAAATGGAGCACAAATAGAAAATATTAATTGGGTACGAGCAATTTGATCCATATAATGGGTGTGTGACATGTAGGTATTTAATTCAAACCTTTTGATTTCCAACATTCAATTCATGTATGTGTCATATTTATCGAAATAAAAAAGGTCCAATTGAAATCCTTGATGCCATCAAATAAAAAATAGCAAAGCTTGATATGAAGATAAATTCTACACTTCGTTTGCACTCAAGTGACTACTGCGAACAAGATAAAAACTATGAAGTTGAGTGCAGATAATAGATACTATTTGCACTAGAAGAATATGAGCTTTTGAAAAGGTTTGGGGCATGTAAATATGCAATCTCCATCATTCGATTTCCACCATTCCATTCATATCTTCGCCTTACCTACCAAATTTAATGTCGTTCAATTGAGAAGCTCTAAGCTGGAAGAAAAATTGAGTGGCAAATAATTTTTCACGTACAACCATTTGTTGGGCAGGGTTAATAAACGATGATCATTCATTCATCTCTTTTTTCCCTTCAATTACCCGAGCTTAACAATAACAAAGGAGGCCTATAAAGTTCTACATGAAGCAGATATTTGTCCATGTCGTTCTCGGAGGGTTCACTTACAAATTGCTTCCCCATTTCACTTTCCCAGCTCTTGTAATTCCCCCACCTCAAACTCCATCTTTTTCACCTCCCTTCCTCTCCCTTTATTTCTCACCCTTCACTTTGAATTCTTCCATACATATGTTTGACATTTTCATTGTACACTCCGCGTACAATTGCTAGTAATTATACATGTTGGAAAAGAGTCTGATCTCAAAAAAATATTAAAAAACACGGAAAAAAAAGTGTAAACGGTCTTTAATTAGAATCCACGACCCAAATGGGCAATAGGTTACGCAAAGTCGTATTTATTAGGCAAAGTCAAATAAATACTCCTCTCTTCCCGAGTGAATGACAGTACGTCTCGGCACGTTCTGTGTAATCCTCTACAAAAGATTTGAACCGAAAATCTTATAAAAAAAAATAAAAAATCTCCAATTTACAAACATTTAGTCTTATCGATTCATCGTTAATGTTAATTAGATATAAAGACTGTACATATATTAACTGCTGTCGGGAACCGTCCAAATCTGGAACCTGCAGGCTAGATACGACCTTCCCTCACGAGTAGTCCAAATTTTTTGTTCGTTAACAACTTAACATTAAATAATATTTTGTGTTTTAAAATGCACGTTGACCATATTAAGATAATCGTTTAAGCCATTAACACTCCATGTCCAATGCATATCCGTTCTACAAAATGTTTGCACGGACTGCAAGACTTAGTCTTCCAGCAAAAAAATACCAGCAAAATGTAGGCTGCACCCTATTTTACAATTCACAACGTGGATCCACGGATTTCAGTGCACATATTGTGGATCTACAGACTTGCTTGTTTTGATGGAAGAGTCAGCAGACGTTTAAGGCTTCCCTATGGACTAGTGCTGATAACAACGAAGAGATGGGAATTAGAGTATCATGGCCTGTTTGGATTCTATTCATCTTCTTAACAACAACGACGGTCTGCTCTTTTGATATGGATTATCCGCGGATACTCCCTTTTGGAGATTGGGCGGAGGTGATTGAGAATGGATCTGCGCCTTTGCTACCTACCTTACCCAGCAGTACTGCATCGACTCACCCTCTTCAATTGTTTTCTTTAGATATTGAGTGGTTGTTGGATGGTAGCACTGCCGAAATGACACAAACCGAGAATGCCACCGCAAAGTTATGTTTGTATTTTTCCACAAACAAAAGCGAGTCCATGGCTATCGACATAGTCCACCGCAATGCATCCGACTTCCAAGTTCGTCCAGATTTCGTTCATGTTGGGATTATGTTGGAAGGGATGTTCTCACAATCCATAAATGGTGATAAAATGTTGAATATGGTAAGCAGCTCCACTGCACCAACTTTTTCAAGAAATGCGTCTGATCTCTGGTTGTTCTCGAAACGCCCTTCGCCTCCAGCTATTGTACAGGATGGTAAAATATCTCTCCAAATGCATTTTCCAGCTAACTTTTCTGTGGGTAGTGATAAAATTAGTGGAAGGTTGAGTAGTCGTCACCCATTTTCTCATCCCATGTACTTCGATCCGATCGATTTGTCTGCGCAAGCCAATCCTTATTCTCGAAGTTATAAATATTCCAAAGGCCTGGTGGAGCAGATATGCAATCCTTATCCATATCCAGACACGAACCGGCGGCGAGATTTGCAAATGTACAAAGGACAAGATTTCAAAAACATGTTTTATGATCGCTGGTTCGATGTTGTACCCAACTGGCAATGCCATGGAACGGACAGCTACTGTAAGAAATTTGGTCCCTTTGTGGGAGATGAAGTTCAGAAGTTTGACAGCCGCTATGACAGGATTAAAATTTTGGTGCAGAATTGGGAGATGGAAGAGTTTAAAACGAGGGCAGTATTACGAGCACTTGTTCCCAATGAGAGTCCAACCTTGGCAGATATGAGAAGAGGGTTGGATGGTCAGACGCTGTTGGTCGAAGGACAATGGAACCTGTCTTCAGATCAGATCTGTATGGTTGGATGCCACTTCTCTCAAAATAGGAAAAGTAGCAAAGCCATCTGCGACACTCGTATATGTATGTATATGCCTCTCAATCTCTCCCTCACTCAAAGAAGTTATGTACTTGGTTCCATTGCTAGCATTTACACTGGCTCAGAGCTCTTCCATCCTCTCTCTTTCTAGATGATGCCAGAAAGAAATGATAATAATCCTCATCAGAGTTCTTTCCTTGACATCGACCAAACCTCATACCAATATAGTAAAATCAAACTGGCAAAATCTCTTATGGAAAAAGGCCAATCTTCTCCGTTGAAAATGTTCTCCAACTACCCAAAATATGAGTGGGTGAAAGGCTCAAAGTCGAACCCTGCTGATTTCTGCAAAACTCTGTCTCTTGATTCAGCTCGTCTTCTGAGCCCCTCTAGCCAAAGGAATCAAGGTGACTCCACGATGAGATTGAGAATAATAGCCATGGATAAATTTCTTACTCCCTATTGCCATGGACACGTAGGCGAGTTCAACAACAGGATTGCAGCGCAGATTGAGCTTCCAGGGGATTATTTTCTAGACTTTAGCATATTTGCAGAGGGTGTGTACGATTCCACTGTGGGAAAACTATATCTAATCGGATGCAAAGACGTTCGATCTAGATCCAACGTCTTCAACATCTCTAGCAACGTGGAAAATGGTTTCGATTGCCAAATCCAAGTCCAAGTGAAATATCCGTCTTTCAATACGTTCGTCAAACCCACGGTGGAGATTTCCATCCGCAGCAACCGAAGCAGAGGTGACCCGCTTTTCTTCGAAACAATGAACTTCCACACTCTCAAGATCAGATACGAGAAGTTCATACCAGATATCATTTTCCGCATCCGTTTTGAAGGCATACTCAGCATTGTGACGCTCTCTGCAATGATTTATTGTATGAAAGCCCAACTGGCACATTCCATGCCATGTATTTCCCTTGCTATGTTGGGAGTGCAGGCTGTGGCCTACTCTGTTCTCTTTTTAAATGGCGCACATATCATCTTTCCAAGCATGAGGTCTGATTCCGAGGAAACAGCGTATTCTGATGTTGAGAAAGGCCTATGGTGTAGCACCATGAATTTTATCATCAGATTTTTGCTTCTGTTTTTACTTGTTTTGACACTCAGACTATACCAAAAGGTATGGAAATCTCGAATTCACTTGCTCAGCCGGCGACCATTAGAACCCTGGAGGGTTCCCAGTGAAAAGAAAGTCGCCATCTTTTGCGCTACTCTCTATGCCGTTGGATTCCTAGTGACATTGTTCCTCACTTATAAAACAGTCCGCTTTGAAACTTCGCCTCATATAAGATGGAACCAGACCTCTCCCAAGCCACTGGTAATATGGCAGCAGGGATTTATTGAGTATTTCAGAGTAATCCTCGATTTCTTTTTGCTTCCCCAATTTGTGGCAAATCTTGTATGGAAAATCGATGGCAAATCTCTGCGGAAAATGTATTATATAGGTGTCACTCTTCTAAGACTTCTTCCGCACATTTATGAGTGTATTCGACCACCAATTTTCCCTTCTTCCTTTACTATGGACAATTATGAATATGAAAATCCAGGTGCAAGCTACCACTCTAAGCTTGGAAACACAGCAATAATAATAATTTCTGCGATGCTTGCTCTTTTGATATACATACAGCAAAGATGGAGTAACCTCGACTTGGGTGAAGCATTGGTAATGGGTTTAACACTGAGAAGGGAAAGGGAAGCAAAGTTGTATGATAGATTGGCCACAGAGACATTTGAGGCAGAACTAACAAATGGTGTAGCAGGATTACAATGCCATGTTGATGCTGTTTCCTGATCAAAATCCTCCACCGTTGTTTATTTTCTTGTTAAGTCGCATCAAAAATAAAGATTTAGAGATTTTGATGGGCTTAAACGAACTAACGAATGCCAATTTCCCTTGTAATAAGCATCAGTACGCAACATTTTAAATTGTATTTTAAAATTTCCCTTGTAATTTTTCTTGTTGTGTTTAAATTGTATTTTATTTCTCGTGGTGTGATGTCTAGAGTTAACTGATGGAAAGTATTGAATTTGAGTCTAAGGAGTACATGGAAGAATAAAACAACATGTTCCTCTTGACTTTCTATGGATTGACATCAATCACTACAATATATATTTTTTATATGCCAGCTTGTTTAACCGTTGACGGTGAAAACATAGTATATTTTGAAGTAGTGTCTTCCATACTAAGTCTTTTATTCAGAATTACTAGTCAAAGGTTAAAACACCTCTAGGCACTAATTTTTTGTAAATGAAAAGTTAATTGTTTTGATTATTGTCTATTGAATGTTCCTTCAACTCTTTTTTATTGGTGTGTTCCCTAAAATCGCTACTATTCATTTTGTCTCTTTTGTATGCTCAACTTTGTTTAATTCTTCTTGCTTTCTATTTTTAATAATATGTCATTTTTTTTTCTCTTATGAATGCGAATTTCAACTTTTATGTTGTTTTTTCTACCCTCTATCATTTTTTGATTTAAAGTTTTTTGTGCCATGTTGAAATATTTCATAAATACACATTTGTTCTCATTTATAATTCAGCTTCTTGGTCCTTTTCATCCCTTAACTTGATTTTATTGAGTTGTGTCTCCTTATTTGTTATGTTTCGACATGTACCCCAATAATGTATTAATTTTAATTCAAGAATTTAATAAATGTATATGTCTACTAATATATAGAGGATACTAAATGATCATAAATTGAGTTATTTTGTTGTATAAGAGTAATATTAAAGTTATAAGATATGAATCCATTTTATTTCACAAACATTCCCAAATAAAAGTATTGTTCTCACATAATAGAAAAATTACAAAATTTTGTCCTAATTTTTGAAATATTGGTTCCTTTGAGTGAATTGGGTCCTATCAAAAATGGTTCATATTTATGGTATAACCATCCTTTCATTAAATTTGGACATATTTCAATCCATTAAAACTAAAACTGGTTATATTGATTTTATTAGTATCAAATATTTCAATTTGATTATAATATTAGTGGATTCCTAATTAGAGATTTCTAGAATTATATATTAACTTTTTTGGATTTCAACTTTAGGGTTTATGATTTTTAGTGTAAAAAATAAATCATTATTGTTTTATTGAATATTCTATTTTGCTGAATAGTGATGTGTACGTAAGATCAAACCAGATAAGGTAAAGGCGAGGAGGAATCCCTGTGAGTGAAGATGGAAGGTAGAGTGCACACATTCTGATTTCCCGATCCAATGTTGATTGCAAGAACCTCATTGTTGCTAGGAGGAACTCCCTGTGAATACAAACAAGACCACAAGAGGAATATTAAACAATATATGTCAATGGTCTGCCTAGTATATGCTAGATCCAATAAGTGTAGTACTTCCTAAATGGCTGCCAATCCACTGTTTAAAACAACTTAATGCAAGAAATGATGTAAACTAATAAAGTCCTACTGTAGTTGATATGATTTAGTTATCTCATTCAAGTACAATAAACAAATATAATCTAATAGGCTAGGTTATGATCAAATCTGGAAGTCAGACATGTAAATAAAGTGGTTGAGACAAGTTAGAGACAAGCTTTACGTGATTTGGGTTGTTTGGATGAAAGGTATGAGGTTGTTGTTACAGGAAAGTTTGTCAGACCCAGAGACTGTCGTCGGTCTAGTATGACTGATGCTAGTTACAAGGAGACCGATGACGGTTTGGGTTAACCGGCGTCAATAGGGTCGGGATGGTAGAAACTTAGTGAAGTTGGGTTTTGATGGTTCTTTGGGATTTCCCAGAATGGACAGATAATGGTGAGGTAGATGATAGTGTAGGGAATCATTAGAGATGATCTGGAGTCAGTTATGGGTAGGTTAAAAGGTTGTAGATTATTAGGTGGATGGATTGGAAGGAGGGTGAGAGATGATGGAATGCAAGGGAGACTAGAACTCCCAAACAAGGACGAAGAAACTAATCTAAATAAATATGGAAAGGTGCAGATCTAAAGGTACTTATTGGTGTTTGAAGACCTGGTAGTTAGATGGAGGTGATGGTTGATCCATTGAACCGGTGGTCAGTTCCACGACTGTGCTTCCTAGAACATTACTGTGAAGGCTTGCCTTTCATATTAGTGCTTGGTTGCTGGTTCAGGATGTCTAGATGCGCATGAGTGCTCTAGTACGTGCTTACATGCAGATATCTCTTCTCCAAAACTCAAATAATTCTTCTAACATCTCAAATAAGGTTACCAAAATGAATATATGGTAACCGACACTAGTTTAAGGTGATCGGTGTTGGTTTAGGGTTGACCGACATCGGTTAAGGTGGGAAATCCTAGGTTTACTAAAAATGACAGATCTTGGCAATATTTTTAGCCATTTTTGTTCATTCTCATGGATCAAAACAAAATGGTGCGCTTAGATAAGCGAGAATGTGGTTAGAGGAAGAATAGGCATGTGATTTTAGGGTTGAACTAAGTCTTAGTTAATTAAGGTAGGTAGGACTAAGTCTTAGTTAGTTATGGTGAGTGGATATTGAGTCCTAGTAAAAGGGAAACATGCTAAGAATAGGTTTCTGATAAGGTTTCTAGGTGAGGTGGAAACTGATTTAATTAAGGTAATTAAATAATGAATATTGTGAGCATGGCCATTAATTTAATTATGGCTAATTAAATTAATATACATGTGGAGTGAAGGGGAAGTGTTACCCAAATTTGGTGTCTACATTTTGCCCCTTTTTATCGCGTAGCTTGTATTGGTAAGTGATGCCGAAAAAAAATAGGAAGTGGTTTCCGCATGTGTGGGTGAAGGTGATCCCCCTCAAACCAGGCACTAATGAGGTGTAATACAAAATCGGTGAGTGGGTTAATAAATGTGTAGTTGGTGGAAGTGAATGTAGGTGGGGAAGGGTAGTGGTTAACTTGGGTAATAGGTAATAGGCCAGAGTCCAAAATTGGGTAATGGGCAATGAAAATCAAATGCACACACACATATAGATTGCAACACGGTACCAAGTTGAAGAGCTTGCAAACTCTACGTCATCCAAGGTCGATAGGTTTATCCAAACAAGGGTGAAGTGATTCAAGTATCTAGGGCATATGATATGGTTCAGAAACACAACATAGGTTAGGTGCAAGAACGTTTAAGTATGTTCCAGTATGCCAAAGGTTTGGTTGGGATAAACGACATGACAATAGGTAAGGTATTGTTGTTATGCTAAAACAACGTAGGTAACAACATCACAAGGTATAACGAGGACATAAGGTCAATGGTCACACCGAGTAGGTCAGGGTTAGGTAAATAGGTCATGTCACGGGTAAGGCCCAGGTATAGGTAAAATAACAAATCCCAAGATGCAACTAAGGAAATGTAGGGGTCGTTTGGGATTTTAGGTATGGTTCAATAGGTGTCTGTAATGATAAAAGGTGTTTCAGCACTAATGGTTGTAGGTAAAAGGAAGCTTAGTAAGGGAAAATAGCTATAAGGGTTGACTGATGTTGGTTATAGGGTGACTGACGTCGGTTGTCTAGGGCACAAATATGATCGACGTTGGTTTTCTAGGGCACAAATATGACTGACATCAGTCAGGTCGATTTGGGTTTATAAAATAAAAATTCTATATTTTATGGAATCATTATTGTGTTGTGACTTTTGAGAAAATGACAGAGCCATTGACCTTGTAACACTTTTCCTAGAGAGAAGGACAAGGGATTGTACTAGGTTGAGGTGGAGATTATTACTATCTCTGAATCATAGTAGCCTATGATTTACACAAGTGTGTGTGCTTGAGCTCACAGTGTGATTGGATAACATGGGTACTATCTCCAAATTGTGGGAATTGATACTTGAGATATACCTCCAGAGAAATTTGGTTATTTCTCCTAAACTACCTGTCATAATCTACTCTAATGCAGGTAAAAATATCTTTCCTAATCTAAATTTCTAAGGGACCAGGGAGAGAGAGTGCATAAAAAAAAATCCTACACTAAAGTGGTGATACACGAGAAAAGGAGGGTGTGAGAGTAGTATCCAATGTGTGAAAAAAAGAAACAAAGTGCATACTAGAAGGGGTGATATCAGTTCTCCACATTCCAGCAAATGCATTCACAATAATATTCGATACATCCACAATGATAATGAATCCTTGCAGATTATAAGGTAGACACGATATATTTTTAATAAGGTTAAAAGGGCAAGAAGAATGCAAACAAACACAACATTGGAAGAAGTATCCACAAACTCGTATCTATTGCTTTGTTGATATGCACAATCCAATCTATTACAGAATAAGGGCATGGATCACCATTCAAGGAGTCCACTACAAGGGCATGCAACACATTGTCTTCAAAAAACAATTTTTGACATAGTTTTTCTACTCAAAAACTATCTCTCTTTATAATGAGCCCAACACTCCAATTTATAAAAATCTGAGAAGAGAGAGAGAGAGGAAAAAATGAAAATCCTGAAACCTGTCCTTCAACCACTTACAAGATTTCATAACTGAAGTGAAATGATGGTATGTTGCTTGTAAAATCCCCCCCCATACTTTCCCATAACTTGCAATAGTGAAATATGCTAGCCCATGCTTCATTCAATGCATCCCTACTACCAAATAAAACCATTGTTCTGAAATGGGCACGTTTTATGCAAAATCACCATCAATTGCTCATCAAATTTCAGATTTCTTAATTTTTGTGCATTGGGATTGGAACCATGATTCCAAAGGTGCTAATTTCATGCATTTTTGTTGAGAAATACAAAATTTATGGCCTTTTGAGTGTGAGCAGCTATTTTGGGTTTGCCAGGCATTTCTATCATTTAACAACAATGGGTATTTAATTTATCAGATCTGGAGATGTTCCCTTTATTTTCATATACCTACCCTCATAAAAATTAATAAATATTATATTTTTGGTGTATAGGACATCGTTCTCATTCCGGCAAAGTCAAATTTCAAAAAATCAGGGCTCGAGTTGAATCAAAAGTTATGGCCATTTGAAGTTCCGGGGTCTAAAGGTGACTTTTCCCTTTGCAGTGGCTATTTCGGGTCTTGGTGTCCCGGATGTCCCTTGTGAGACTTGGGACGAAAACATCCATTTTTTTCGATTCCCAAAAAGTGGTGCACGCGATTTTGGCCTTTGATGTTCTGAATGTCCAAGTGTTGATCGAGGTTTGAACCGTGAGGGCAGTTGACCTCAGCTTCTTCAGAGGTATGAAAATCTTCCCTTTGCAAATCGATGATTTTAGGAAAAATTTGGGTCGCATGCGTCCCAGTGTCCAAACTGTCCCACAGAGCCGACGCGGGAAAAATACTTCTGATTTTTTTGATTCCCTGGAAAACTATGACCTTTTCGGCTGATTTCGGGTCCCAGACGTCCCTTGTGAACCTGTGCGGCTTGGAACAGAAAAACCCGATTTTTCCAATTCCTTTGCAAATCATCCATTGCAACTTTGTGGGTCCTGACTTAGGTCGTAAAATCTTGCAAATCTGACATCTTAGACATTTCGACATGACTTAAGCCAACTCCTATTTTCGTCCATGGTAGGTAAATTGGGTTTTTGGGTCCGACAAAACCTGTGATGGCCTGGGCCAAAAACTAAACATGACTTTGCCACATTTCACTACCTCCTTAGGAGAAATAATTTAGGCCTGGGAAATTTGGTATGATGAAGGCCCTGATACGATCCGCCTTGGTTCTATCCACAACTCTCACACTCTGATTTACATTAGGATAAGCCTGCGACCTCATATTTTCATATTTTTGCAATCTTTTACTAACTCCTTGATTTTCTTAGACAGGGGAGTTAGAGAAAAAAGGAGAGGTACCCCTTGCTCTAAAATCCAAATTTTTTCCCTCAAACCATTGCAACCTACTTGAGCTTGAAGAATCATGTAATTGTATTCCAATTCACCTTGAGGGGTGAATTTGGGATAACAATTATGAGGTGGTGAGAGGAGCTAGTAGACGGGTCCATGAGAGTTTGAAATGTGATCAATTTGATTGGTTAGAGGTGAGGAGTGTATTTTGGCATGGCAGAGGTGGGAGAGGGTTTGGGTGGACCATTGGCACGAAGGCTAGACATACCACCATGTAGATGGCACCGTGATGAGGTAAGATTCAATCCAATTCTATGCTTGTTAGTTAAAATAGTTTGTAGAAATTGGTTTGGGTAAAAATGGTTTTGGGTAGGAATTAAATTTAAATTTGGAAGTAAAATTGATGAAATGGGAATGGTAAGAAGTCCAATGTGGGTTAAATAGGGGTAGGGAGAAAGCTAGTGGAGGTTTGGGTAGGATAGGGTAGGTATTTAGGTCAGTATGGTCAAATTTTGAGAAATGGGGGAGAGGGGTTTGCGGGTTTGGACGGTGTGACAGTGACCGACGTCAGTCAAGGTTTGACCGATGTCGGTTGGCATTGGTCAAGTATGAGGTGACCGATGCTAGTGATGATGGACTGATGCCAGTCAATAGGGACCGATGTCAGTTGGCTCTAAAGGGAAAGGGGGAAGGTTAATAAGTGGGAGGGAAGGTGAGAGGGAAAGGTAGGTAATGGGAAAATAACGACAGGTGTAATGAGGATGGGTAGGGTAATATGGTCACGTAGGGTAATAATTAGTAAGGGTTTTGGGAGTAGGGTGGTTAGTTACGAGTGATGTTGGGTGATGGTCAAGGTTTAACAATGTTATGATTTGTTGGGTGCAGGTTAGGGACCAGTTGCAGATGAGAGATAGAGTTGTGCCTCTTTTACTAGAGGTACGATTGAGCGTGACTGTTGAGAAGTGGAGGCACCTAATAGACGTTAGGCCTGATAGGGGTCCAACGCTATAGGCACATACTTCAAGAATCCGAGATTGATGGTTGCTCTCATTGACAAATGGGATTCAATGACCAACACATTCTCATCTACTGACGGGTGAGATCACAGTCACCTTTGAGGATGTTTACAGATCCTGTGATTACTTATAGTGGGAGAACAGGTGTATTCTATTTCTTTGGAGGCATTGGGGGAGTTGATTTTGGTGGTGTATGGAGAGGGGATGACAGATATGAGGTGCCATAGTGCGAGCCTGAGCTATGGAGACATGTACACGACCCATCCTTAGGAGATGAGGTTAGTTGTCCTGATTATGGACTCAGTGTGTTGTTTTGTGCTGCCAGATGTGGAGGGTGGGAGATTCCCATAGGTGCTAATGGGGGTTCTCCATGACATGATGGAGGAGTGGACCCATTTTTCTTGGGCACTAGCATACTTGGTGGAATTATACAGGGAGTTATGGACCTATGGGAGGCTTCAGAAGTTTAGTTTGTGTCGCACCTTTCTTCTTCACTGCTGGGACATACAAGAACATTATATGTGTGTGTCTAGTTGGTATGCCTTGAACCTGGATGTATTCGATGCGGGCTTGGTTCAATTTGGGTACAGGTGTTGGGGACCTGTTGTTGGAGAGCACAGGGTTGTATCAGGGCTACACATGATGTAGCATACTACAGGCATATACTATAGGAGTTTTCAGGAGTGGACATTATTTGGAGGCCATATGTTACCTTCCCTTCCAACATGCAGATAGCAATAGAGTTAGACGAGCTACAATTTCTTAAACGGATAGAGGGACGATGTATACTGGAGAGCATGAGATGATACTCATGTGATAGGGTTAGATGGTAGTTTGGGGTACCTTAGGATGTGCCTCCACCACTCCTTCAGTATAGGAGAGATGACATGGAGAGGCCTATGCCTCTACCATAGCCAGATGGTGCCGACAAGGCAAGAGGAGCAGGTAGTGGACCGACATATTGTTGATGTCACAGAGTTATAAATAGATACAAGTAGTGGTGGTTGGTGCAGCTATGGGAAGCACCACCGAGGCTAGGGAAGCCTCATCTAGCCATAATTACTATTCAGAGGGACACATTATAGGGCAAGGTGGCTACCCTTTTGACACAGTTGGGAGTAGTGTAAGGGGTTACAAGCTCACATGATCCACGTTACAGGCACAGGTTGGTAGCCCTGTCAGGCCTAGGTTTACAGGAACAGGTACCCACACAGGGTGGAGATGGAGATGGGGGACAAGTGGCAACCCTTACAGGTGTAGGTAGTAGGTTTGCAGGGTCATTTGGCCACTGCACAGGCTCAGATTATGGGCTTATAGGCCCAGGTCAAAGCACAAGAAACCTCAGGCCCAGGGACTAGGGTCCCATGGTACATGCATCAACAGGACATGGTCCTATGGTACAAAGGGGAGGGCAGGGTTCATAGGTACAGTGGCCACAGCCACTAGTAGCATGGCAGAGCTCGTAGGATGTTGCGAGACCCATGACACTGCTACAGACAATATCGATGGCCAGATTTAGGGATGCCCTGAATGAGGTCAGGTACTACTAGGATCATTTGACTACCACTGGGATAGACATGTCCCTTCCTATGTAGAGTACAAGATACAGACAATGCCTCGAGTGAGAGGACGAGATCTCACACACATAGTGCAGAGAGTACAGGGGGTCAGCGAGCCCAGAGATAGGGTCAGGGTAGAGGCCACTAGCTCACAGAGGCTTGACCTAGCTGCAGGCCAGGAAGAGGCGATGGATCTAGACCCATGGAAGGGCAAAGAGATGATGGCAGGGTGTTAGGCTAGAGGAGAGGAGGAGGAGATAAATGAGACCAGCCTAGACATTAGATGGGCCAATGATTGATGTCATCACTTTGTTTATTATTTTTGATATATAATAGACTGCATGCCAATGATGGTGAGGTTGTACATGAGAGGTTTTTGAGATTTTTTATCATATATCGGCCTGCATGCCAAAGATGGTGAGGTTGTATATGAGAGTTTTGAGATATTTTTATGTATTTGTATCGGTGTACATTTGTATTGATGCAGCAAACTTTCATTAGTATATATGATAGGATTTATGTTATGGATGATGTATACTTGCTTTAATTTCCATTGTGTTTATATGTATATGTGGATTGGCAACTAGGTGGATTAGGCATGATGGAGTCAGGTCGGTTTTAGGCATGATGGAGTCCGTTAGTTTAGGTGGTGAAGTTCGGTTTAGGCATGATGGAGTCAGGTCGGTTTAGGCATGGATGAGTCAGGTCAATTAGGCATGGTTGTAGTTTTGATTTAATTTGCAAGTTATTGGTAACATGGGAAATTAATGATGATTTATATGTATGTTATGGTGTAGATTTCCAAAATATCTGATATTATAGAAATTTGAAATGATTGATTAGATGTTTTATGATGTGGTAACATGGTAGATATGGATGTTTGTATTAATTTCCTAGTGTTGTAGAAAATGGAAACTAATTATAGAATATGAATAGGAAAATGTGGGGAAAATGGGTTAGGGTAAAGAGTGGCTGAGCTAACCTTCAAGGGCCCCATGCCCTTGAAGTGTTGCCTACATAGCCCCGGTAAAAAGGGCCTCAAGCTGATGTAGTTCTCCCATTAGCTAGGGAAGAATATGATGAATTAGAGGAATGGGTTGGTAGGTTTTAAACATGATTGAGTCTAGGTCATAGGCATGGTTGAGTCTAGGTCATAGGCATGGTTGAGTCTTAGGCATGGAGTCTTTAGTGATAATGGAAATCTTTTAAAATGTAGGTGTCGATGGTCTGGTCATGTGTATAGGATAATCAATAAGTAATGAAGAAGGTGAATGGTAAGAGGTGACATAAAAGAGCCACAATTAATTGATAAGAACCACTAAATGATTCTACCATACCGAAGATGGGATTATGAATGTAAGACCCTAAAGGCGTTGCATAATGGACTATTCTAAGGGTGAAGAAAGTCACATGATCATGAAATGTCACATTTGCATGGACAGTCCCTTGAGCTAGATAGGAAATTAGGGTGAAAAGGAAATGAGGTGAAAATGGGTAATTTGGAGTAACTTAGTGTGCGATAGCATGTTTACCTGGCAAGAAACCCATGATCAAAAATAAGCAAGTCCATGACGAAAAAGTTATTATTTTCTTCATTTTTTTGTTTTTGATAGACTGGTTGATGTGGGAATTCTATATGGGATGATTATATTATCTCCTTGAGGTCTTCATGAAGCTGATCGATGTAGGAAGCTTCTGAATATTTTGTTTTTTTATTCCTATTTTTGATAGACAATGAATTTATATATCTGTCCTTCAAGGGAGCAGTCTATTTATAGCTGTGAGATAGAGAAAAGAGATGTCCCTTTTTTGAGGGAGTCATCTTTTTTGTTGGAATTTTGACTCAATGAATGGAATCCCATTTTGTCTTTTAGAGGTTTAAGTCATGGACAAGACTATAGAGGAAAGATTAGGCTCTTGTTTAGTAAGACAAAACCATGGAGCATACAAAGGTTAACTTATGATGGAGACTGTTTTAAGTGATGAACGACCATGGGATTCTAATCTTAGAAGAAGATGAAAAGTATCCATGAGAATCATGCCATGAGTAGAGTCGTGGAACTCATATTTAAATATAAGGCTGAAAGGTGATGGGTAATCACATGATTATGTGTTTAGTTGTTGATCCCCAAGACGTAGGTAATATGAAAGGTGAAGGATGCTTAAGGGATGAGCCGGTCAATAGACAAAAGGTGATATAGGACTTGATCTCAACAATAGAATGGTCAAATATTTAAGGCAGTTCAGGAGTTTAGGTTTAGGTTTACCTTCGAGTGAATATAAATGATACGCACTTGATCCATAGGCATGAGTAACGATATAGGGTCCATGCCAATTAGGAGTAAATTTTCCCCTTTTACTTTTATCTTCTTTGGTTACATGTTGATTTTCCTTCATGATGAGGTTGCCAACCTGGATGGTTCGTTCATGGACATGTTTTTCATAGGCACGCTTAATACTTTTTTGGTAGATTTGGAGCTAATCAAGAGCATTGAGATGACGTTCATCTAATAACTCAAGCTGTGTCAAACTGTCTTGGTGAAAGTCATCATCGTTGAGCATATCTTGGAGTGAGATATATAGAGATGGAATCTAGACTTCGAGAGGCAAGACAACCTCAGTACCATAGACCAGAGAGAAAGGTGTGGTAGAAGTTGAAGTGTGAATACTAGTGTGGTAAGCCCACAAGGCAAAAGGAATGTGTGTATGCCAATCTTTCCTAGTATCGTCAACTACTTTCATAAGAATTTTGTTCAAGGTTTTATTGGTTGAGTCTGCTTGGCCATTTATTTATGGGTAATAAGGTGACGAGAAACTGAGTTGAATTCTAAAAGCGTCACAAATTTTTCGTAGGTTTTTATTTTTGAATTTCTTTCCATTATCAGTGATGATATGGTGAGGAACACCAAAGTGACAAATGATGTGGTGGTTCATGAATTCACATATTTTCTCAACTTTTGTGGAGATGAGGGGAATAACCTCTACCCATTTAGTGTAGTATTCAGTAGTGGTTATAATTCATTAATGACATTGTGAAGAATTAGAATTGATCTCTCCAACAAGATCCAAAGGTCTCATGCAACCTGTAAGGCATGACTAGGTGTGTGATGAATATTAGCATGTTATTGGAATTTCACACAATGTTTGACATAGTCACAACAATCAAAATTTAGGGTTGGCCAATAATATCCTAGGTGAAGAATGCGTTTAGCGACCGCTAAGCCACTAAAGTGACCTCCAAAAATTCTGTTGTGAACTTCCTTGATGGTGTAGGGAATTTTAGAACTTGTAAGGCATTGTAAAATAATATTGTCGAAGCTGAATTTATAAATAACACCACCCAAGATGATATAGTGAGAGACACCTTTAAGAAAGGTGCATTGTCCATTATGAGTGAGATCAGGAGGTAGAATGGAAAGGGAAAGATAGTTTGCAAATTGATTATACCAAAGGTCACATGGGTCAGGCGTAACAGTTCCTACGGAGTTGACATCTTGAGATAAATAAGAGGGTGATTGTGACCTTTGTATTGTGACAAAGATTTTGGAGACGGTAGGCGAAGCGGGTATCTGAGAAGCTAGGCAGGCCTTGGTATTTGAAAATTTGTTAGTAGAATGTTGGGTGGTTTGAAGTTCGTAAAAGTCAAAGGTATTCAAAAGTATGTCGATGTGACATTTGTACTTTTGTAGTATTTTGTTACAAAACTGGTATATACCTTTGACTTGGTTTACAACCAATTGGGAATCAAAACAGATATTAATTGATTTAACATCTAGGGAGATGGTTGTTTAAAGGCCTAATACAAGTGCTTCATATTCAGTGATGTTATTAGTGCAATAAACATTTAGTTTGAAAGATAAAGGCATAGGTTCACCATCAAGAGGAATGAGGATAACCCCTGCAACACCTCCACGCTAACATTTGGAACCATAAAAAAATAAGGTCATATGGTAAGTGGTATCGTCCAAAGAGAGGGTAGAAATGGATTTGTCTAGGAAATCAAAGTTATAGGATTGATCTTCGGAAAGAGGTGTGTCTGATAGTTGGTCACCGATGGCTTGGCCTTTGATAGAGTTTTGGTGGATGAATTCAAGGTCAAGGTCTGCCAGAAGCATGAGCCAATGTGTAACACATTCATACTGGTAGAGTTTGATGTACATGAAATGTAGGGGATTTGTGTTAGTGACGACAAAGGCTATGTGGTTGAGTAGGTAATGACGACGTTTAGTAGTGACAAAAACTAAGGCTAAGCAAAGTTTTTTAGCATGGGTTTACCTAGTTTCATAGTCCAAAAGGGTATGAACTATGTAATAAACTACTTACTCCCTGTGCTGCTCGTCGTGATGAGCGAGCATGACACCTAAGGAATGGTCAGTAGTGGAAATTTATAGGTAAAAAGGTTGGTCACCTTTAGGAGGAATGAGCACTGGTGGTTGAAGAAGGTAGTGTTTTAAGGCATTAAAGGATTTTGGCATTTATCATCCCATGTGAAGGAGACGTCCTTTTTAGGAGATGATGAAATGGTTAGCAGTGGTGTTGGTTTTTAAATAGGAATTTTTAGAAGAGCAACAGTCAGGGGACAAGAAGTCCCTCCTCTTTAATGGGAGAGGTTCCCTTATTCTGAAACAAACTTATTTACAAAAGTACAGAACATTATTTTATGGTCGAACTTGGATATTACGAAAGTGTTTTCCACAAGGGTTTATCAGTTATGCAAGGGCTGAAGAAAGGGAATTAGAAGACGAGCAGAATAGCAACATTCGGAATTATAGATGGCAGAATAATTCTTTATGTATGCGGAATTTTAAGGAATTAAGACAAGATCGTTTGCATTAAATGAACAAGACGAGATTTCCAGACACAAAGTTCTGTAACTAATCTTCTTCAGATTCATCAATCAAGGACACAAAGTTCCTTCTTGGTTTTACAAGATCACTATATTCGCAATATTTGAAAAATCATGCAATTAGTGAGACTAACGAACTAGAAACAAAAGATCTTCACGAGATTAAACTAAAACACAGAGATAACAGAGATAGATAGATGATGAACGAAAAGCCCCTTTTGTATTGATTACTTTCTGATCTATTTACACTTTCAGTAAGTATACCAAGTTCTTCCTCCTGGTAAAATGGCGTGGAAAGGCCATTATATAGATTACAATTCAGTTACTCTTCGTAACCGTTTCTTTTAACTAAAGAATAGTTAAGGACCGCCAATTGTGATTCCTTAACTAATTACAAAGAATACGAAAAGAAAAGGAAGAAGAGGAAAGAAAGGAGAAGGAGACAGGTGGCCAGCTATTGGGAGGGGACCCATTGTCTTCAGAATCCGCTGCCTGAATTTCTTCAATGACTCAGCTATATCTCTGCCACGAGGGACTGACGTGTTGGTTGCAGACTGAGTCCAAAATCCCAGACATTTCTCCATCTCTTTATCAAACTCGACGTGAGTATGATAATCTTTGTTTGCTTCTTCAATGGCAGACTGAAGAGAAAAAATTTCCTTTATCTTGTCCTTGGAGATGGAGTCTTCCTTGAAAAGATTATCTTTGACAAAAGCTCTGAACTGAGCTTTGATTTCTTGCAAGGACAAGGAAGCACCAGAGTTTTCATCCTGAAGATGACAATGCATATCTTTGAAAGCAGCAGCTGCCAAAGTCTTAAAAGCTTCTCCCTTTTGCCAGCCATTCTTCATTTCTCCCACAGCTTCTTCCAGGACTTTGATTTTCCATTCCACGCTGTAGACCTAAGATTTTGACAGATTTTCCTTAGTATCATCGAAAATATTATTCGCCAGTAAGATGTTCTCATCTGTCTGGCCCATGAGGCGAAGGTCTACAATGCAATTGCCCCAGAGTTTAAGCTCTTTATCCATAACCCCAATGGTAGAGGATAGTTTCTGTTGCAAATTGTCTACCTTTCCATGTAGCTTAAAAGCTTCATCGATGAAGTTTAGCCCGGCAACAAGCATGTCATCTACCATGGCTTCAACAGCTCTGCCATAGACAGAATACTTGTGCATATCTTTAATACCTTGCACTTCATCTTGACTTAGAATTACAGGAGGAGGTAGAGCAGTCAAGGGAGTAGGGTCCAAAACTTTGTCCTTAGACAAAAGTGACTTGATAAAACTCGTGAGAACTTGGGCTTGTTCTTCCAGCTGCTCAATAGTCTGCTGCCCTTTCTCTACCCTTCCAATAACCCTTGTGACTGTTTCCTAGAGATTATGAATCTCACCTTCAGGAGTAGACTCTCCCATTGGGATC
This sequence comes from Taxus chinensis, assembly GCA_019776745.2. Classification (NCBI taxonomy): domain Eukaryota; kingdom Viridiplantae; phylum Streptophyta; class Pinopsida; order Cupressales; family Taxaceae; genus Taxus; species Taxus chinensis. The sequence continues at coordinate 37,972,898 of CM034151.1, forward strand.
CTTGAAAGCTCTAAGTCAGATGTCAGCAAGTCTGATTCTGATTTGTCCACTGTAGGCTTAGCAATCTCCAAGAATTGCTGACCTTGGGCATCTGACACTATCCTAGAAGTAGTTCTGGCTTTCTTGGCACGAGAAGGAGTGGTGCCCAACAAGGCTGCTACAACATAAAAATTCGGTCCCAAGCTTTGAGAGAAGGATTTTCTCTTCCTTTTGTCAACCAGAGGTTGCACCCAAGCAAAAGAGGAGGAAGAATCTGCAGGCGAGGCAAGGGGACCAAGAGACAGGGAGCTCATGATACTCAGGGTCTGTGCAGCTGTTGGCTCGAGTTGAGAAGTGAGTGGGACACTGGAGGAAATGGCAGTAGAAGGATCAGTAGCACCCAGAGTTTCAGTGCTCTGGACCTCTTTGTCCTTGTCTGTTGGATTTTCAGGAACATTTGGAGGAGGCACCTCACTATCTTCACTTTCACTGAGAACAATGATGTTCTCTGGCCCTATAGGCAACTCTGCCTGTTTTCTTGGGGGATCATTCTCTGCAGGCTCCTTCTTTACCTCCTTGAGTTTCTTCTTGTATACCTGGGTAGATGGAGAAGGAGTAGATTGCACAGGTCCTTGTGTTGATGAGGCAGGAGGGGTTTTCAGTGGTGTTCCAAACTCTGGAACTGATGCCTCTCTTATTGGCGTTGAATCATCTTTGGAGCTATATTCTCCTGAGTGCCTCTTGAATTCTCGGATCTTTTTACTGATCCAGACCCTAGTCCTGATTAAGACTGGAGCAAGAATCTCAGCCAGATCATCTCTCTCTTTCCTGTTCCAATCCAGGTCCTCCAGAGGGGTGCGCTTAATCACATTCTCATACTCATATGAGTATAGATCAGAATTGTCATCCTGGAGACCTTCAGGAACTTGGTACAGGCTGAGTTCTTTGATCAATTGCAGGGAGAACCTGCCACAATGCCTTCTCCTGGCTTTAAAGTCATCTGCACAGTCAGCCTAGTAGTCTTCTGTATCTGCCCTGTGATGATAGACTATCTTGATATTCTGTTCAATAAACCTCTTCAAATCAAAGCAGGTTCTGGGCTTGAAGAAATGAACAGTGATAGGGACCAGGGCTCTTTCTATGTTCTGAGCATCTAGAGCTGTTTTGCATGTGTAGTTTCCCAGAGAGATGGGAAAGTGCAGGCCGGAAATCTTCTTGTCTCTGCAGGTTCTGTGTAACTTGTCTAGTTGCCTGCATACTTCTATCAGTGCCATTTTGTCGTTGTAGAACATGGGAAGCCACAGAGAGGTGCTCTCATAGCCAACAAGTCTGATATAGGAGAATTTCCTGAATTGAATAAAATAAGCTCCATACTGCGATATCAGGTTCATGGCTTCGTCTGAAAACCTTCTAGCAGTATCACCTTCAAGCAATCTGACCACGTACATGGTGAAAGCGTCGTTGACCCTTCTGAAATTCCGATTGCTGGTCTCTAGGGTGAACTGCGGGCAATAGGCATACACTGGATCATCCTTGTGTGTATCTATATAGGAGAAGCCGAACCACTGCCTTGATGCTGCTAGGGTATACATCAGATATGAAGTCATAAAGAAATTCTTTGACTGCTGAACATTGGATAACTGCTCTGCCAAATTCATACAGATAATCTCTACCCAGTTGATATTCTGAGTTCCCTCGCACACCATGCTGATGAGCGGGCACATCCAGAAATGAAACTCATTGGTGGAGGGCAAACCCATAACCCGAGCTAGCAGGATTATGAAATCAGACAGTTCTTCATTGAAATATGCTCGAAATAGGGTTTTGGTTAGGCGAGAAGCACCTTTCTTAGGGTTCTTCAACCAAGACTTCGCCACTCGCGCCTTGTATTTATCACTGTCTTGGTCGAACATGGCCTGTGCTTGATCCCGGGAAACGACTATGGCGTTATCCATCTCCGGAATCCTCAGAGCAGCGCCAATGGCGGCGGCGTCCAGCTTGGCAATGAGCTCCCCATGTACATTTGTCAATTCGCTCGAAGCAGGGTCGAAGTGAGCTCCGCATGAAAGCACAGTATCAGCACACTGCACTGAGATAGGGAATCCTCCAGCGAAAGCTAAACCGCTATCATTAATCATTTGTGCCATTGGCGTAGGGTTTGCATCTGTCATTCTTGACCAAAAATCGCTGAAGTCGAGATGACGAGCTTCGCTGTCTCTGATATTGCTAACAGCAGATTCAAGTGGAGAAATTTGCTCCTGTCCCTGAAACTTGATCTTCATATTGATATTCTCGGAGCTGCAACCTAGACTCTGGAAGGAATTTGCAAAGGGAAGGGATATTTGCGCAGGGAATTAGATCGCAAGGGTTCGAGCAAACAATAGCAAGGAAACAATGTGGAAAATGCAAAGGTGGTATGCTTGTTATATAGCCGTTTGAGGAGCGGGATGAATTTAATGCGCATTGAATACACAACCACCAATTTGAAAAAGCATCATATTCGGAATGAGCGGGAAAAGCTAAGTGTGAATGACACTTGGTATGCTTGGGACAGGTGAGACGTGAATGCGCGAAACACGCGGCTCGGGACGGTTCGAGCGAAACAGGGAGAGGATGCACAAATGCATTTGGAACAAAGGGGACGAAAATGTGCGAAGTACGCGATTCAGGTGTTTCGGCTGAAATTGGAACAAAGGGCCCGTTTGGACTTGGGACATTTGGGACAGAAAGTTCCGGAGTACGCGGCTTGACCGGCTCGGCCGAAAATGAAGCGGGGCACATTTTTGAGAATGGGACAAATGGGACGAAAACGCGCGAAGGACACGTTTCAGGAAAATCGGCCGAAATTGGAACAGTTTGCATTTTTCGATTTGGGACAAAGAGCTCTGAAGTACGCGACTCAGGTGTTCGGCCGAAAATGGGAAAGCTCGCACTTTTGACTTTGGGACATTTGAGACAAGAAAGTGCGAAGTACGCGAGAAGGATGATTCGGCCGAAATTGGAACAGTTCGCACAAAAGGTTTTGGGACACTTGGGACAAAACTTTTCAACGGGCCTGAAAATGGGGCAGCTTCGGGGATTTCGGCCGATCGGGGAACAGAATGCACTTTTGTACTTGGGACAGATGGGACAAAAAGTTCCGACAGGCCCGAAAATCACACACAATGACCCAAAACACAGACTTTTTCAACTTCACGACTTAGGCACTTCAAAGGAAAACCCTTTAACTCAAAATTTTGAAAATTTTACTCTTATCAGAGTGGGGAATTTTGAGTAGACAACAAGTGGTCAGAAATTTGTGAAATGAACCGAAAAATAGATTACAACTTACCTTGCAAACTTCAAAGTTGATGGAGATTAGTAGGAAGAGGCATTTTGAGAATAACCTTTAATTTACCAGGATCAACTTCTATGCCATCTAAATAAATGATGAAACCAAGGAGTTTTCCTGAAAGTACCATGAAGACATACTTCTTAGGTTGAAGGTGAACACAATACTTGATGAGGTGGTCAAAGATGACTGTAAGGATTGTCAGGTATTTGGTCTCGATGTTTGGATTTGGCAAGAAGGTCATCCACGTAATATTCCAATATGCGATGCAAGATGTCATGGAAGATATAAGTCATGGCTCAATGATATGAAGCACCATTGTCTTTAAGGCCAAAAAGCATGACTCGATAGCAGAAGGTCCCCCAAGGAGATGATGAAGGAATTTTTGTGTTGATATTTTGGAAGCGAGTAATATTTGATTATAACCCGAGAAATTGTCCATGAGTGATAACATCTCATGGCTGGCGGTGAGATCAACCAGTTGGTCAATTCCTGGTAGAGAAAAATTGTCTTTTGGGACAAGCTAGGTTGAGGTCACGGAAATCCATGCAAATATGGAGTCCCCTTGTCACTTTTGTGATAGGAAAAATGTTAGAAATCCATTGGGGATAGTCAATGGGTAGGATGAAGGAAACTAAAACAAGGCACTAAAATTCTTCTTTGACAAGAAGGGAAATGCGAGGATGCATTTTCCGCAGCTTTTATTTTATGGGTTTGGCATCAAGAATGGATACAATATTGTGGACCAGAATGTTTGGGTCAATATTGGGCATATCAGCATAGGACCAGGAAAAATCATTGTTATGGTCCCAGAGGGAAAGAAGTAAAAACTTCTTGTTCAATAGAATCTAAATATTGGCCTATCTTTAGAATGTGTGGGTCATCCTAAGTGTTAATGATGATTTCAATGGTTGATTCACTCAACATGGTTTATGTCTCAAAAGGTACAATCAGTGAATATAAGAATCTTCCACACCAAGGTAGGTCAAGTATAGACTCATCATCTTGACATTGAATGACATTAATAAAAGAGTGTATCGTCATCGATCATGTCAAGATACAGTAAGGGAAGAGAAGAGGGAGCCTTGCCATCATGCATTGATAAGTCAGAGGTCCTAGGGAAATTGTTTACGAAAAAAAAAGTTAGTGAGGAATAGATTCAAGATCTATGGACTTTGTGGGTGAAGGTGGTGATGCATTGGTGAATGGGGTGAAGGAAGGTTTTTCTTTCTCAATGAGGTCAATGTGGGCCTTCTTGGAAGGTAGCATGGGAAATCTAATGCCACTACGTGATCGTTGTGTTTATGGGTGGTACATGAAATGACGGTATGACAACCCTTTTCATAAAAACTGATACTAAAGCCTTTCCATGCGTAACGATGAAGGAACGTGTGGGTGAAGCAATAGTTAGTAAGAGATTGGAGGTCAAATGAAAAGGGTCTTGTTTGGGATGGAGGTTCAAGTGAATATGTGGCAGTGTCAATTCCCCCATACACTAGGTTAGTGCCAAGGTGGGGAGGACCATAAGGGAAAACCTCTCCTATGCAGTAGTCATAACGAGGGTGTTGGCACAAGTTTCCATACTCTTGCAGAGTGAGGAATGTGTTAATATTGTAGAAGTGATACTCCCCTAGAGTGAGGCATTGAAAAAAACCTTCTAAGGCATCAGTAGTAGATATACGTGGTAGTGGGGATAGAGATGAATCATTAGACGATTGGGTAGGAGGGGTATCAGTTGGTTGGGAAGTAGATGGGTCAGCTGCAGAGGCTATAAAAATAGTAGGAATAGAAGAGTTATGTCTAAGAGAGGTGGTGGAAGAATTGGTGGATGGGGTCTTAGGTGAAGGAGAAGTGGGGATAGTGGCAGATGGCTTGACTAGTACAAGTACATCGTTAGGTCAGTACAACATGTTACAAGTTTTGAATGGTGACGGGTTGGCGGGGATGGTATAGTTATGCCCTTCATGTTCAAATTTTACACAACAGGTGTAAAGTTGAAGGGACACAACCCATGATCGTGAATCCAAGGTATTATGAGTAATAGGTTATACTATAATTCTCCCTCTAAGATGTAGAATAGTTTCAGGATAGTGTGAGGGCCTACAGCAAACATGTGAAGGATAATGGTGTCAAGGGTGGAGGTGATGGCATTGTTGAAGGATCACAACATAACTGGGTTATTATGCATACAATTGGAAGGGATGCATATTTGATTGTATGCATGGGAGGAGATGATGTTAATGCTAGCACCACCATTGATCATGACATGTCATACATGTATGTTATTGATATATGCGGAAATGAAAAGGGCGGGATGAGGTTCATCTGACTGGAGAGGTAAAATATCTTCATTAGAGAAACTGAGGGTGACGACTAGAGGAGTGGGCATGGGGGTAGAAGAAGGAGATGATTTGGTAAGTGAGGCCACTTTGGTGAGGGGTGATAATGGAGGCCACTAGTGTGGGGTCATTGGGTAAAACTTCAATGGATTACAAAACCTCAATAAGGGCTTGTCTATGAGATTCAGAAGTTTGGATGAGATCATACAAATACATCTTTAGAGGAGATTGATGTAATTGTTTTATCATTGCGTGATGGGTGACCCTGTCAGAGATAGGGTATGTAGGTCCTCGAATGGTGATTTTGGGTACAGGTGCAGATGGTATATTGGGCACGGGGTTGGTTGATGGGCTAGTTTTTTTTTCTTTTCCTTTGTCTTTCTATGCACGGGTGGTAACTTGAACTATGTTAATATGAGGAGAGATAGTAAATGGAGAAGGTGTAGGATGAGTAGTGTAACGACATGATGGGAAAAAACCAACCAGGGGGGGAAACTTATGAAGTTAGTTGGACACACTAGAATTTGGGTGGTGATTTGGCCAACTCGCTTATATGGAACCATGTTGATCTTGAATTTTGGAGGTGGAAAAATAGGTTGTGGGGGTGGAGATGTTGGTCGTTGAAGAAGAAAGGGATGAGGAATGTGTGGTGACATTGGTGAAGGTGGAACATGGTCCTCATCAAGAAGATCATCATCGTCAAAATTTTGTTCAGGAGGACAAAGTTGGAGAAGAATGGTTTTTAGAGCCTTACAATTTTCTACATCATGTCCTGACACATGATGATAGGCACAAATCTTGGTTTCATCAAACCTTTTTGGTTTGGGTTTGAGAGGATCGTAAGGTTGAATTTTCAGCGGTAATGTGATGACAGAAGTCTATAAGAGATTGGTTAAAATGTTGGCGTAGGACCTTGCTAATGGATCACAATGGGAAGTGAGTGTGGGTTTGGGTAAAGGTGTGGATGATCGTGAGGGAAGAGGCTTTATAGGAGGGGGAATGGGTTGGCTCATTGGTTTAGCAAGTGGTATTGTCTTAGGTTTTGATGGCATCTGTTTGGGTAAAGGTGTGGTAGAAGAGCTAGCAATGGAAGGTTTTGTTGGTTTAACTACCTTATTGGAGGGTAGTGGGTTCTTATCTTTGGGTTGCACCTTCTTGGGTAAAGGTGACATGGGAGTACATGATGTAGAAGGGAAAGAAGATGGTGGAAGAGGATGGGTTACCCATGGGGACAACTGAGTTACGGTGGAAGTGGTTGGTAGAGGTTGGGTGGATGGTATGGGTTGAATTCGTATAGGAAAATTTGGGGTTATAGTAACTGGTGGAGGTATAGGTGGTAAGAAGTGCATGGGTGAGGATGAGGGTGTTTGGTTTTTAGGTGAATGAGGTGTAACGAAGGATCCTGATGAAGCAATATGTTGCTTAGCTTTTGAATGGCATTGGGTAGGAGAATGTTTGATTAGGGTTAATGGATGGGGCCCTAGGATGGATAGAAGGGGTGAAGGTGATAAAGGTGTGGTAGGTGAGACTAGTGTATGTGACTTAGAAGGTTGGGTCTTCCTTTTAGGTGGAGGAATAATGTTGGTGTGGGTTTGGGAAGATGTGGCTAAGTCTAATTTGACAGGTGGGTGAGTAAGGCTTGATGTAGCATGACACCCAAGGTAGTGATGGGTCTAGATACGGGTGAAGATATAGGTGTGGGTAGGTTTTTTAGGTCTTTGGAATGGTTTTAGTTGTGGTTAGAGGTTTGGATATAGGTAGGGATGATGAAGAAGGATCCATTTCAATAGGCATGGTCAGTGTCTATCTGGTTGCTGGAAATACCTTTGGGTAGATCGTGGAAGTATCCTTAGGAATCATTTACATTTGGGTTGAAAAGGGAAGCCGAAGACATCCCCAAAGTATGGAATTATCAACGTAATCCAAGTGATTGACCAGCCATGAAAATGAGACTGTTTGAAGGAAGAAGATGGAGTTGGTTTGGTGGGAATCCTTGTAAAATATGTCTGTGAGACAGGGAATTGGATAGCCTCAGACTCTGTAGGTAAAAGAGATGAGATCATGTCAATGGGGTCCTGGGATGTTGAGGGAGAACTTCCCCCAATAGGTAGTGGCATGTTTGAAGAATCTCCCATGGGTAGGAGAGATGGTAGGTGGGGTGAGGTAGACTTCTCCCTTGGTGGAGGAGAAGGCAATGATGATTTTCCTGTGGATGGGACAATTAAAAGTGTTGACTATTTGCTAGGTTTTGAGGTAGGTGGTGAAATGGCATCAGTAGAAAGTGTGGGTTCCTCCATGAGAGAAGGGGGAGATGAAGGGGAATCCTCTGTGGGTGAAGGAGTAGAAGAGGTATGCTTCCTCTGTGGGTAGAGGAGCTCGTGCCAGAATTTCCTCAATAGATGAAATAGGTGGAATTTGAGGAATGACCAGTACGATATCAAAAACCATGTGGACTTCACAGACATTGTTGTTCCTGGAGGAAGGTTCACTATTTTTATTAGATGATAGTTTATGGTTAGGGAACGACTTTTTAAAGATGTGCAAATTTTAATTTGCTGGTGCATTCAGGTTGTCCATGATGAGGTCTCCATTATCTATCATATCTTGGACAATTTTCTAAAAAGTGATGTAGTTACTATCACTATGGCCATTGATGGGATGGTAATTACAGTATTCGTGTTCCTTATACCATGTAGGCATAGGATGAGCAGGATCAAAACTTGTATGAGGTTTTATGGGAGGAAGTGTAATGGCTCCAACTTTAAGAATATTTTCCAAGACTAAAGAATAGGGCTCTCTAATTGAAGTGTACTTCCACTGCTCCCATCGGAGCTGAAAGGCTTGGACAGGGGAAAGATTGGAAGAAGGTTGGGCTTGATTAGAAGGATGAGATGGACCCACCTTGAGGACTACTGTGTTGGCAGATCCTTTGGTCTTTGAATAATTATTTTGAGGTTTTGAAGATGAAGAAGAATCATTTGGTTTGAACGGGGCGTTCTTGTTTTGTAATTGGATTTTATTTTCTTCAATGGCATGGATTTCTAGATTTCATGCCATGGTGAATGCTTCATCGAAGGTTCAGAAGGACCTACAGAGTTAGTGAGATGTGTCTGGCACAAGCTCTAGTGAACAACTCAATAAGTTTAGTTTGAGGTAGCTGGAATGTTAATTGGTTGATAAGACTCCGCCAGTGGGCAACAAAATCTACGATAGATTCGTCTTCATACTGTCGTGTCGAATACAGGTCGGTCATGGTGACCTTCTTGACTACATTGATCGAGAAGTGGTCTAGGAATGCCTGAGCCACTTGGTTGAAGGAGTAGATGGAATGTCTAGGTAAATTGTTGTACCAATCTAAGGTGGGTCTTGTTAGGGACATGGGAAATGTTTGTAAGAGCAAAGCATCGTCATGGGAAATTAGGTAGCACCCATGCTTGAATGACCGAAAGTGTTGTTGTGGGTCCTCTTTACTGTTGAAACGGTTGAACTTAGGCATTTCCCAATGTAAAAGGTATGGGCAAATAGGAATGGATGGATGAATAGGCTCATTACAGATTTCATCATAGGTCAGGGAGTTACGAGAGCTGGAAACCGATGCTTCTAATGTCTGCATCTTTTCCATCATCATCCTAATGAGGTCATTGGTGGGTTGTGAGGAATGGGTGCCTCTCTCAGTAAAGGGAGGTTGATGATGGGTGTATGATGTAGATGGCATCCCAGTACATGAGGGTGCCAAATATGAAAACTATGAAGGGGGGATAGATACAGGTGGAATGTACCCCGAATAAATGACAGAAAAGATTGGGGGCTGCTGATGATGTGTGTAAATAGGTGGGGTGGTCGCAATGACTCTCGTGGTAATGGGTGGTAGAGACTGAGGGATAGAAAGAACCAAATTTTGGAAAGGGGTGTGGGTTGCCGACACTGGAGGTGGTTATGACGCAACTGGTACATATGAGGAAAAGGGGGCAGATGGGGCTATGCTCAAGGCAGTCGATGAAGGAATGGTTGACACACTACGGGTGCAATAGATGACATTGGGGAAGTAGTTATGGCAGAGGTGGAGCCTAACTAAGAGACCACAGGGGGTAATGCAGATGAGGGAAGCACCGAGCTAGTGGTAGCTGATGCAGAAGTGGTGTGAGGGCAAGAGGGATAGATACAGGAATGTCATATATTAACTTTCTAAGGAGTCTCAGGTAGATGAGTGGGCGAGATAGTATTGTAGGGCTGATGGATTCTGATCAAGGAGTCTTGCAAACTCCTCGTCTCCGGTAGCAATGGGGATAAGATGAGTTGGATCCATAGGTGACAGGATGGATGACGGTGATGGACTAGGTGGGAGTGGCTTGATGGCTGGCGTGAAATACAAGGGCGTTAGTTTGGCTGTGAGTCAACACCATGTGAATTAGTGTTGACCTGGTAAAACTATATTATGTAAATGACACAGAAAACAACATAGGAAGAGAAGGATTAAGTCTGGGGGTAAATCTGGTCAGTGTTTTGATTAAAAATCAAACACATAAACTAACGACGGTCAGTATGACTGATGACGGTTACAGGGGAACCGACAACAATTATGATAACCGATATTGGTCACTATGGAAAGTACTTGTTTCAACAAATACAACAAAATTGATTAATATGAACTGGGGAAACTGTACCTGTCAGAGATATTAAAATGTTGAGGGATATGATGGTGTCTTGAGGACCAAAAATAGAAAAGAATAGGTGATGAAGGTTGTTTTAGGTAAAATAACCAAAATAGCCAGAAGCTGACACCGGTTAGGTAAACTGACGACGGTCAGATGTAAACTGATGATGGTCACTGGACCGACGCCAGTTACTGTGAAATTAGAAGAAATGAAGAAAATGGATGTTTGTGAATTAAACTAGATAAAGGATCAACCCAGAAATATGAGAATGACTAGATAAGGTCCTGACACACTTAGAAATAACCAAAATACTCCAGCTATGATGGGGAGTGTGAAAGGAAGAATAAAAATGAAGAATCGTAACTCACACCTCAAAACGCAAGTCAAGAACAAAGCTAAGAAAAACACGTAATCCTAAAAGTGAATTTATGTTTGTTTTAGCTTATGTTTATTAAGACTAACTTATGAATTTAGAACAGAGTTTTTGGTTGGGAAGGCGTCCTACGAAGAAGGAAATCTAAAGGTGAGGTTTCAGGTTATGTTATGGCGGGGGTGGTCCTTTCTCTGAGGTGATGACTGGACAGAGATAACCAGCTGGGTGCCCACTGTCAATCCTCTGATCGTGTGATCATTGACAACTTCTTCCAGGTGGGATGTTGTTTAAGAAGATGTGTAAATTCAAATTTGTGTGGTTTGGCAAAGAGAGAGAAGAGATAAATGTGCTTTCTACGGTTCAATTGTGTCAACCATCAGCTGGGCATGACTTCCAGCATATAGGTTGCCCTCATTTTTAAATGTGAGCTAATAATGTAGCATACAAGGATGAAATGCAACAAGATTTTAAACCCAAATCCACAAATTATATTCGATGAAGCAAATGATGAATAGGTCAAGAAGTGCTCTTTCACTACTATGCAAATACAAGAAAAAAGAATTGTTCTTTTTAAGCACCAAATGATGAGTGTCATTTTAGACAATTAGAAGAAGAAGAATGTTTCCAAGGGAGAAGATTAAATGTGAAATATCTTTCAAAAGGAAAGAAATAAACAAAAATTTCCCTATATGAATGAACAATGTAATGAACCCAAAAGAGGGTCCCACTGGGTGTGCCAAAATGTTTCGCTGAATAATATGCATACGTAAGAGCAAAACAGATAAGGTAAGGGTGAGGAGGAATACCTGTGAATGAAGGTGGAAGGTAGAGTGCGCACATTCTGATTTCCCAATCCAATGTTGATTGCGAGAACTTCCTTTTTGCTAGGAGGAACTACCTGTGAATACAAACAAGACCACAAAAGGAATATTAAACAATATATGTCAGTGGACTACCTAGCGTATGCTAGATCCAGGAAGTGTGATACTTCCTAGATGGTTGTCAATCCACTGTTTAAAACAACTTAATGCAAGAAATGATGTAAACCAATAATGTCCTACTATAGTTGATATGATTTAGGTATCTCATTCAAGTACAATAAACAAATATAATCTAACAGGCTAGGTTATGATCAGATCTGGAAGTCAGATAGGTAAATAAAGTGGTTGGGACAGGTCAGGGTCAAGCTTTAGGTGATTTGGGTTGTTTGGATGAAAGGTATGAGGTTGTTGTTACAGGCAGGTTTGTCAGACACAGAGACTGACGTCAGTATAGTATGACTGATGTTGGTTACAAGGAGACTCGATGATGGTTTGGGTTAACCGGCGTCAGTAGGGTCAGGCTGGTAGAAACTTAGTGAAGTTGGGTTTTGATGGTTCTCTGGGATTGCTCAGAGAATGGACAGATAATGGTGAGGTAGATGACAATGCTAGGAATAGTCAGAGATGTCTGGAGTCAGGTATGGGGAGGTTAAAAGGTTGTAGGTGATTAGGTGGAGGGATTGGCAGGAGGGTGAGAGATGATGGGATGCAAGGGAGACTAGAACTCCCAAATAGAGATGAAGAAACTAATCTAAATAAATATGGGAAGGTGCAGATCTAAATGTACTTACTTGTGTTTGCAAGCCTGGTGGTTGGATGGAGATGATGGTTGATCCATGGAACCGGTGGTCAGTGTTACGGTCTGTGCTTCATAGAATGTTACCATGAATTCTTACTTTTTCAAATCAGTGCTTGGTTATTGGTTTAGTGTTTCTGGATGTGCAGGAGTGCTCTGGTGCGTGCTTGCATGTAGATCTCTCTTCTCCAAAACTTGAATAATTCTTCCAACCTCTCAAACAAGGTTACCAAAGTGAATATATGGTAACCGATGATGGTTTAGGGTGACCGACATCAGTTTCGGGTTGACTGATGCATCGGTTAAGGTGGGAAATCCTAGGTTTGCTAAAAATGACAGATCTTGGCAATCTTTTTGGCCAGCTCTGTCCATTCTGTCGGATCAAAACAAAATGTTGCGCTTAGATAAGTGAGAATGTGGTTAGAGGAAGAATAGGCATGTGATTTTAGGGTTGAACTAAGTCTTAGTTAATTAAGGTAGGTAGGACTAAGTCTTAGTTAGTTATGGTGAGTGGATATTGAGTCCTAGTAAAAGGGAAACATGCTAAGAATAGGTTTATGATGAGGTGTCTAGGTGAGGTGGTGGGGTGAGGTGTCTAGGTGAGGTGGAAATTAGTTTAATTAAGGTAATTAAATAATGAATATTGTGAGAATGTATATTAATTTAACTATGGGTAATTAGATTAATATACATGTGGGGTGAAGGGGAAGTGTTACCTAAATTTGTTGTCTACACATTCATCAATGTAATTTATTTACAAGTTGTCTTACATCTATGATATATTTCTTGCATTAAAAAAATATTCACAAAACATGTGATAATGGGAAATTGTGTACTCTAAATAAGGTGAAATATTGACCTTTATTCATAAACTATATTTAATTCGAACACAACCAATTGTAATATTTGTTGTTTGTAATATACAAGTAATAAAAGAATTAAATAAAAAAAATTAAATAAAGTTCATCATAAAATGTGAAATTTATTTTTTGTACAAATATTCAATTATGCACTTAAAAATAATTCCAATTGAGCATTAAATTTAACCAAATAGTTTATATATACAAAAAACAATTTAATTGACTATTAAAATAATCAAATAAAATTCATCATAAACTGTAAAATTTATTTTTTTAACAAATAATCAATTATGCACTTAAAAATAATTCCAATTAGGTATTAAATTTAACCAGATAGTTTATATATACAAAAAACAACTCAATTGACCATTATAATAATAACTTCTAACTTAAAATGGAAAGCTAAATATAAATTTGTTGGCATAATATTAAATTGTTAAGTCGGTTGTATGATAGGCGACCTCCACGTAGGAATTCTATTGTGAAACCACCTGCTGAAACCATCTAAGCTACATGTTCCCTCTCGTATTTATATTGTTTCTACTGTGAATAATATCATTCGAACAATTTTACATTTCTCCATTCCAACAGTGGTATCAGAGCACAATTAAATGTGTGGAAGTGATTGTGCAGAGTTCAAAGCATGTGAAAGATGTTGCGTAGGATCTGAAGTTAAAATATGAGGATTGATCTTGTGCTCATCGCAGACCACTTCCTAGACTTGGAGCCAACATTTAGCTTCATGCATCTTTACCTCGACTGTAAATGCAGTGCCTCCACAAACACTCGCTTCAACTCTAACCTCATAGCAAATCCCCAACAAGCACAACACCTTGGCGTTATTCCCATTAGTGGTCATCTCATCCTCGTCGGTGGCCTCCTGGGAAAATGTCAAAATTATTAGTGACTTGGCCTATATTGAGTGGGCTAGCAGTTGGGAACCCTGAACGAAGTGGCCCCAGGATTCGAACGTGGATCGGCTGAGGCCTTTGATGAGGGCCAACAAATTATACTTTATTTACAAACCGTGAGATAAATATTAGTGGCTTGTTGGGGAAGCTATTGCAGTGATCGTTAATAAAATGAGGAGAAACATGCTAAAGGATTTGATTAAAGTTATTCAACGAGAGAAATACACGTATAAAGATCCCATAGCATATAATTTATGCAATTCTTGGAAGTTGCAACGGCTAGGAACAAATAAATTCAAAGCATTTTGTTTTATGTTGTTTATTGGTGATCAAGCGTGGATCAACAAAGGAGACCACTTGAGCGTGGAAGTAACAATGCCCACTGAAATCCCACACACAACTAGATATGAGAAGAATCCTTCCTCAATGTGTTTTCTAGTGATGTTTTGTGAATTACATCCATCTTCTTTAGAATTTTGAAGCAAAAAACCTTGGACAACGACCTAAGCATTGGATTCTATGCCTCTAAGAAACCAGCATCCAAAAGAAGAAGACATTGGTGAGAAAAATGGACCCGTGCATAACATATAGGAGATCAGGAACGTGTGGAAATAGTTTGAATCAATTAGAAAAAAAAAATTCAAACCCCAACATTTTTTTATCAAATATGTTATAAATCTATAACAGATGAACATAAACATCCAACCTATGATCCAGTACAACAATATGAGAGGATGACAATCATTCTCGAAGATGTTAGAAACATTGCAAGCAACCATAGAGATGTGCAACATTCGAGAGTGAAGTCAAGCCCATGGGAGCACCTATATCTACTCTGCACTACTTAGAAGTCTAAAAAACTTGTAATTCGAGGACATAATGAATTGATTCTTGTCCGACGTCCAGACAGGGAAGATTTGTGCAAAGCTTGTAGAAGGATACGATACAGATGATGAACACGAGATCAAATGCCCTCATGTCGTGCATCTACATCACACTGCACGAGCATTCCGAGATCACCTCTTCATCCACATTTTTTTAACAAATGAGAGCACATCTATCGCAGAGGTTCAAAGAAATCCATACAATGTCCTTTCCATAAGAAACTGAAAGGAAACATCGCGACTAAAAAATATGATGAATCTGAAAAAGATGATGATGATTCAGGGGTACATTTATAAAAATAATGTAATAAGGGGTAATATTGGTATAATATTACATTATTAGGTCAATTGTAAGATTGGTGGCCTCCACGTAGGCATTTTGTTGCGTAACCACCTACACTAACCATCTAAGCTACCCGTTCCCTCTTGTATTTATAATGTTTCTACTATGAATAATATCATTTGAACATATTTGTATTTCTTTGTTCCAAAAGCACAAGGAGAAATTGTTCTAGTAGGAGGGAACCGCCTCACAAGATAATGACATGAAGGCATATCATAACCAACTAGGTGGTTGTTTAAACAATGGATTATTTCGCTAACTGTAGACACCTATAATTACGCCTAAGCAATTTAAATACTTAAATTGCGCTAATTATCCCATTTCTCACAAATTGACGACTTATCGTCAAAAGCGCTCATATTCCCTCTTATTATCGTCAATTAATTACAATACGCTAATTGATTAAGTCACCTATCCAACTAACAGCCTAATTAACGACCTTCCATTAATTATCACCTTCTCTATCTAGATTAATTAATTATTATTAATTAATTAGTCTTCCCCTTCATTTAACTAGTAAATCAATATTTAATTGATTTAATCCCTTTTTAATAGCCTAAATTGCACTAATATTCTTCTAATTGGCTTCTATAAGCTTACACCTACCTATTAATTAATCACCTTTGATTAATTAAAGCACCCCCTAACTCCCATGACTTGCTAAACATGTATTAAATCCTTCTAAAGTAAGGTTACCTTTAATAAAGCAACCTTATCCATTCATAATCATGTTTTACCTTTATCCCACATTCATAACGATGTGTTGAATCCTTTATCCTTTGGGCTATATAAAGAGCCCTCCACCTACCTTTTTACTTACACCTAAACTCCTTAAGAGAGAAAATGCAAAGCATATAGCAAAGAGACTAAGAGCTTGCACCTATGTTTTCTTGAGAGTTCATCATCTTGAGGAGCTAAGCTTCCTATTCTAGCCTAAAGTGCTTAGGTCATATGGGAGGTGTCAAAAGGGTCTTGTAGCTCAATTTTTATAAGCCCCCATTCCTAGGTTCTTGGAGATACCAAGCGACAACCAAATATTTATTTCCATGGAGCTTATTTAGTTCCATTTACTTGTTTGTTGGTAATATAGAGAAGTAGAGGTTTAAATACTTTAGCATTGTTTAAATCAAATATAAATGCATTATGCTAGGTATTGATCTTGTTTAGCTCTCATCTTTGATGGTGTTTAGATTTTGTCATTAGATTTGTTATAGAACTATTTAGGTGTTAGTTCTCATTCATGTAACTTAGCTAAAAAGCATAAAACCATGCACACATTTGACACGCCCAGTGGGACACTTAGTCCCATGGGCATTTAAGTTTAAATTTCATTATTTTGGCTAACTTTTGATATGCACATGTAGTAATTAATTTCTATTTTTTTTGGAGTTTTTGCTCATTTAATATGTGTTACTTCATGTTTATAGCCTTAATTTTAATGGGTCATTACCATTTTTGAACTAACTTGTCAAAATTTATAGTATTGTGAAGTTTTTTGCGTCCTTTTCCATACTATGGTTGCAAGTATTGTGCACAGACACAATTTTAGGAGCGCATAATGTGATTTTAGGAGCACAGACACGATTTTCGGGGTGCAGACACAATTTTAGGGGTGCACATATCTCTCTGGTGGCGCACAGGCGTGCTGTTAAACTCTGTCATTTTGTCTGTCAACCCCTGGCATAGGTGCACTAACCCTGGCACATCCACCCTAACCCGCGCATAGGTGCACTAACCAAGAGCACACACATCAGTTTCGTACTGTACCTTCATTGCAGTTAGAAAACCTATCAGAATGGCACACACACCCTAACTAGGGTGCACATGTGGTTTTAGTGGTGTAGGTATATTTTTTTGGTAATACGGTTATTATGTCTGTTTTTCCTATCTTTTTTCTTAGAGAAGCGCATATGTTGTTTTCATGGCGCATACACCTCTTGGGTGGCGCAAGAATTTAATTGATATGAAAAATCCACATAGTAGCGCATAGGTGTTGTTTTAGGGGCACAGGCACTATTTTAGGGGCGTACACATCTCTTGGGTGGTGCAGGTACACTGTGTTACAGAAAACAGCCTTTGGTGGCACATACGCCCTAACCCATGTGCAGGCATAGAAAAGGGGGCGCAGGCGTCCTTTTACATTTTTTGGATTTAAAGGGTTGACGTGCTAACTTTTTTGCAAATTTATCTAATCACATATTTTTCTTTGTAGGCTATTTTTACATGTTGGCATTTTATTAGGTAGTATTTTACATTGTTTACTAATGGGATTGAGATCGCGTATGCTCTTCCCTCGCATCCCTTGGGGTGACCTTGGGAATCAGAAATGATTCTTAAGACCTTTTTCCGCTTTAAGATTTTTAAGGGTATTTTAGTTAGAATTGGTCAATTTGGCATTTGTTGAAATTAAAGTATTGTTCCATTTGGTTATTTTTTTGAGATTTGTGAAGACATCACGTATGCTCTTCTCTTGCGTCCTTGGACGAGCTAGAGAATCATAAATGGTGCCTTCTCTTTTGATGGACAATTACTAATCACCGTCATTCAGGACCAAAATGCTTGTCAAAGAATGAAGGAAACGAAACAAAAGTCAAAAAACTTCTAACACACATGTTCTTGCAGGTTGCCTAACGTTGTTCAAGAAAATCACATCTAACTTAAGAAAGATAAAAAGAACAACATATTCAAAACACCGTATTGCAGGTTTCAGAAAAGGGTACATCCCTCTCCACTTAACTGGAACATAACCCCTTAAGCATAACGCCTTAAGCTACAAAAATGGGGGTGGTTCCATGAACCCCAAAGTAGTCCACGCAAGAGGGAACCTTGTGGATGAAACGGGAAGTGCTCCGCACTACCTACTTGACTAGTGATTCCTTTATGAGATAGTGTTACAGGTTGTCTATTATGGTGACCCCAATGATAATACACGTAGATGCACTAGTTGCCTACTGTTCTTGAAGGGGGTAAAGTAAAGATGAGATACTCCCAAACTAGTCAGTACGACTTTTTGGGTAAATCACGCTCACTCGTGGCAAATTTGTAACACCTAGGGTGAGAGAACCACCTAGGAGAATATACTTTGGCTAGGAGCCCACTTTGACCATTTTAAAATAGTGTTGAGTTGTGAACCTTTTTTTTAGAAATGTGTGACGTGTTACTTTCACTTAGTTTTTACTTGCCCTCAGGGCGAGGTGAAACTCTACAGAAGTGAGGCTAGCATTTTTCATCATTTTTTTTTCTTGATTTATTTCCTTCATACTATTTTGACACTTTGTTAATCAAAAGAGGTGTGATTACCTTTGTGTTGCCATTCAACTGTTTCTCTCACTTTTATGTCTGTTTACACACATCCATGTTTGCGGCTAGGTTAGTTAAACATCTAAAGTGAGTGGAGGGCATTTTCACGTCACTTGGTAACCATTGTGATCTTGATACCCACGTCAAGATCATCATCGTAGTTAGGCGTGGTTCATCATCACAGACTTCCTTAGAAGAGTTAGCTTGTTTGTCTCATATCATTACAATTTTGATATTTACGTCTTGTTTCTTGTAAACTTGACATAAATACCTATATTGTACGGTTACGCTGCACACATTCTTAATTATTCCTAGCTATACTTTGAGATTTTTTGGTTCGGTTCTATTATTACCTCGATTTCAAAAGGTGCTAGGCATTACCATTTGTGCATGTTATATCAATAACACCTCGATATCAATACTTCACTTTCTTGCAAAGTGGGGTAACATATCTTGGTGATATTGTTGCGCCATTTGCAAATCGTAATTGGCACTGTTTGAGATATAGGTCTTAATTATATTTGAGCTTTCTCGTTCGTATATCTTGATTGGGATATCGCATTTAACTTTGTGTATTTACTTACGTCTTGTTCATTCCTTTGAACATGGCATAAGTGGAGACATCTTGTTAATCATCTGGCGTCACAAATTACTTTGAAACGTAGTCTAGGAAATACTTCATTTGATCAAGTTCCAGTACCAAACGATTGCTTCATTGGTGATTTTATCACTCTATCACATTGGTATTCTCACACTGTTAATTTACTCTTAACACGTACATCTTGCATTTCACTTAGGGGTAGTCATTAAACTTTGAACAAATCTAAAAACTTACCCTTAGTGAAACCTATCACGAAAACATGGCTCCCAAGATGCATCTAGGGTTAAAGAAAACAAGCATATGAGGAACAACATGCGTAAGCTTGGGAAACCTCTAACAGATAAGGATCAAACCCATTCATCGGACATGATCTAGGACCACTATTTTCTGTAGAAAAGGAAACAGAAGAAATGGTCGACCATAGTGGAAACGAATTAGAGTCACCATGCACAGACTTTGATTTTAATCCTACTCTACTAGATTAATTTCTTCTTAGAAACAAAAACAGGGTGTTGGCTTGGGTTGTCGAATTAGGGGCCAAATTGCCCATCGAGAATGAACCAATACTACAAAAAAATGATACTACTGAGGAAGAACACCCCCTTATCAATATGGAAGATATTTTAACAGGCGGGCATGCTTCCACTTCTTACGCAGAAGATGATAAAGTGGTGGGGCATAGAATACCCCTCATCAAATTGCCACAAAGAAATAAACTAGAACTTGAGACATAGAAAGAACCTCCACAGTACGAAGAGGAAGAACCTTTAGAAGAAGAGGCTATAAACCAAACCACAATCCAACAACAAATTAGCAACCTCAGCCGATAACTTTCTTTACTTACTTCCCATGTATAGAAAGATGTAAATAGGAACATTCAAAATGAGGCCTAAGGTTAAGATCAACAAACTCCATTGGGAAAAACAAGGAGAAGAAGACATAGGGTACCATCATGTTTACATCCCTAATTCTCCCACTAAAGAACAATTTCTTGCACAAGAAGTGCAGTCTATGAAAATGATGCTTGTGAGCTTATAAGAGAGAAATATAGGGAGCATCAGGAAACATCAATATGAAGAGTTGTGCCCCTATCCTTTTGACAAGACAATGACCCTTCAACCCTTTCCAAAGAAATTTGATATGCCAAAGTTTGACAAATACAAAGGAAAGGGAGACCCAAGGGATCATGTTAAATATTTTTACATGGCATGTCAAGAGGTGTCTTATAGTGATAATTACCTTATCAGACTTTTTCCCAAGAGTCTTGGAGGTCAAGCATTGGAATGGTTTACATGCTTACCATGGGGATCAATTTCCACCTGGCCAAAATTGGTAGAAATATTCGTGCGTCACTTCTCATATAACATAGAGAGTGATGTCACCATGGTAGACTTGTGCGGTGCCAAAGCAATGCCCAAATGATACCTTCGCTAGCTTCCTCCAATGATGGAGAGGGATAGCCAGTCACTTCCCTTATGCTTTCCCTAAAAAGTAGCTGGTCAGTATCTTTGTTCCCAATCTCAACCCAGATATCTCCTTCCACCTCCAAATGCATTGTGTCCATACTTTTGAGGAGGTTATCGAGAAAGGGATTCAGATAGAAAAGGATCTCATTTACAAAGGAACCCTTAACAACCAATCTAAAGAAAACCAAAGTGTCAAACCCATGGAAAAGCCCAAGATCTTCAACAAAAATAAAAACGTGGTGGGAGACGGAATCACTGATTCCAAACGCGTTCAAATGGTCCAAACTAGTCAACCTTTTAAACTGACAAAGGGCCCAATTCAACCACCACCAAAATGATGAACATTCACCTCTCTCAATGAACCGTTTTCAGTCATACTAAAATAGTTGGATGCGGCCCACATGATGACCTACCCAACAACACAACTGTTTGACGACAACGCTCCTAAACCTTCATGGTATAAAGAGCATGAATATTGCGAAATGAATCACGTTAAAGGTCATAAAACAGACAAGTTTTTGTGACTTCGCCACTATATTCAAGACCTCATTGACAACGGGGGAGATAGAGGTGGATAACCCCAGCCACACACAAACACCTAATGAGAAAATGGGAATTTATAAGGAACCATTCCCAAAGCATGATAAGTCGAGAAAAGGCAAAGCTGGATCGGGGAGAGTCATCCCAGACTTATAAAGCCACGAATTACTTGTATACCAAGAGAGATAACAATCATTACGATTAACTTATTGGATGTATTCGCTCCCCTATTGACCGTGTCAACAATATCTGGATTAAGGGAAAAGACTGCGTTGTGGTAACAAGGTGCGCCTACCTCGTAATTCTGGAACCCTCTCCATCGACCCCACATACTGGTAAGTATAAAATTTTAGAACAGCTTGAGAACACATCTGCTAAGATTTCAATCTTAGACCTTCTCAATATTTCCAATGTGCATAAGGACATCCTGTATCAAAACTCCTCAGGGGTCGGGAGTGCCTTTAGAAGTCGATCATGCCCACCTTTAAGCTATGGTGGCAAACATTGCACCAAGTGAGCATCTCAATTTCAACCATAGGGAGATCCCTTCTGAGAATCCCACACATAATCTTCCCTTGTACATCGAGGTAGTTGTCACCCATAGGAAAATCAAACGGGTGCTTGTGGACAATGGATCGGGATTGAACATCTACACGCTTAAGCTGGTCAAACAATTGGGACATACGGAGGAAGATCTTGAGTCCCATATTATCACTATCACCGCATACAACAACACAGAAAGAGAGTCAGCAAGAACCATCACACTACCCATGGAGGTGGGCCCCACTTGTCATCAGATGAAGTTTCACATCCTAGACTTGGAACTTCCATATAATATGCTTCTAGGCCGACCATGGATTCATGCCATGTAGGCCGTGTCCATCAACGTTTCATCAATGCATCAAGTTGAAGCATGAGGGACATACGATAACAATACCAGGAGATTCAGAGCCCTTTTCTCATTGTAGAGCTCTCAATAGCTTTGCATGAAAGGGTACATATGCATGTCCCTCCACAGATATAGTTGTTCCTCTTCAGTCTAAGGCTATGGAATCCCACGTGGATTCGGATTCACTTAGTTCTTGCACTCATGGGGCGTCTACTTCAACATCTCCATTTGATTCATGGGAGATGAAAATATTGGAATATGGCTGTGGGGAGTATAATGTACAACAAGCGCTCTTGGTGTCATATCTCTCTTTGTCACCCAAGACTAGAGGTTGACCCAACTACCGCTTCAAGAGACCTAGAGAAGAACACACTATTGGGTCGTTCCTGCCTAGAGGCTTATTGGCTGAGGAGAAATTGCTTGATCCACCTACTACTTGGGTCCCTGAGGACACCCAACCATCCTGTTATCAAACCCCAGAATATGAAAAATCTAGCAGAATGATGTACTCCATGGGCTACAAAGGCCTAGGATGTGGGAGGAATGAACAAGGACAATGAGAACCAGTCCCTCTTCCACATTTCAAAATAGAAAGATACGACATCAGGATTCGTATCCTTATGGAGCGCACCCCAATGATCAAGACATGACTTTTTCTGAGCATGAGGATAGTTCCGATTACCTAGACAGTCGATACGGATTCCTATTGTAGCCAATATGAGGATCTGGCCTCCACGAACCTTTTCATGAATAACGTTGTCCTAGCCATAACCCCCACTGAACCAATCCTTGACCTTGTCTACCCTTCCCTTATTGAATGGGACCAACAACATCACGTGCCACTAGATTTATTCGAGAAAAATGAGGCTATTGTAGAGTTCATGGGCATAAGGGATACAATCCCCATTGGAGATCATAAGAAAGGTTTCTTTATCGACTTAGACACATGCGCCTACTTCGGTGAGGAGGTTGAACTTTGTGGTCAACAAAATTTAAAGAAAAGCGAGGGCAAAAGTTCTAAAGAAAAGCCTCGTAAAAAATTGAAGTCCAAGTTGCACAGTGAAAACCTCTTTGAGGCACTGGCTGACAAACAAATAAAAAAATCAAAGGATAAACAAAGTGACCATACCAAGGATGAAAATCTCATGGAGACATCCTTGGATGAAGATCTCAACCTTCCTCCTGATCCTACGCGTATGGAGGATTTATCAAAATTGCTAGTCGAAGAAACTATTGATGTCAATATTGGCACCAAAGAAGATCCCAAGATAGTAAAATTGGGGGAATCACTCTCAGCTAGAGAACAAAAGACGTTCACAATGTTGTTGCGAGAGTTCATTGATGTGTTTGCATGGTCTTACAAAGACATGCCCGGCCTAGATCCAACTTTGGTCATGCACAACCTGGTCGTGCACGTAGATGCCAAGCCTATCAAATAGAAACTCTGAAAGATGCATCCAAGAGTGGCCTTGTTGGTCAAGGAAGAGTTGGAAAGGTTGCTTACAGCAGGATTCATCTGACCAATTGATTACTCTGAATGGATATCAAACATTGTTCCTATCTAGAAGAAACCTATCGGTATCTGAATCTGTACAGATTTTAGGGACATCAATAAGGATTTCCCTAAAGATGACTTTCCGTTACCCAACATTGATATGATTGTTGACTCAACAACAGGATACGAAATGCTATCACTCATGGATGGTTTTTTCGGGTTATAATCAAGATTAAAATAGCTGAGGAAGACCAACACAAAACAACTTTCACAACTCCATGGGGTAACTTCTGCTATCACGAAATGTCATTTGTCCTTAAGAATACAAGAGAAACTTATCAACAGGCCATGACAGTAATCTTTCATGATATGATTCATGACATCATGGAAGACTACGTACGACAATATCTTGGGAAAGTCCAAAACAAGAAAGGATCATTCTATCATTTTGCATATCTTTGCAACGCTTGCGTGAATACAAAGTCAGGGTTGAATCCCAAGAAATGTGTCTTTGGTGTGCTATCAGGGAATTTATTGGGCTTCATTGTGTCAAGACGAGGTATTGAGGTAGACCCAGCTAAAGTGTCTACCATCACTGAAATGGCTCCACCTAAAAATATCAAGCAACTGCGTAGCTTGCAGGGGAAAATTCAAGCCATTCACCACTTTATTTCCTAGCTTGTAGATAAATGTCACCCATTCACCCATTTTCTTAAAAATGATGTCGCTTTCATCTGGGGACCCGAGCAACAACAAGCCTTTGTTTGTCTTAAACAGTACCTGACTAATCCACCTGTCCTCATACCCCCTACTCCGGGAGAACCACTTTTGCTCTATATTTCTGCTACACAATACGCTATTGGTGTGCTACTTGCCCAATACGACATTAACCATAAGGATAAAGCAGTGTATTATCTGAGTCGCACCCTCATTACCTATGAACTTAATTATCCTCAGATTGAAAAGGCTTGCTTGGTCATTGTTTTTACCTTTCAGAAATTTTGTCATTACCTACTGAATACTAAGACCAAGCTCATATCGAAGGTCGATGCACTCAAGTATTTGTTGTCCAAATCCACCCTTACAGGTAGAATGGATAATCAAATCATTCTACTTAGTGAGTTTGATATAGAATTTTTCCATCAAAAATTAGTTAAAGGACAAGTACTTGCAGATCAGCTAGCAGAAGCACCTTTGTAAAGCACGGAGCCTTTGAGTCTGGAACTACTAGACACCTCTTTGCTCTACATTGAAGAATCTATCATATGGCAGATACATTTTGATGGATCTTTTACGTTTCATGGTTTAGGTGTAGGAGTGGTCCTTATTACTCCTTTGGGTGATCCTATACTGCAGGCTTTCCGCTTAGCCTTCCCTTGCACGAACAACATTGCAGAGTATGAAGCACTCATTGCAGGGATGAAGCTAGACATCAAGTGGAATATTCATCATGTTAAGGTTGTAGGTGATTCACAGTTAATAATTAAACAATTTAATGATGAGTATAAGGTTAAGGATGAAAAACTCATACCTTACAAAAAGTTAGTGGAAACTCTAAAGGAGTATTTTGTGCGCATCACCTTTGAGCATATCCCAAGAGTGCAAAATAGATCAGTTGATGCTATGGAAATAGTGGGATATATGCTTCGTATTCCACCGCGGGGAAAAATGATATGTCTTTCTTCATAGAAAATCTACGCCAACCCGTGTATGACATGCCATAATATTACCTGGCTTGTGAGGTTGTTGGTCCCCATTCACCATGGTATGAACCCATTTTCACCTATCTTAAGGATAGTACATTCCCTCCTGATATCTCCCACTCTGAAAAGTAGAGCCTAATTCACCAGATAGCCCATTACACCCTTTTAGGAGGTACACTTTATCATCATGGCTATGATGGGAATCTGCTACATTGTCTAGATGTGACGGAGTCAAGCCAGGCAATCAAGGAAGTACACGAAGGAGTATGCGGAGCACATACAAATGAAAATGGTCTTGGCTAAGAAATTGTTGAGAGTAGGTTACTATTGGCCTACCATGGAAACTGATTGTTGTAATTACATTAGAAAATGTGTGCTTTTCCAAAAGTATGGAAATTTTATCCATGCTCTGTCACAACCATTACAACCAATCACTACCCCATGGCCATTCTCTAAATGGGGACTCGATTTAATAGGGAAGCTTACTCCTACCTCTTTTGATGGTCATACACATATCATCATAGCCATTGAATATTTTACAAAATGGGTGGAGGTCATCCCTTTAACCTATGTCATAGGAGCACAAATTTCTAAATTCATCATCAATCACATTATTTATCGGTATGGCATTCCCGCAGCCATTGTTATAGATAATGGGAAGTCATTTAAGAACAAAACTATGAAGGGTCTTTGCCAACGGTTCCAAATCAAATTGAAATGGTCCACACCATATTACCCTCAGGGTAATGGACAAGCAGAGGCAACAAATAAGAATTTGGTCAGGATAATGGAGAAGATGGTCAGCAAAACAGGTCGCAACTAGCACCTACAAATTCATCTAGCCCTTTGGGCTTACTGAACATCCATTTGCACCCCTACTGATGCAACACCATAGTCCTTAGTGTTTGGGACAAAATCTATCATCCCCTTAGAAATTGAACTTCTATCCCTGAGAATCTCTCTTCGAGATTATCTGGATAAAGATGAAGATTATCGAGTGGCAAGGTTGGATCAGTTGGAACTACTGGATGAGAGGCGCATTCACGCTCTTAATCACCTAAAACTATATCAACATAGAGTCTCTAGAAACTATAACAAGAGCATCATCCCTCGTCAGTTTGAGGTTGGTGATTTAGTCATGAAGGAGAACCAGTTCAACACCAGAGCAGAGCGAGAAAAGAAAGGGAAGTTCAAACCCCATTGGTTAGGACCCTATGTCATAGTTGGCCAAGTATGGCATAGGGGCATACAAGTTGGCTCACCCCAATGGTGATGAGCTCATGGGAGCCCATGAATGCCATGCATCTTAAGAGGTTTTATGTCTGAACATGGCGCAAGGAAGTCATAAAAATCAAAAACACAAAAAAATTAAAAAAAATGAGAAAAAGAAAAAGAGAAAACAGGTCGTCCACAAGTGAAAACCACGCAATTTTGGCACTTTGGGAAAGTCCTTGGGTGAAAACTAGTTTCCGGTGCCTTAGGAGGATTCATTGTTCACAAGCATTATGTATTAGAAGGGTAGTTGTCTTGGGCCTGGACCTGGTTCTACCTCCGAGTTTCCTTGTGCACACCATTCTGTCCAGCCTTGATCCGGCTTTGTCTTCTTCTATTCATTTGTGAGGGATGTGGTCTTTCATTATTTCCCATCTTACACTGGGGGTAGCTCAATGATTTCACCTTCCTGTTCATAACCACATGGATTCTACCCTTGTATATTCCCTCCCTAACACTGGGGGCATCCACGCTTTCTTGGTTACCTGCACATAGCTTTGAAAAATGTTAGAAAACACAAAAACAATAGAAAATTGTTTCGAGAAAACAAAAAAAAATAGAAAATTGTCTCACAAAGACCTAAACAATAGAAAATCAGTGCATGAAAACATATCTTACAAAAACATTTACTTGCATTGTCTTGTTTCCTTGCTTTGCTTGTTGCTTGTATAGTGTGTTGCGTGCTTGCTTTTGGGTTGTTTGTTGCTTGGGTGTACTTTGTCATAGTTCATCTTTTCTTGCTTAGATTAGATTCATTCTTGCTTGTGCGTATTGTGGTGAGTTTCGACATGCTAGTGTGTTAATTCATTATGTTATTTCTTAGGCATTTGGTTGTGTTTGTTACTTGTTAATAAGACATGGTGATTCATGATGTATTGCATTAATTCATGGTGTTCTTTTTTAGATTGTGTTTCTTGCATGTTCTCTGTTTTGTTATCATTACCATCACTATCATCACATCTAACATCATCTATACATCATATATAAACAAAAATGCTAAGTTTTACATCATGCATGTATGCTAAGCTAATCATCGCTTATCGTATCATCAATGGGGGCAAGAGGGGTTGCGCATAATAAAAAATCTATCCCCCCATGCACCAATATCATCATATCATCCCATCCATATACATCAAAATAACACATGAAAACAACATTTGGTATCATCTACAGATCTATCATCTACAATCTACAGCACATGTATACATCAATACATTGGAATCAGATACATACAAAGTACAAAATCAGATAATACATCCATAAGTGCTGAATCAAAACATGCGGCATGCAACGAGAATCAATGTATGCCCACTCATGTCACAACACCTCCATACGTGCTGAATTAAACAAATGCAACATGCAATGAGAATCAACATATAGTAATTTCTAGAAAGGGGTATTTCACATCATAGAATTATGCCCACTCATGCCACATGCATCAAAATACAACAACAATACAAGGCATCATACGAAAAACATCATAACAATATCCACAAATTCTGAATAAAGACAATAACATGCATGAATCCAATGCAGGAATCCATAAACACAATTCATGTCCTGTCATCAATTGGCTTCCCATATATTTATAGACAATGCAAAAACCATCCATATACATGTATCAACAAAAACAAAAGATGTGCCTCATCTCATGACCATGTGTATCTGAGCCAAAACAAAATGAGTCCTATATATATATATACACATGTGTTTCAAAAATACATTTGTATCAAAAATGGATATATACAACTCTGTACTTTGTATAAAAAAAATGCCTTCAGTTGAGGTGTACAACAGGGATACATAAAAAAAAACTGTATAATACACAATGTCCTTGATCAGTGCTGAATATAAATACATTGGTGATACACAATGCCATAAAAAAGGGGCATGTATCTGAAAGAATCAAGCCTTCATCATGAGGCATCATCAAAAAATAATACATGTCTATAATCACTGTACATCAAAATCAGCCTTCATAAGAGGCATACATACAAATAGAATCTATACAATACAAAAGTGGCTATCAACCACAGCTCTCACCCTCATCAGGGCTCCCAAGTCAGTCCTCTGGATGCCAGAAATCTGTAGGCTAGATTGGTGCTGGTCTTAGCGGCTTGCTCTAGAAGGGGTTGTCTGACTGATCTGGTGGACTGCCCAGACCTCCGTGCAAACGAAAGCCAAATGCACTCGATCCTGATAACTATGTAGCAAAGCCACTCTCTGCTCTAGTGGCACTACTCTATAGTATGCTATCTTATAAAAAAGTGCCTCCCCACCAAACCTGGTGGCATCACGAATCAAATCCGCATCTCCAAAGGTGAGCGCTGCCTAAAGGGAAGTGTTTTTCTCACATGTAACCTGACCCAGGTCTACCTCAGCCTGTCTAAAGCTGGCAGCCTCTCAATCTCTCTCCATCATCATCACCTGTAGCTCAGCGTGGACATGGCCCCTCTGGGCTACTGTTTCCTGATAACGTCTATACATGTGGTCTCTCTGTGCCACGACCATATACAACTGTGACTGGGACTGATGTAAGAGACTCAGTATCTGTGCCCCCTATGTGCAGTTGTCTCTCAGATCTGGCTCTACCATGCTGCTCTGTCATCTCCTGGCCTGGCCTAGGCTCAAGCCTAATTCCATCTTGAAAGTAATGTAACAATATGGGCTCGAGCCTTATTCTGCTCTGTTGTGGCTGTCACACACTAACCTCGAGCCTTATCTCTCTCTGCTCTCACCCTGTCTCTCTCCACTAAGAGTTGTTACACCTGTACCTATGTTGTGGTTGTCTATGCCACTGGCTGTGAAGCTATGCATGCCTGAGGGACTGATCCTTGTGGCGCTCTGGAAGATTTACCCTGCTCAAATACTCTACCTCAAGGTGGAGGCATAGCTGCCTCTGCTGGGCCCTATGGCCTTAGTCCCTGTGCCTATGCAACACCCTGTCCATCATGAGGGATCCCATCAAAAGGATCCTTAGAGTCTAGCCCCAATGCTACTGCTCTGACCCATGTCATACCTCGATAGGAGGGAAAATGCCTACTACCCAGGCTACCTCTAGAATAGTCATTCGTCGGGGTAAAACTGTAGCATACCACACTGCATAATCATATGTGGTCCCCAGATCTCTAATATGTCGTAATGGATCTTGTACCTGGGGGATCACCTATAGGAAACTGGCCCTGGTTCAGGCTGCTACAATCTGAGGCCCCTTAGTCTACCTCTCAAAGTCCATGTGAGCATGCCAGATATCTAGCTACGGGATGCCCTGTACTCGGCCTAGCTACCACTGACACTGATCAATGTGATACAACTCCATGATGTAGCTATGGCTGCTAATCAAGAGGTGCTCCACCAAGCACACACTAAGCTCTGTGGCATCCTCTAGCCACTAGAAGTGTCTATATGGATGCCAAATGACGTATATAACTATTAGCTCATCAAACTCCCGCCTATATCTGAATAGGCTACCAAGGTGACCACGGATGTCTCCGCCAACTTCTATCCAAGCCATGTATGATGGCTCCTCAGGGTGTTGAACTTAGAATGGACTGACAGGGCGTCCAATCGCTATATGATCCCATGACCATATCTGTAACAATGATGCTAGCCCCATGGTCTTCTAACCATGGTAAGTGATAAGATGCGAATCCTAGTATAAATGGGCCAGTATACACTGACCCTAGCAATACCTCTCACCACTATAAATCTTGTGCACTACCCTCTGGTGGCTGTCTCATCTCGAGAAATTTTTGGACACTTTCCTATCTTTTTCTTCCTATGTCTAGGATGCTTGTGTGCCCTTTTGGGCATGTACACCACATTTCTAGTGTCTAGGCTTACGCACGGGTGTCAATTCCTAGCACGTGCACCCTCTTTTAGGTACCTATGCACCCTTTTTGGCATGTGCATACTGCCACCTAATTGGTGCTTGTGCATGCATATGTGCTCTTCTACTTGTGTGCGCTTAACTACCTGTGCCTGCTCCAAAAATGCTTTTCATGTATGCACTTTCCCTTTCTCGATGTGTGCACATGCACACATATGTGCTCGTGTGTGCGCATGCACGCGTGTGTGAAAGTGATTTTTGACTGCACCTGTGTGTGCACACATAGCCCTGGCGCCTGCACCCTTAAAAGGATGCCTATGCCCCCAAAGTGGCTCATACGCACCCTAACCCACGCTTTCACCCATGCCCGCGTGCAGGCGCGCCTATGCAGTTTCTTTTCCTAAATACCCTAATTAATGCATTAATGACAAAATTTTAAGGGCAAGGTTGTGATATTCACAAATGGCCCCTCGTCCGCGTGCCTCTACTACCCCTGGACTACATCAGCATGCCTTAAATAGTCTCGTGCGATCACCATCTCTCCTAAGTGTAAGAGCCTCACGGTAAGTTTTCTAAATTGAGCGGTTAAAATGAACTAATTGCGATGTTTTTACCCCCCTGGGGGGGTATATTAACCTATTTTTCACCGTTTAGATGGTTGGGAAACCCTTTCTATCACCGTTCTCTCCTCTGTTCACTGTGAAATAATTATTTTTCTTAAATACTTCTTTTTTCTCTTCTTTTTCACTGTATTGGGGCATTTTTGGTCTGATACCCCTTCCTTCTCCCTAGGACAATTTTATTGCTCCTTGGCGATTTTTCTTCTTCTTCACACTCTCGTAAATAATTATTTTTCAAATAATTATTTTTTTCTTAAATTTTCCACTACACAAGGACATTATTTGTCATGTGTTTCTCCTTTCTTCCACCTAGGGCACTTTCTGTTGCCCTCAGGCCCTTCATTTTCTTGTTCTCCTTTATTCTATTTTTTACCACGGTTTAGAAAGCCAAAACAATACAGAAAATTAATATATATATAAAAATCCTAAAAAGTAAAAAACACCCTACAAAAGTGGTAACTTTCTTATTACGGCTGAAACTTCTGTCTTGCACATGGTATTTTCTCCATATCCTATTGGTTTGTCTCACATCTTTCTCGATTAATAAAACTCACGGATCACTGGATTCACAACCATTCACAAAGCTAGCTGCTTGCTTCCTCTGTACTCTGGGGCACTTTTGTTGCCTGGTGTTGTTTCATTGCGTAAAAATGTTTTTCATGGACCCTATGTCCATTATCATCTCCCCTTGCATGTAACCTTTCTTATGGCATCATTTTTAACCCTTTTCATCAATCAAAAACTTGTGGATCTCTTCAGCACTGATAATAAAACATTTGTACAACTGTCTTGACCATTGTTGGGTTGGATATGTGTGTTCGTACTTGTTTTCCCTGTTATATGAGCTTGTTTCCTTATCGTATTGCATTGCATTATTGTATGTTGCATGGAGTTGGTACTTTCAGCAATGGACAATTGTTCGTAGCATGACTTTTCATGTCATTCTACCTGTTGTCGTATGCTTATATTTTTCATAAGGATGCCAATGATTTGAGTTCCTGTGGCAACATGATGACATCAAATTTGTTCCACATACACAATGGCTAGAGGCTCGGCTGTTCCCTCCCTTCTTCCATCATTTCTTCTACGTTACTTCCCTTTTCACCCCTAATTTTCTCTCTCATCGGGGCATCCTACCTCTTCCCCTTTTTTCTATATATTTCTCATCTTTTTTAATCATCGATTGACTTCTTTCATCACCCCATCGACACTCGAGGGGGCATCTTTCCCTCCTACTAATTTTTCTTCTACCCCTTCAAAATTTTCTTCCATCCACTATCTTTAAAGTGGCATCACTTACGCCACCCCAAAGAGGAGAAAATGTAGACATGTATAATTATGCCTAAGCAGTTTAAATACTTAAATTGCGCTAATTATCCCCTTCCTTGCAAATTGACGACATATCATCAAAAAGCACTCATATTCCCTTTTGTTGTCGTTTATTAATTACAATACACTAATTGATTAAGTCACCTATCTAACTAATTATCTAATTAACGACCTTCCGTTAATTATCTAAGTTCCTCTATCTAGATCTAATTAATTATTATTAATTAAGTAGTCTTCCCCTTCATTTAACTAGTAAATCAATATTTAATTGATTTAATCCCTTTCTAATAGTCCTGAATCACACTAATATTCTTCTAATTGGCTTCTATAAGCTTACACCTACCTATTAGTTAATCACCTTTGATTAATTAAAGCACCCCCCAACTCTCATGACTTGCTAAACATGTATTAAACCCTTCTAAAGTAAGGTTACCTTTAATAAAGCAACCTTATCCATTCCTAATCATGTTTTACCTTTATCCCACATTCATGAGGATGTGTTGAATCTTTTATCCTTTGGGCTATATAAAGAACCATCCACCTACCTTTTTACTTACACCTAAACTCCTTAGAGAGAAAATGCAAAGCATATACCAAAGAGACTAAGAGATTGCACCTTGCTTTCTTAAGAGTTCATCATCTTGAGGAGCTAAGCTTCCTATTCTAGCCTAAAGTGCTTAGGTCATATGGGAGGTGTCAAAAGGGTCTTGTAGCCCAATTTTGATAAGCCCCCATTCCTAGGTTCTTGGAGATATCAAGGACAACCAAATATTGATTACCATGGAGCTTATTTAGGTCCATTTAATTGTTTGTTGCTAATCTAGAGAAGTAGAGGTTTAAATACTTTAGCATTGTTTAAATTAAAGTTAAATGCATTATGCTAGGTATTGATCTTGTTTAGCTCTCATCTTTGATGGTGTTTAGATTTTTCATTAGCTTTGTTATAGAACTATTTAGGTGTTAGTTCTCATTCATCTAACTTAGCTAAAAAGCACAAAACCATGCACACACTAACATCCCCCCTTAAAACATTGTTTTTACAAATGTACCCCTGAAACAACTCAAATTTCACCTTGCCAAGAGTCTTAGTGAATATATCTACCATATGAGAATATTTTGGGCATTACTGGAGCAGAGTGTGGTGGTTCAAGACTTTTTCATGAATGTAGTAACATTCGACCTCAATGTGCTTTTTTCTCTCATGTAAAATTGGATTTTTCATAAGCTTCAACACACCCTTATTGTCACATTGAATGCTGGGTGGATTTTCTTCAGGAATTCCCATATTAGCCAAAATGTGATGTAACCAAATCACTTCACACACATCTCCTTGTGTAGCGTGATACCCTGCCTCAATGGACGAGAGAGAAACAAAAAATTTGTTCTTACTAATCCATGAGATAGGTCCAAACCTGAGATAAAAAATAGATCATGTAGTTGATTTCATGTCATTAACAGAACCAACATAGTCCAAGTATGTATATCCCTGCAATAATAAGTGAGATTTCTTTTCATACTCCAAACCATAGTCAATTGTACCTAAGACATATATAAATACATGTTTCACTTCTACCAAATGGAATTTCTTCGGCTTCTGCATGAATATGGAAGATAACTGACAAAAAATTAAAGTTTTAGTCTAATATATATCAAGTAAATGAGATTCCCAACAAGTTATCTATTGTGAGTACCATCTAATTGAGGTGAACCCTTAAATCTAGAAAGTTGTAAAAAATTTCCATTGGAGTGGATGTAGGTTTACAATCAGACATGCCAAAGTTTTCCACGAGTGTCTTGGCATATTTCATCTGGGAGATAAAAATATGATTCTTCTTCTATCATATCTCCAAGCCACGACAATAATGAAGTAGCCCTAAATCCATCATGTTGAAGGATTTTTTGCAAATCATTCTTAACATATTCGACGAGATTCTCTAAATTCCCTGTGATCACAAGATCATCCATATACGAAACAAAAATGAAAATTGTTTTTCCTATATCTTTGATATACAAATTTGAATCAGTGGGGCTACAATTGAATCCATTCTACAATAGGTGATCATCTATTTTAATGTACCATGCATCAGGGGATTGTTTGAGTCCATCAAGAGACTTAATAAGATGAAATACCTTATGAGGATGTTTCTCATTGAAAAATCCTTATGCCTGGGTCATGTATACTTATATTTTGAGATCACCATTTAATAACGCACTTTTTACATCCATCTGTTGAAGTTTCCATCCCTTTTTTGTTGTTAATGCATGTACAACTATGATGGTTTTGATCTTCACAATGGGTGCAAAAGACTCCTCATAGTCAATTCCTTCCTACTGAGAATATATCTTTGTAACTAGTTGTTAATTGTACTTGTCGATAGATTCATTTGCCCTATATTTTTCTTTGAAAATCTACTTGTAGCCAATGGAATTCTTACATGTGGGTAGATTGATAGGTTCCCATATCTGATTCTGAATCAAGGAGTTGTATTCTACATCCATGGCCTTCTTCTACTCTGGCTGACTAAGTGCCCCACAAATTGTATCAAGTTCGGTGCTACCAATCACTGAACTTATGAGTGTGAGATTTACCTCATTTCTCATCTGTCTTCTCATTTTAACAGTTGATGAAGTATATGGAAGACATTTCAAGTGCGATTCCCTCATGGTTCTTTGGACATGTTATCCAATTTTCCCCCTTAGAAAAATTAGCTAAATTTCCAAAATTAGACTTGGGAAACTTCATGGATCTTGATGGAGAATATGGAAATTTATTATTTTCATGCTTTGGAGCACTTACAATTGTTTCAGGACATTTATCCACTCTTTCCTAACTCTTCAGTTCATACTTAGCCCAAAAGACTTCGAAAATTTGATGAAAGATGAGAACTTTGGTAATTTTAGTGTATTGTATATCTTAGAGGTGTGTGCAAAACTTGTTCCCCAGGAACCAAGGTTCCTCATATGAGTTGACAGTCCGTAGGTTGAAGAAAAAGAGTATATTAAGGAAATGCGCTCCCAGGAAGGAACTGAGAAACAAGCTACATAGTTCCTTGAGTTCCCCAAATTTTTGACACCCGAAATGCAAAGGGTTCAATATTTTTCAGGTAGATCAGATGAATTTGGAACAAGTGAAATGATTCTCTCAAGCCCCTAGTTCCCCGCATCCATGAATTTTCCACAAGTCAAAGGGTCTCAATGTAATATAGGTGGGGTAGATGAAATTGAAATGTATGGAACCAGTTCCTTGTAGGAACTATCTCCCTGAAGTGGCTTGGGAGCTGCATTAAAGGTTTTGGTGAGTCTATATCGTGTGGTTTGGGAGGCAATGTGGAGAATAGAGTTTGGGTGGAACAAGTTCCACTTGGGAACTTGTTCCTTGTAGTGGCAGCTAGTCTGAATATCAAACAAAGTAAATGTAGGGAGTTATATGTTACGAGGATAGAGGTATTCAGGAGAAAGTGGAGTTTGGGGAACCAACGGCCAGGTAGAACAGTGCCTAAGTTCTAACTGTGGGTCGATAGTCTGAAAAACACCAAACTCTAGCACAATGCAAACAAAGTAGAAAAATAACAAAATAATGGAACCAGTTCCCTCAATGCTCCAAAAACCTAAAATATCCTCATGACAGAGAACAAAAGGTAAAAATAAACAATTAACTATGGACTGTGGAAATGTATAGGGAACTTGTGTTCCTCCCCAACCCCTTGACACACAAGGCCATATCTTCCTCCCATAAAATTTAAATTTAATAAAATTTATATCACTAGAAATGTATTCTCATCCATTACACCATGTAGATAGAAAATATGGAGTTAGGTGAGGGTAGGTAAGAGAGAAAGAAGTAAATGTCCCCAACATTTATGAATGTGGTTCCAAGTAGTTGAGAAATCAAATTTGATAATATTTGGTGCTCTTCCTTCTCTAACAAGCAAGATATCGTGGAGGGATGGCTTTAACAGGTCGCCCATGCTCCTTTTCAGACATTTAATGTAGATTGTTTGTGGGTGGAAGTAGGAATCCAATTTTTTCCCTCCTCTCTCTCTTTCCCATTTTCTATAAAATGTAAAAAAATGTTCATTTGTAATGTTAGACACTATTGGGTTGGACACTCTTGTAATGTTGTTATAGCCTTCTACAAGTGTGCACTTTGAGTTGCATGCCTTAGATTTGGACATATTACATGGTGATACTTGTATTTCTCCCTAAATGTAATGGACTGTTCATTTATTAAAGCAATAAAATTACTTTGTTTATGGCTATCTTCCGCCCTAGCTTGTGTTGTATTGCATTTCCTTTCCATTCATTGCATTTCCAGGTATATTGCGCATCTTTTGTTCAACTTGTAGGGTTTTAACTTATTGTGTTCCATGGAAGTGGTGGTTTGAATGATGTTTTGGATTGTGGATCTCATGTATGCCCCCTCCTTCATAATTTTTATTCCATTTTCACTCATCTGAGAGTGTCTCACCCCTTTTCTTGGTGTTATCACCTCTCATTATATTAGGAATTCTATTTTTTGCATCTCCTTCTCACCCTGGTCCCTTGAAATTATAGATTAGAGTTAGATAGTTACATTTCAATTCTGAAGAGTATTTTAGCATTAGGAATGGGTAGAGGAACCATCCTTCTCTAGAGTCTTGTGTTAGTTTGTAAGGTCCCGCGACTTGGAGACAGTACCATGTTTCCTTGAAATCATGGGTTATCTATGACTCAGGGAAGGGTGCAATTTTGAGTTCGAATAATTTTGACACGTTCGGTGGGACAAGTTTGAATATATTTACAAATTCATACCAGCAGGATTGATGTGTTATTAGTGGTATTCATCCTTTGGAGGTATGCTTTCAACACATCCTGCGACTCCAATGATTTAACCAACCCATTATCTCAATTGCAGAACTTACCTTCCATTCATTTCCATTTATATTTCCCCTCCACTCTTTCATTTTCCTTTCATTCATGAAGTTGTGTAATCATGACTTCATTCCCTCATTGGAACCCTCATTTGCAGTAATAGTATAGATACCCTCCACCTCCTTATTTTGAGAATACTTCCACAAGTCAGTTTTATGAGCCATATCATAAAGAATCTGCATATAACCCACCCCCACTGACCCATATAGTTATTTTCCTAACTAAAATGTTTCCCAAGAACAAGACTATGCAAGTGATGGTGGCAATTACATGGAAGGTGCTGATTTTTAGAGACAAGTCCAAGGAATGGAGGAAATAATGATACATGTCAGAGCTATATGGTTAATGAAGGTAGATAAAATTGATTTTAGATAGCCCTATCTATTGGTTGGCCCTATATCAAATTATTTCATCCCTCAACAAAAGTTATCTTTCCAAACAAACAAGACTACTAAAATTTCCAAACAAACCTAAACTAACAAGACTAACACCACATAGTCTAAGTGGTAAATGCTTATTAAATCTAACAATAGTTACATCAAAGATAAAATCTTAATGGAATGCTTGAAATAAATAGCATGATATATAAATCTATCTTAGCTAGAGCATGCCTACTTAATATTTAATTAACTAACATAGACATGAATAGATCTAGGATCAATAAAATTGGGTTTGTTGCTACTCCAAGGAAGGTGAGATGGTCTCTGCAACAATGAATACAAGATCATATTTGATACCCATATACTGTCCCCATTGAAGACTTGAGGCAAGGATTGAGCTTGGCTATTAATCATATTTCTTATATGATATGTAATTCAAAGCATGGTGTAAAGTTTAAAGGATGTGGTTAGTCCTTTTTATAGTTTTTTCTTTGAGGAAAAATTGCATCTTGGTGCATGTGGGACTAAAAGCACAAAGTGTTAAGAATTGTTAATCCTAGTTAAGGCTTGTTAATCATGATTAGTGAATTAACAAGTGATTAGGATGTGAGTAGCCTTAATCAACCACTTAGGGTCAATTAGAAGGCTTGGATAAGCTTTTAAATCCTCCTGAGACATTGTAGAAGGAAGTGGGGTGATTTTGAGTGGTTGGAAGAGGGGTTTGAGCCAATAATAGGGTATATTGACCGAAACAAGAGTAAAATATGCTTAATTATCTAATAATCACAAATTGTCCACTTGGAAGAGGATTTTGACTTACGATGTGTCGTAAAGTGACATCCTAAATACAAAAGAGGGCAGGTAATCAACAAAGCACTGGTAATTAACCAAAATGATAAGAAATGCTATTTGATCAGTGGAAATCACTAATTATAACACAAATGGTAAGAATGAGAGTGATTTGTGTGCTTTTAGTAATAAGATATCAAAAGTGGAATTTGGGTGTTTACATTTTCCCCATGTTTGAGGTGAAGTGACTTCACTTCAAATATAGTAGACAAGCATAAATAAGTAAATTTTTGAAGAAAAATTTGTAGAATGAAGGATGCCCCCTTGAGTATTGACTGGGTGATAAAAGAAGTCAATCGATGATCAAAAATATGATCGAAACGGATAAAAGAAATAGGATATGAATAAAAATCATTGTCTATTTCCCTAGGAGATTTGGAAGAAAAATTAATAGTGATAAGAATTGATAATGGAGAATGTAGGACCAGCCCAATATTTGCATCCAATATTCAATAAGTAAATTTTATTTGCTCATGTTTCCCATATGATTTACATAATCGACCTTTATTAAAATAAACAAAATTGTAAAATAACATGAAAAGTTATATTACTAACATTTTTAAATTGTTAAAAATAAGTAACTCCATGTAACATACATAATGGGACATACATAATGTAATGCAATATGAGAAAGTAAACCAACTAACCTAATAATGAAACTAGTACAATCACACATACTCAAACAAACAACGTTTAAGAGAACTGCACCAATGTTTTTGTTACGAAGCTTCAGTTCCCGAATGTTCATGTTATAACTACAAGGTTGAAAATGGTTCCCCAATTAAGCATACATGTGAAGGGAATAATGGAGGGCACAAGTAGTCTTGTGGAAAGCATTCATGCACTATGAAATGGTCTCTAGCAACTCATTGTTGCACGGGAGTATCGACATAGTAAGCAAACCAACTTTGTTAATGGAGGTAGATCTCAATGATCCGTGATTCGTTTGAGACAAGAACAAGCAAGAACCTACGAAATATGTTTTTGTAGGAAAAATTTCAATGTTTGAGGACAATGCAGTTGATACAGGCTTTAGTTGTGTACATGTCGTTTACCAATTTTTGAAAAATTTTAATTTTTTTTTGGATTTTTAATGATTTTATCAATTTTTTGGTTTTTTGAAAATTTTACTATTGTTTTAGATTTTTATATTTTTAGGAATAAAATTTTGTATAAGAAATAGCAAAGTCGTGATATATCACCAAAAGTCACTGAAAGGCAAAAATATGCCCCAAGCAGTAGAAAAGGTCATCGGGAAGCAAAAACATGTCCCAGTGTAGCAAAAATGGGTACAAAATAATTATTTATTAAAAATAATCATCGTGGAAAGTGCTAGAAGAATTTAGAAGAGCCACGATGGCTTCAGGGCACCTCAGGGGTGAGAAACACGTCGGGGGGTGGGGGGGGTAAAAATGGGTATATAAAACATCGAGGAAAGTTTATTTATCACATACACTTACCTTTTTACTACTGATTGAGTTATGACCTACGAAAGGTAATAGCAAGTGTGCAGAAGTAGAAATACCATGTGGATTGCATGAGAGACTACATGAGACTTCTCGAGGATGGCCCATAGGAACACAAAGTCGAACCCTTTACCTTTTTACTTTTGTACATTTAATTCTATTTAAAACACATTTATTAGGGCATTAGATAGGGTAGAAAATCCATGTGAATGTGCAAGCATGGTCCTTGGGGTATGCTTGCGCTCACAGGGTCATGTTAGTGCCAAAAGAAGCAAGGGTGCATCTACACTAGTGCTAAAGAGGGGGCGCCATGCAAAATTTATAGAGACGCGTAGTCGCGTATGTGCATATGCAAAGAGAAATGTGTTGGTGCTATGAGAGGGTTTGGGGGAAACATTTGATCGTGCCTATGCATGAATAGGGGCATTGATGTGATGAAGGGGATGATGGTGCTCTTAGTTTTCTCACGTAGTAGGGGTGCATTGGTGCTGCCAGGGGGGCACTGGCGCATAATAAACATTTTGGAGTGGCTTTAAAAGAAAATAAAGGTTTCTAGGAAAACCTATATGGTAGGATAGATGATAGAATAAAAGAATAAGATCATAATAAATTAACTGATTGGCTCTACAAATGGACTTAGAACAATTAGAGACACGAGAGTGATAGGGGAGGCTCCGGGCCTATGAGGCAACGTTTAGGTGATGAGACTATATTTTTCTAGAGATTACATTGGAGGTGACTACTTTATCACATATGGCCCACATGCCACATATTACTTTAGATCACAACCAACTCGCAACCTTAGCTGAGAGATGGCATAGCAAAAGTCAGAAATTTCGTCTTCCTACTGGTGAGATGAGCACCACTTTAGAGGATGTGTGGCAGATCTTACGATATCCTATCCAACATATGATGGTCATCCCGACCATATTAAGCGATGCATAGCCAAGATGTTTGGAATGGTAGACATACCCCGCGGGGGTATGACTACTAATATTAGGAGGTGTATGAAAGATCAATGGCTAGGATAGGTCTTTTTATTTTTGTTAGCTCTTGTTAGTTGCATATTGTTTCCTGACAAGACTGGTGCTTGGTTTCCTCTAGTTCTCATTGGAGTGATTCACGACCTTCTTCAGGGAGAGGTTTATTACTAGGGTTAGTGTATACTGGCTCATTTATATGTAGATTTGCATTTGATAGCTTGCCATGGATAGAGGTCTATGGGTCCTCCCAATTTGTTACAAATATGGGCATGGGATCATATTGCAATAGGACGCCTTATAGGAGCATTGAGAGCTCAAGTTATTGGATAGCCTTCCGTTATGGGCTGGGTTCCAGAAAAAGATGATATTCATGCTCACATGGGGGATACAGATTATTATGGGAAAGTATTTGATGATGTAAAACTTCACATGATCACATGATGGCCATATGGGTTGTACCAGTGGCCTCACGATGTAGTTGAGTTGAGAACTTCTGAAGTAGATCATTTTATCCTTGGATCCTGGAGCCATATAATGGAGATGTATAGAGTACATAGGGTCGAGTGGTAGTTTGGTCTTATTCAGGGGATTATTGGTGATGAGATGTGATATCCATGTAGATACAAAGAGACCTTTCATATGGGGACCTAGATCAGGTTAGGACAGACTCACACCAACCTCTAATAGGTGGTTCTATAACCTTGGGTGCAGCAAGAACAGATAGTGGATCCAAGGATGACCTCAGATTATGTAGGGTGGTATGCTGCAATTATGTCATAGAGATTCACCATACCACATGAGGTACTAGATGCAGCAACGTAGTGGTTACAGAGCTCAAATCCTAGGGTACAGGCATAGGCACAAGAAGGTCCACAGGGATGATTGAAGATAGAGGTACCAACACAACATGTGTTGATTTAGCAACCACATGTATTGATACCATGGATGCCCCTTCAAGTTCCATTATGGTCACCATTGCAGGTACCTCCATCACCCCCTCACATGAGTCCACCACATAGTCCACCAGGAGGTAGAGGAGATGACACATGTGGAGAGGATATGGAGGAAGATAGCCATGTTGGTGGGTAGGTGGCTACCTTGAAGAAGAAAATACATCATGTTGTAGCCATACAACTTCAAGTTACAGTTCAGAGGGATGATGCCATTACACAGAGAGATCAAGTTATCACAGAGAGCGATCAACTCATGATAGAGTGAGATTTGGTCAGGACAAAGAGAGTACAACTTATAAAAGAGCGATATTAGGTGATCACAGAGAGGCTACATCTACAAGTGGAGACAGACCACCTAGTGCTCAAGTGGGTTTGGTGGATGAAAGATCGTACACATGTTTAGGAAGACATAGCCAAAGTGAAATGAGAGCGTGATGCTCTACTGTGGGCATCTTTAGCATCTGGGATGCTGGACATATTAAAAGATATGATGAGAGCTATTGGAAAGGCCTCCTACTATAAGGAATTGTATCACCAAGCCATCCCAAAGGGATATATTTCTACCCCTTTTGATCAGCTAGATGTTAGTAGGTCTAGATCTAGATCCCAGAGGACTTCATGATCACCTACATTAGTTCAACACCCTATAGTGCAGTAGAGCGTAATGGCCTCTACAGGACCATCCAATCAACAATTTCCTCCCTAGGGCCCTAGGCCTTGAAATCCTGGAGAGGGTGAGAGTCAAGGCTAACTCTCTTATTGATATATTATATGTATATTTTTGGTGTATCGCCTCGATATAAAGGAATACTTTTATTTGGATGTATATATATTAGTTTTTATCATGCCTCTTGATGAAGGCACATTTTTGTATAGATGTATGTTATATATTGTTTTTTATTGTGCCTCTTAATGAAGGAACATTTTTTATCCATGCCTACGATAAATTTTTGTATGTGATATGTATCGAGACACATTGATTTTGTACACGGACATTTGATATTTATAGGTATATGATGATTGATGGATTACCAATGTGTCACATTTTGTTTATGAGATATCATGCTTAATCCGTATGTATATGTTTGTATCACATGTTGTTATATTTATAAGATAACCTTATATGATGTCATATTGCATGTTGATGAGATACTTTGAATACTTTTATATTTTTTTTATATTGGCGTGGGGGGGATAGATTATGATCATGTGTAACCTTCTTTCCCCATTGATGATATAGTACTAACGATTAGATT
Organism: Taxus chinensis; assembly: GCA_019776745.2. Classification (NCBI taxonomy): domain Eukaryota; kingdom Viridiplantae; phylum Streptophyta; class Pinopsida; order Cupressales; family Taxaceae; genus Taxus; species Taxus chinensis. The sequence goes on from CM034151.1 coordinate 38,016,032, forward strand.
TAACCTACATGTGTGATGTATACTTAGCTTCTATTGCTATATGATGTATAGATGTGATGGTTTATTTGATATGATGATGAAATGATAACAAAATGTACAATAAAAATAACAAGCACAAGTTAAACAAATCTAATCAAGGCAACACGACTATCTAAAAGTATGCAAGATAAAATGAACTCGGTATAATGCACCAAATATTAAAGTTACACTCATTCTAAGTAAGCAAATGAATCCAATTTAAAGCACACAATATAAAAAATCAATGCAACTAAAACCATACAAACCAACAACTAAAAGTAAGAAAACTACTACTTTTGTTTTTGTGGGACAGTTTTGGGACATTTTTCTCTATTTTTGGGTATTATCTCAAGATATTTTTCAAAGAAAACGTACAAGGAAACATAGAAACGTGGATACCCCCAATGTTAGATGGGGTGTACAAGGGAATAATGCCACACGTTATGTGCAAGAAGCGATGATGCAAAGTTACCCCCAACGTGAGATGGGTATATTCAAAGTTAATCTCTTCACATTTAAAATTAGGATCAATTGGATTGGGGTAAAGAGGGATAGGCTTAGAAGAGACTTAGATGAAGGAAAAGACCAGTTTAGAAACAAATCTATCATACTCCTAAATCTAAAATGCTTGTGAACAACGGACCCTCTAATGGTGCTAGAAACTGGTTTTCACCAAAGGACTTGTCCAAAGTGCCACCATTGCATGGTTTTCACTATTGGACGCACCTATTTATTTCTCTTTTTCTTTTTTTCTTTTTATAATTTTTTCTTTTTTTTAAAATATTTTAGGGACCCCACACCTAAGCATAGAACCACTTAATATGCATTGCATTCATGGGTTCCTAAAGCTCTTGGCCATCTAAATAGGTAAGCTTATAGGAATCTGAACCAAACTTGGTAACCATAACATATGGCCCCAGCCAATTAGTCTCAAATTTTCACTTCTTTTCTCAGTATTTTGTGGTGTTTTTTCTATTTTCTATTACCACCAAGTCTCCTACCTCAAATTGACGAGGTATTACTCTGTTATTATAGCTTATCCAAACTCGATCCTAATACACTTACAGTGATTGCGGGCATGAAGTAGTTTCTCATCCAATAGCTCCAAATCTGCTAGTCAAGCTACTCTGTAGTCCTCTTCATTTAGGTAATCCCTTAGTTCAATATGCAAAGAGGGGATACCGAGCTCTAGGGGTAGAATGAATTCATTTCCAAAGACTAGGGAGTATGGAGTGACACTTATAGGAGTGTGAATAGATGTTTTGAATGCTAGGAGGTTAGGGTGAATATGTAAATGCCAGTTACACCATGTTGTATTCACCATCTTCTCCATAATATGAATGAGGTTTTTATTGGAGGCTTTAACTTTCCCATTATCTTGAGGGGAGTAGGGGGTTGAGAACTTGAGAGATATTTGAAAATGTTTGCATGAAAATTTCACCATTTTATTTTTAAACGACTTACCATTATCATTGATAATGTTAGAGGGGATACCATATCAACAGATGATATGGTTCATTATGAATTTAGATATTTATGGACCTTTAGCATAGGTAAGAGGTACAAACTCTACCCATTTTTAAAATTATTCAGTAGTAGTGATAATAAACTTATGAACCATCTGAGGAGATATGACTAAGTTTTCATATTAGATCGAGATCCAACTTTGAGAATGACCAGGGTGTCATGATTGGTTACAAGGATTATGCTAGCGCATGTATCAAATTTAAATAATTCTCATAATCCAAGCATTTATTCACATGTTTGCACCAGGCATTCTCCATGGTAGGAAAATAATAACCTAATCTAAGTATTTTCTTTTCCAATAAAATACCATTAGTATGAACCCCGTAGATTCCTTCGTGAACCTATTTGATCACTTGGATGGACTCCTCCAAACTTAAATAACACAATAGATTCCCATCATATCCTCAGAAGAAGAGGGTTCCCCCAAGTAGGGTATAACGAGCTATACACTTGATGAGGTTTCATTTTTAGGTATGGGAAATGTTTGTGGGAAATGTTCCATCGTGGAGGTAATTAAATATTTCATAGTACCACGGGGAAAAGGGACCAACAACCTCGCACACCAAATAGCACTCTGACATGTCATCTGTTGGCTTTCTTAAGCACTCCAAAAAAAAATACATATAATTGTTTGCAGGTGGAATAATCAATAAGGACCCTACTATATCCATAATATCTATAACTCTATTTATTTCTCTTGGTATTTGTTTGAATGTTATCTACTCAAATAAATCCTTAAAAAAATCAACCATTCTTTTGTAGGGAAGAATTTTCTCATCTTTCACTTTGTATTCATCTGTTGCCTATTTTATAATCATCATGGAATCACCGATTATATTTACTCATATGATATCCCACTTAATAGTGAGCTTCATCCCTACAATAAGGACCTCATACTCTTTTATATTATTTTTGCATGGGAATCCAAGTCAAAATTCCTGAGGGATCAAGTCTCCTGTAGGATTGATCAACAAAACTTTGACACTTGAACCATGAAAGGTAAAGGAGTCATCAAAGGATAGTTTCCATACGATTGATTCCTTGACATACATCATAGATGTGTCTGGGGATTCTAGACTCAAAGGTTTAGTACTTGGTAGTGGATATTTTTCTAGTTGATCTGTGAGAACCTGTCCTTTTACTGAATTTTGATGTACATAATTATTGTTAAAATTGCTAAGTAAGATGATCCAATCAGCCATCTTTCCTGTGAGTGTAGGATTTGACAATAGGTATTTTAATGGATCTACCTTTGACACAAGATTGACCTTATTGTTGAGTAAATAGTGACATAGTTTCTAAAAGGTTAAAACTACCTCCAAGCAAGCCTTTTCTATCTATGGATAGTTAAGCTCATAAGCTATCAACGTTCTACTTAAGTAATACACAATTTTTTCTCTCTACTCCTTATCATACTGGGCCAATAATGCCCCAATTACAAAGTGCATGGTAGAGATGTAGAGTAACAAAGGTTCACCTATCATGAGTGACATTAGAACAAGGGTTTTAGCCAAATAGATTTTGAGCAAAGTAATTATTTTTGTTGCTCAGGTCCCCAGTGAAAACTAACATCCTTCTTGAGAATATGCGTGAATGTATGACACTTGTCTATGAGCTATGAAATGAACCTTCTAATGGCATAAATATTTCCTTGTAAGGTCTATAACTGTCTGATATTGGTAGGAGGAGTCTTTTCCATTATAATGGAAACCTTTTCCAGATCTACTTCTATTCCTCTCCTTGAAAAAATGAATCCTAGTAATTTTCCAGATAACATGCCAAAGACACACATATTCAGGGTTATTCAGAGCTTGTAGTCTCTTAGTCACTAAAATATATGCCATAAAATTTCTGGGTGCTCTTCCTGAGTCCTGAATTTCACTAATATATCAACTACGTAATCTTCCACTATGTCACTAATCTTGTCGTGAAAGATTAGAGTCATCACCCATTGATATGTAGTGTCCACATTTTTTAGACCGAAGGGAATGAATTGGTAGCAAAATTTCCCCCATGGGGTTGTTAAATTTATCTTGTTGTGATCTTCCTCAGAAATATTTATTTTATTATAACCTAAGAATCCATCCATGAGTGATAACATCTCATAACTAGCATTAGAATTGACGATCATATCAATGTTGGGAAGAGGAAAATCATCCTTAGGACAAACTTTATTAATACCTCTAAAATCAGTACACACTTTGATACTAACAAAAAATTTTCTAAACTAAGACCACATTAGCAATCCACTCTGAGTAGTTGATAGGCCTTTTTAATCCTACTTCTAATAACCTTTCTAGCTCTGATTTAACCAGCAAGGCAACGCAAGGATGCATCTTCCAGATATTTTTTTTATAGGCTTGGCATTCAGGTGTACAACAAGATTGTGCACCACTAATGCAAGATCAAGTTTCGACATGTCTATGTAATACCAAGTGAAGATATATGAAAATTATCTTAAAATCCTAATAAATGTTTTTTGTTCTTGGGAAAAGAGTGAAGCTCCCAACTTAACCATTCGAGGCAACTCCTTTATGTCAATGTTAACATCTATTGTCTCCTCCTCCAGTAACTTAGATCCATCTTCCATGCACTTAGGATTAGGAGGGATATTAATATAATCCTCTACTAAAGGTGGTTCAAGGAGATCCTCATCTTTATGTGGGTACACTATCTTTTCCATAGGTTGTTTCGTTTGTTTTTCCAGAATTGCCTTAAAGAGGTTTTCGCTATAGGACTTGGAATTTTAATTTCCGCAAGGATTTTCTATATGAATTTTTATTATTGGCCCCAATTCATGATTGATGCGTAAATGAGGTCTAGTATTGGAATGTTAAGGGGTATAACAGGGGTTATGGTAAGGATGGTCATGTTAGATAATAGGTTCATGGATGAGAGGTCTTCATAAAGACTACCTCGGGAATTTGTTTCACTTTCATTTTTGGAAAAACTATCCTCAAGATCAAAATAAGAATACTCATCATCTGAAGGGTGAGACTCATATAAATGGATTCCAAAAATAGATTTACCCATCATACGATGAGGTATTGGAAGAGATTCCAATGAACCTTGTTCTTGATGGCCGCAACCACGTCCTTTATACCTCATAGTAAGTATTATTCAATTAGGAATATCATACCTAAGTGACTGGTAACATAAATCCATTTCATCTTCTTGAGGACAAAAAAACAATATCATTTAGTTTTCTTTCATCTTCTACTAAGCCACATAAAGTGAAATTGTCAAAGGGGACATTCTCCCTTGATCTTTGGAACTTGTAACACGACCTACCATGTCCTTTGGAAGATAGGGGAATGTTTTGAACCATAAGGGCTTGCTGCAAATCATACTATCCACAACTGCTTGTTCTAACCTTATTTTCCCATGTAGGGAAAGGACTTTCTAAGGTGGAAGCACCTTTATCATTGGTAGACAAGGTATCTTGGTCCACTCGTGAAGCAAGGGATTTTGAGTAAACAGGAACAATGATCTCCATAGAATGACACTCGTAGATGGTAGGAAAATATCCCAAAAATGCTCTGCAATGAGAAAATGATTGGGGATCTCCTTATATAGTAAGTTTTTGTCCTTCATGTTATAACTTTAAACATTGATGATGCATTGATGACACGGCTTGTATGGAATGAATCCATGGGTGGCAAAGAAATATGTTATAAGGGAGCTCCAAATCTAAGACATGGAACTTTGTATCATAGTTTATATGACCCAATTCCAGTGAGAAAGTGATCATTCTAACGGAGTATCCCTCTTCATTGTCATACACCTTTATGGTGATGACCTTTGTCTCTAAGTTAGCTTCTATGTACCCTAGTTGTTGAACTAGTTTAAGAGTACAAATATATAGACCCGATCCACCAGTCACAAGCACTCTCTTCACCTTCTTACACTTGATTATTACTTCAATGTGTAAGGGAAGGTTATGGGAGTGATTTTATATTAAGGATTATATGGGGCTGAAGGTTATGTGTTCGAAAGGAGATATTTGTGCCACCATGGCCTATAAATACATTGGTTCAATATCAATAGATACTCCTGATCCCTGTAAGGTTTTGTAAATGATGTCCTTATGGATGTTAGAAATATTTAGAAGGTCTAAGATTGAAATCCTAGCTATGGTCTTCTCTAATTGATCTAACACATCATAGTACTCTCTTGAGGAGGAGGGGGAGTGGGTTCTGAGATAACAAGGTGAGCTTGTTGCATTGCCACGACATAATCTATTGCTTTGATTTTGATTGTGTTGATATGTTCAACAAGTGAGTCAACACAACCTATTAAGGCATCAAAATTTTCTATCTTTTATATGTAGTTGGTACTCTTATTTTGAGACGATTGACCCTGATCCTGCTTTTTCTTTCCTTCGTGTTTGGGGAAAGGATCTTTTAAAATCCCCATGTTTATGTTTGGATAATTGGTAGTAGTGGTAGAGTTTACTTCTATATCGCCACTGTCAATTAGATCCTGAATGTAGTGTTTTAGTTTTAAACACTTATCATTTTTGTGACCCTTTACGCAGTGAAATCTACAAAATTCATTATCCCTAAACCATGACAACTTACACGTGTCATCTCTGTAGGTTTTTGTTTCTAGGTATCGAACCATGTTTATGACCTATAAATGCTTTGGGATGGACAATATGGATTTAGATAGAGGTGTGAAATTATGATGTTTATACTCTGCAGGTGGAGTTCCCTTTACAAGCTTCAAAGATGTGCGGTTTTGAATAGCTTCTACTCACTTAGAGTCTACTATCCCATCACCAAGGATGTTTTTGTTCTTATCATGAAAATAATTTTTTTTGCCATTAGATTTGGAATCATTATGATTGTGTGTGAAGGGTTTTAGAGTCCCCCTAGCTAACAATGATTTGTCAATTTGAATCCCTTTTTCGATTACCTCTTCGAATGTGTTTCCACAAAGCATTGTTAAGTGGAACATAATGTTAGGGTGGAGGTTGGGAAAAAATATAATTATCAACTATATTTCGGGTATGAAGCAAGGGAATACGCTAGCTAACCCTCTCCATCTTTATAGGAAAACATTGAAGTTTTCATTTTTTTTGTTGTTTCACATTGCAAAGATCTAGAATGGTAGTATCACTATCTATATTAAAATAATAGTGATGTACAAAATGTTTGGCTAATTCTAGCCATGTAGATATAGATACCTTGGGGATGTGTAAAAAAAAATCTAACATCCAACCTCCTAAACTCTGTGGGAAGAAGCGAATAAGATAGTTGTCATTATATGCAACCTTTTGGCATGCCATATAAAAATCGTTGATATGGTCATGAGGGTCACCTTTTCCCTTATACTCGTCAAATTTTGGACAATAAAAGTGTCATGGGAAATGTACTTATAACATGGATCTATCAAACGGATAAGGGCATAACTCATTGAATTGGTACTTTTTATTGTTACCATTTTTTTCTTCTTGCAAAGCTAGAAGGGTGTTCTTCATAGTGGACCACTTTTGATTGAAGAGTGGGTCTTATGTGGGTGGCATAGGCTAGTGCAAAGGATTAAATATAGGTGCATTCCCACCTTTATTCTCTATGGGAAATTCCTCGTAAGGGTCTTTTCATGTCTCCCATCGAGGAGTATTTGTTTGGAACTCGTGAAACTAAGCTTTAGGTTTTTCCTTCGGTATAGCTTGTTTCAAAGCTTTTTTTTGTTCCTTCTGTATATGTGAAGCCAAACTTGCTAATTTGCAAGTGAGAGCTTGTACTTTTTTCTCTAATGTTACTTCTCGAGAAGGTATTTTGTTATGACCTACATGAGGAGGAGGTTGTGCATGATGAGAATGTCAATTTCAAAAGGTATCTTCTCATTATTATGTCATCCAGAAGTAGAGGAATGACCTGGGTTTAATATCTCATTAACAGTGTGACAAGGTCATTCTACTTCTTCTGCATGAACCATTGCAATAATGAGAGAAGGTTCTATTGTAGACAGTAATTTGGCCCCTAATTCAATGACACGTAAAAGAACCTCATGCTTTTTTTGAAACAAGTAATTGTCAATATGGGTGGGAAGAAGCTTTATATCTGCCTAAGGAGAATCCTCCTCTACACCACTATGGTAAATCACAATATTATCCTATAAAATAGGGTTTCCACCTCCAAAGAGATCGTCTTCTAACCTTCGGGACCCCATTATTGTAGTAGGCATACTTGAAATAGGAGGTACAGAGTGAAGGATTTCCACCAAGGTTTACTAAAATTGGACCATAGGAAAATTTTAGCAGTGTAAAAATGCTAATTCATCACAAAAAAGGGTGACTATAAAATATCCATGAATCCAATAGGTCAATATGAATCTAAGGATGCTAAAAAATAAAGAATGATCTACCCTAGTAAGGTAATATATAACACGATACTCATATGACAATACAATAATGTATAAAACTCAAATCCAGTCACAATAAAATTTTACTCCCTATGATTTTTCGAGATAGGTTTGAAAAAAATAGTGATAACACAATATCACCAGTTAGGTCAATTTTGAAACAAACAAGACCTAAATGCTAAGGGAGTGTTGACGCGATCATCTAACAAGGTTACTACAACTAGTTTCTAGACACTAACAAAGTCTAAGTCTTGTAAAATGGATGGTAAAAATGTGAGGAACATAATAATGCTATATGGACACATTAATCAAGCTTTGCGATAAAGAAATATTTTAGTATCAAAATGGTGTTATAGCGATGCTAACAAAGTAACCTCAACACTAAAAAAAATCAAGACAAGGCTAGGATGTTGTTATCAACTAATTTTGACTTCACAAAATTACTAAGTATGCAATTTTTAAAAAAAATCAAAAGTGTTCTTTCACATGATTTATCTTCCCCATCATGATCGTATTGTTCTCATGATTGTCCTAGTCTTCGTTTCATTCATTTCGGTTGAGAAATCCTCCAACCAGGTTAGGGACCGCACTAATTATTAATTAATTAATATTTACTTAATTAATTAATCTTTATTTAATTTAATTAATTTAATTAATTTTTGAGGTTTTTAATTAAATAAATATTAATCTAATATCTATTAGAAATCAATCGACAAGTTGATTTTGTAACTGCCGTGGGAAATATAGTTTCTGCCTCCAATTACCAGGGATGCCAAATTGGATTTCCACACCTAGTTTTCCCCTTTGCTGGAAAAGTCTTTTTTTTTCCCTCACTTGTGGGATTTCTTTTGTTGATTGCCAATCCAACCAGTTGGAAAACCGGCAAAAAATATCCCACATGGGGAAATAAGATAGGAATTTCTAGCCTACTTTTTCGTTGCCAAGGGCAAATGATTAAGATATTTCCCATACTTCCTAACAATTAATGCTCACTACCCGAAGAAAGGGAAGTTGGTTATTCAAAATGGAAGAAGAAAGTGGTTACAGGGAAGTTTGTTTAATTCTCATAACCATTTCTCCGTCAAACTCATTGGAAGAAGTCATGGAAAGCTTTCTGATTTCCTCTTACTTCTTATTTTCCTAAACATTCATTTTCATCACAAATTTTGAGGCAAAGATTTCAACATTCTAGCATAAGCAATATCTACCCTGGCCAAGGATTTGTAGTTTTCCACTCAGGGAAAGATAATTTTTTAATGCACTCCTCCAAAGGCAGTCCATGTTTGCATAATACAAGCATAAACCAGTCTGAGAAGTTCCACACATTGACTGGGTAATTTGGAAGAGATCCACACATATTATTTCATAGTTATCCAAAAATTCCAAAACAGAAAGGAGATCAAATATCCACGTACTTACTTGCAATTTTACCATGCCAATAAAAAAGAAACTCCACACTAAGGTAAAGGAGGAGAGATTCAACGCAGGCCAAATTAGAAAGCAAGGAAAATCTAGCTGTTAGAAGGAATCATGGAGAAAATAAATAAATGCAGTCCATGCATATTTGTGTTTTTTTTTGTTTTTTGGAGAAGTGCCCACGTGGGAGAGAATAATTTAAACACATATCTAAATTAAGAGTGCCCACATGCATTCCTCACAAACATCAACCCACCATGCATGCAAAAGAGAAAAGAGAGTTCCCATGTAGTTGGAAAGAATGTACACACATGCATAAAAAATAAAACGGGTTTCCATTCTCAGGAGAAATAAAATAGCTTCTCACATACTAGAAGTTAATAAAATGTTCAAAGAAGAGGATCCACGTTTCAGCAAAGGAGCAACAAAAGCCAAGGATTAGTTTTCAATGCCTATCAAAGATCACAACCCACATTAGAGAATAATATTAAAAAGGAGAAGGGGGATCCACCACACATTGGTCAAATAAGAATTAATAATAAAAAATATTAAAATCCACACCAAACCAAGATAGCCTTTCCATGCGTGAGGAGGAAGATAAATAACCAGGATTGCCATGTATTTTTGCAACAGTTGAAGCATTCACGCCAAACTAGAGCACTTCCATGCAGAGTAAACCAGTTTCCACACCTTCACCAGGAGCTCTCTAGACATCATAGGCCACGCAAATAAAAATAAAATCATTCCCACGCATGCAATAAGGAGGAATAGTCCACGCCATGGAAAGAGAAATAATTATCGAACACATTCAAATGCCTAGGAAAATAAAAATTACAAGTTCAAAGTATTGCCGGAAAATAAAATCAATTCTTCATGCCAAAACAGCTTGAATTGGGAGAGGTGAAAAAAATGGTGAATTAAAAATATTAAAATTGATCTTGCGTGAAGCCATTGCAATTGGGAGGATTAAAAGAATACTATTATTATTGCCCGATTTGGAGTTCGAGCCTAGTCTCGATATTCTTGTTTGTATTGATACTTTAAAAATTTGTAACTCAGGATCAATTATTATTATTATTATTATAAAATAATAATAATAATTAAAATTAAACGCGTCATATTTCCCTTGTGTAAACAATGGTTCAGATACTAATACCCAACACTGTTTACATTATTTTGCGTGCTTGAGTCATTTTTCTGTAAAATTCATAATGGCTGAAAAATCCAAGAAATCTACAGGGAAATCGAGGAAGCTAGTGTAGAAATCAAATAAGTCTGCGCTCAAGTACAAATTCCAAGGAATCATCCCTCCCACTTCCATCTATTCTACATATGACAATATGACGTATACAAATCTTTACCACATCAACGTGGAAAAATTTTGTGATCAGGTGAAAGCTTTATCAAAAACCATATTCTCATATAGGCTCTACCACAATAGTCTACCCCAAGCAGCAGAGTTTCCTGTCTCGGTGTAATTCCCAGAGCTAGTCATCACTTGCACCAAACATTATGATCCTAAGAGGTGAGGTATTTATAAGGATAATCATGAGCCTTTCCTCTTAATCACACCAAATCACATTGAGGAATTGATCAACATACCTAACATCTTTCATAATGCTAACATCACTCGAAATTTAGAACAATATTTTTTGGATGAAGAACCCCTCAGATGGAGAAAGATGGTTAATAACAACTGGTTAGTGACCAAGAGGCCTCGTGTTGATTGAATTCCTAAAGAATTGTACTACATTGAGTTTGTGGAGGAATTTGGTGACATGATCACTCTTCTAAGTTGATTCTTTGGTCTACCCTCTCCCAGGATTTTCCACCCATGGATGTATCAGTTTACCTTTATCATCCTTGCCAAGAGGGATTTTTTGGATTGGGCCACTATCATTAGCGATAATCTTCACAAACAATTAATTGAAGTGAAGATGATGAGGTGCTTCTACATGAAATCATACCTGATTTATGAAGTGGCTAGGAGGAAGATTTTTTTGGGGCTAGAAATGAAAGGATTCATGGGACCATCAGATAATGTCTTTCATTATTATCCAAAGTTAAGTTTCAAAAAAAGCTCTCATCATTTCAAGAGAGTTAACGATGCATTCACCTTCCTCGTGATTTGAAACTTCAATCGAAATATAGAGGAAATATTCTCTGAAGATGCCATGGATGTCATTTCCTAGTGGGGAACATGGTTTATTAAATTTCCATCCTTTTCCTACATTAACGTAAGCGGCTTTATGGGTGCTCCATGGAAGATTCCTAAGTATTTTAGTGAAAAGTGGGCATTTATGGAGTTTGTGTGACAACTATTACAAGTTCACTGTCTTCTTAGTGATAGGCATCATTCAAGAATTCATTTCCCAATCCAAATTGGGGAATACCAATGTCCAAATATTTTCAATGCGCAACTCATGGAGAAAGAGTTTTCTATCATCACTATTCATCCATATGTGAAGAGATTTCAGTTTGATATCAATGGATATATGCAGAAGATTCTTGGAACAAAGTATCAACACAATCATACCATGGAAGATTTATGGGTTTCTTGTTCAGATGAACATGAAGTGACACAAAGAGAGTTTTCCTGCCTAACCCTTGCTCAAATAAAGGCCTTTCACATCATAAACCCTCCAGATTCATTAATGGATGATGATGAAGATGTTATTGATACCTCATATGATGTTGTTGCCTTTACTCCTATTAGGAAATAAGGGATAAAATATACGGTATAATCCCTCACAGAATCGCAACAGTAGAAACTAATATAGAGAAAATATTATATAACTGAAATAAAAGTGAAAAATAGTTTTAAAAAAACACAAAGAGACAATATTTAACGTGGTTCACCCGATTTGGACTACGTCCACCAAGAATCACTTACTCATGTTTTTATTACAAGCCACCGCTTTCTCAATACAATACCCAAATCTGTTGAGAACTATGCTCAACAAACTCTATAGAATTCACACCCGAATTTAGGCACATCTGTAATGTTACATCAACCCTACAATATGCACAAAATCATATAAGTAGACAACAGATTTAGCAGTTTTAAAAAACCGTGGGTATCAAAACATGGGCTAAAACCGTCCCATAAACCTATGGGTCAAAAATCTCACCCATATGAGAAAAGCATGTTTCCTAGTATATCAGGAACATTTTTTTAGGCCTAAAAAATTCTTGGGGGATTTGCCCCCGAACCACCGTTACCCCAGTGAGAAAACTGTGGAAATTTTACATTACTCTTAGTCTACAGTCTTCAACATTTTCACACATAAAAATAGGTTGCACAACCTAACAACTCTGTTGCCTCAAATTGATTGGACCAAAAGAGATGAATTTTCTCTTGATAAGAAGAATCAACTGATCCTCAAAAGAAGCATATCCTGGTATGAAATAGAACTTACAAAGTTACCATCATTCCAAGATCATACCTCAGGATTACAAAAATTTCCAACTCAAGGAGGTCTCCAGTCGAAAAAAGCTTCTTCTCAGTCAACCTTTATGCCATCTACCCATAAGCATCAAGTAATAAAGGAGTGGTTGCCAAAATCCACTTCACCAAATAAGGTGTCACGAGGTGAAATATCTAAGGGTCCTAGCCATAGTGAAGGAAGAGAGCGTGTATTGGGAATTTCCACTTCAAGTAGAGATTCTTCTACTCACATTGTTGATAGTTCACAAAATCTCATAAAAAACGCTCCTTATTTGTGCCTTACACAAGAGTCCAATCAAGTGTAATTAGTCTAGATATTGAATGCTTTTGAACCTAAAATTCATGAAGATATTTCTCAAAGTCTCCCTAATGTTCAAGAGGTCGATATCGAGGTTATTTCTCCAGAGATTGAGGTCGTGGAAAGGATTCTTGTAGAATTTAAATTTGATGTTGAGAAAAATGGGAATGTTGCTTTAGGCTCCAAGATTCTGTATGCGGAAGTGGCGAAGGATACTCCTTTTTGGGTTGATTGTGAGATCAAGAAAAGGAAAAGGGTTGTCAAGGAAATTAACATTGAATTCAATGCACTTTTCAAGCTTTTGAATGATGTCATTACTAAGAATCCTAAAGTGTTCTCTTAGATAATTGTGGATGATGACGGAAAAAGATTTTTGGATCTTTCCATCCCACAAGTTGACAAGGAACATAATGCCATGGCATCTATTGATTATGAAGTTTCCAGACTTGGACTTGGGAAGTCCACATTGGAAAGTTACATGGAAATGGCCCGAGATTCAATGGATATTGTGCTAAAAAGGCTTAATAAATATAAATCTCAGAACTCTCAGCTCAACGCCAAAAAGAATCAATTGGTAGATTATGTTCAACATCTGATAAATCTCATATCATCCAATTCCTACTACCAAATGCAGTGGCTGCCCCGAATGAAGAAACTCTCAATTTTTCAAAAAAAAAAAACACATTGGGCCATGTCACTAAATCTTGCTTTTAAGAGATTCTCGTTTTTTGTGGAAAAATTATCAAAGCAGACGTTAAGCTCCATAAGGATATCAGTGCATATATGGATCTAATCCTTTCTTTCAAGGAAGATTTTGTTTCTAACATATCAAATTTGGATGAGGTATTGCCTAGTCTATAGGATATGACAAGTATGGAATCTTCAACTTTAGCCATTGAAGGAATTCTTGAATTTGAATGTTAAGGGACACACTTTCTTTGGTGTCTACATCTCAAGTCAAGAAAGACACTTCTCGGATATTCTATGATTCATTATGAGAGTGTATGCAATGAAGGTTTCACTTGACTTGACTTGATTCAGGGGTTCATAGTGGAGATCCCTTGTGATCTTGTAAGTGAACATAATTAGAGGCATTCATTAGAACATGTTGAGGATTAATTTTCACAATTGCTCAAAGACATGTACACTCTCACCATCAATTTATCTTCAAATTCAATGGAGCATTTCATAAAATTAAAGATCTTGTTTGAAAAAGTTCAATCAAATATGGTCAATTTGAATGATATGCCAGGTAGGATCTTGGAATTGTAGGTGTTTTGTGAGGTTGTGCTTCAACCAAGTGAACCTCCTGAGGAAGAAAATATGTTCTAAACATTGGGAAGGTTTAGATCATTTAAATTGGTGAAGGAGTCAGATCCTAATTTCACTTATGAGATGAGGAGATATCTTTTCTGGTATCTAATGAAGTGGGAGAGTCCATTTCTCATATGTTTGAGATAGGCGGACCCCACTTTAATGGATAAGGCACCGGATTTTATTATATGTTTAAATGGTATTTTAAGTGGGTTCTTGTTAAACTCACTTTTGGAAAACTTTGGATAACTTAAGTGATTTCTATTTTTAGTTGCTTTTTATAAAGTTGGTTGAAAAATTCAAAGTCACTTAAGATGCCCTATTTAATGTGCATGTAAATCCTAACTACTTTGTAACCAAATTTTGGGTTATAAAAGGAAGTCACGAGCTCATTTGTAAGAGGGGCTTTGAGAGAGGATAAGAAAATAATTTTGCGTGCAAGATTTATTTCAAAGAAAGAAACTTTGTGTTCTTTTGAGAAGACATTTTGGAGTTAAGGAAATATGAAATTTGTGTCTCATTCATTATCTCTTATAGCATTTGATGTTCTTATGTTCATTAGATATTAGTGTTTGAATCTTCCATGTAAATATTATCTTGGATCTTATTTTCAATGCTACTAATATGTTGTTCTAGTTCACAGTGATCAAGCTATGATTATCTACTTGCTCATGTATGTTCCCTCTTACTCATTCTCGTTTTGCTGATGCAAACTATGTTTTATTTGTGTTAGTTATTTATTGTTCTTCTCCATGCAATATTAGACACTTCTTTTACCTAACTATTGCATGCTACTTCCATTCTTTCCTTTCCTTCATTCCATTCCATCTCCCTCATTCATTTTTCTTTCCATTTAAGTTCCAAAACACACCTCACATACAATTTTTATTGTATAGGTGTAAATATAGTTTTGGTTTTCAATAATAGCAACATCACCTTCATTGAGGAGGGAATTCATTCCCACAGTGTTGCATGTCATTTTCATGCATGAAAATCCATATGATAACATATGTTAAAACTATGTCTAAACATATCAAGGAATCACTATGCATGTGAGAAGTGTAATAATACAATCTAGAGGTTTAGGCCAAGTTTCACAATGGAAACAAGACATAAATATCAAAATTGTATGGCTATAATGCGAGAAACATAATAAATCAAAATAATTCAATGATAAGACAACCTAGATAAATAGATAACAAGTCTCAATACGGGTTTTGAGATAAGAGGGGATACTAGAACTTGATGACATACCATTCACACTTTCAACACTTACATTCTTGCATTGCAACATAGTCATGCAAGTAGACTACACAAGTGGTACACATGATTATTTCTAGTAGGTATCTATATATGTTTGTTATTCTTTTGTCTCAAAATTAGCAACAAGAAAACAAAGGACAAAACCAAGTCGTGATGAAAAATACTTGTTGTAACTTTGGCAAAGTTTTTCCTTGTCTTAGGACAAGTGAAAAACTAGGAAAAATTAACACTAAATAAATTTTGTGATGAAATGTCACGTGGTTTCAAATTTAAAATATTATTTCCCTTGTTTGAAAAAAAATATTTTGAATCTAACAAAGTTGTCACTTTGTGAGAGTTCTCAAGTATAATACCTAAGAAAAAATTTGCTCCAAGATGGAAAGCTTCCTAGTGGTTCTCTCTCTAGGTGTCACAAGATATTTCTGCAAGCTCAGTTTACCAAGGAGTGACCATTAAAGTATCCCAGATTTACTTTACCCCCTTACATATAAGGAGCATAAAAATGCATTCAATTGTATTTTCACTGGGGTTGCAATGGAAATAACTTTGACTCTAATCTCATAAAGGCATACTAATCAATTTGGTAGTTGAGAGCACTTTCTCATTTCATTCACAAGGTTCCCTCTTGCATGAACTACTTTGGGGTTCCTATGAACATTCCTCTTGTTTTCTTAAGGCTTATGCTGAAGGAATTGTTAGGGAAAAATTACAGCACCCCCGAATGGCCTGAGTCTGAGTGGGGCATTTGGTGTGCTTGCACAACATTGGACCATCTCTCAAGCTATGGGACTTGCAAAAATCGAGATGGACCTTCAGAGAAGGCTGGTTCCTGCTTCCTAATCTACCTGCCATAAGCTACTCCAGTGCAGGTAGAAACTAACCTATCCTAATCTAGTCATTCCAAGGGGATAGGGAGAGAGAGAGGGTGAAAAAGAGCCTATAATAGCTAGTGATACACTAGAAAAGGAAGTGGCGACATACTCTGCTGAGGGAGAATGAAATAGGTAAAAGGGGACCGAGGGAGGTTAGACAGAAGTCACATAGACCCATGACCAAATCCACCATCAAAACTCCATGAAGCACAACATCTTGTATCTACAAACATGAAATACATGCATAGGGAGAAAACACGAGACAGAGAGGCATAAAGAAACAACAAAACAATGCCAAGGGTTGAAAGACGCCAAAAAACAAGATTTTATTGCTCTATAAGGTGCAAAAACTATTACATGTGTGCTCAGAGGCACAAATATGCTTGTCATGCGTAGGGGAAGGCTTATAACTCAAATAGAGTTGGGAAAGAACTTTGACAGAGTTTCCCCGCATCCTAGAATGTCTCTCCCTTCTCAAATGATAAGTGTATACAATATAAAGACGATGAAGACCAGATAGAAAGAAGAGAAACTCGAATGTTCTCTTAAAGTCCAACCATCAATGCCCACTACGAATCTACCCACAATCTGTCAAGTCCACCTCTTTATGTCTGTTTGGCGTGTTGAAGAATGACGGATCAAATCAAATATGATTTGGTAGTTTAAGCAATCAGATCCTACATATTAATGGCATGAAGATATTTTCCCAATCCTCACCTACCTAACCTCATCAAAATTAAATTTTCAGGTTTCCATGGCATAGACAAGGTCAAGACCTTTCTAATGGTGTCAAATTTGTTGAACTTTGAGAACTTTATTGGAAGATATGTCCATTTGAATGTTTGAGTTGGGTTTGTACAAAAATGGTGAAAAATAATTAGCAGAACGGGTCCACAGACCCGATATACACTTTATGCCTTTTGCACAAAAATACAAAAATGTAAAAATGCCCCACAGCCCCACAATTCACTTTTACCAAAAAACCATCTTCGGGCCCGTCGGTCCACATTTTCCATTTGGGTGAAAAGTCCTCCCTAGGCCCGTCGACCCGCATCTGGCAAAAAATCCTTCCAAGTCCTGCCTCCCTGCATGTAATTTAGGCTTGACACGTGGCTCCTCTAGACATCGGCAGAGGTGCGACACTCTTTTATACAATAGACCTTCTCAGGTCAAAAAGTTCAAACTACCTCCGATGACCCACCTTCCCACCTTGACTTGACACATGGCCATGTGTCGAACTGGTGTGCGTTTGGGGACCAATTTTTGATTTCACTTTTGAAGTTGCATCGAAGAGACACATGGCACCTTCTGTGGCTCACTCTATTTCTTTTTTTTTTGGCTAAGTCCCTTTTACTCGACAGGACCATATGTCTTACCTAGAGACACGTGGAGGGTCAGGGCTTGTTTGGGATTGTCCCCCTGAATTCTACCTTTGAAGTTACGTGGAAAAGGCACGTGGAGGCTTCCACTAACCCTTCTATACTTAGTCGATTTAAATGGTCAGCTTTGCCCCTATTTTGGACTTGGGACACGTGGAAGCCTTACGCTCATCTGTGTTTCTGCTTGGGGCCACACCTTGAAATTTCACGGATTAGACACATGGAGGCCTCCGCTGCTTAGCTCTGTTTCTTTTATATTTAACCAATTTGGTCCTGCTAGCTTTTCTCGGTCCTTGACTACGTGGTGGGCTGGCACATGTTTGAGTCTCCACTCTTTTGATTTACCTTAGAAGTTGCGTGAAAGAGACACGTGGTATCTTCCACTGGCTCGAAGACTTTTCAAAGGCCGATGTAACTTTTGGGGCTTTGGATATATGGAGGCCTGGCGCTATTTTGGGGAACCGCCTTCAGAGTTGATCTTTGAAGATGCGCTGAGTTGACATGTGGCACCTTCCGTGGCTATGCCCCATTTTGAATTTTCAACTATTGACTCTATCCCTTTTCAGACTTGGGACGCATGGAGGCTTAGCGCTTGTTTGAGCCTCTGCCCTTTGCTTTTCCCCTTAAAGGTACACCGTTGAGACACGTGGAGGTCTCTTCTATTTCTTCTATACTTAGTCGATTTGGTGATTCAACTTTTGTTTCTGCTGCCATTTTTGACTCCTGGCTATGTGGCAAGCCTGCGCTCATTTGGGGTCTTTGTCCTGGACTCTCCCCTTGGAATTACACCGAGCTGAAACATAGTGGCTTCCACGAGTCTGTTTATACTTGGGTGGTTCTGGCCTTGAGTTGAATCATATGTGAAGTCCGAAACTTCAAGCCCTTTGATTCGATCTTCATCTTTCAAGCTCTAATTTCCTTTGACATTGCTCAGCCTCATTTTCAGACCTTGCTCCTTCATTGTAGAGTCCACATGTCCTTGATTATTAGATTCGAATGTGAGCTCACAGGACAGAGCCGACCCTTCTGATTTTCTTCTGTGTGGGGTCATGTTTAACCAATTTTTTTGGGGGGGGGAAATTGGGACAACAATTTGGCAACTCACGGGGACATATTCATGCTAGATGAAGAGACCAGTAGCCTTAGAATTATCCATTGGGCATGGAGTCATGAATGATAGCCTAGTACTGATCTTGTCCATGAAACTGTGAGCCTGACTACTTGTGCTTGCTGACCCTGAACCTACCCCATTGTCTGCACTCTTAGTGTTTTCAAGAAAATTATAGAGATGAGATCCTGAGAGCAAAACATTATTTTTACCTAGGGCTTTACCAGTCTTGAGAATGGACTTTCTCGAATCCGATTTTAGTTGCTCTGTATTTGTGTTTTATTTGAAATTAGCAACTGTTACAGACAACTACGGGTTTCTTTGTTGTGGATACTGAAGGGCCTGGCCTCTGCACCTCTAAAGCAATATGAACAAAACTTATGTACAAACATAAGATCATACATGCCTCAAATGATACATGCAAAGTGTGCAAAAGAACTTATTTTACTGAAAGCAAACGTACTCCTACTCCTATACTAATCCTAACAAAGAGAAGCTAAAAAAATCTTTCCACAGGCAAGGAGAAATAGCTTCCCTTTCTAAAAGGGGGATCCATGCAAATGATTTTTTACTGAACATGGCTTCTTTGATGAGTGAAAAACTAACCTTAAGCCGATCCTCCACCCAAATCATGAAGGTGTCAACTGGAAACAAGAAAAATACCTCTTTTAGTTGCTCTGTATTTGGATTGAAGAGGCATTAAAGCTAATCCTTGGTACTTTAAAGCTCATCCTCATACTCAGGAGTAAACATGACCAGTTTTGGCTTCTCTCTTGGCTCTAATGAGGCCAAGTACCTGATTGGGCACGATCTAGTCCTTTGAATGTTTTCATTGCTCTTATATTTAACTCAAAAAATGGAGTCTTCTTGCAGATCTTCCTGGATGGATGATGTGAGAGGGATGATAGCCTCATACTCTTTCCCTTTCTCTACAGCAGGTGTGGCTTTTGGAAGATCAAAATCCTCCAACTTTGATTCAAGAGGCATATTGCAAACTACAGGTTGTGCTTGCACATTCTCTTCCATGGCAGCAGGTTCTTATGGTTGAAAGATAAATGATGGGGAAGAAGAGATTACAACTTTAACTAGATCCTCCTCATCAAAACATCCTTTTAAGTTTGATAGGAAATCAAACTCTTTATTGTCCTACTATAGCAAGGTCTCTCCCTCTTGCATGGTGATCTCAAAATCTTCATTATTTTCACCATATGAAGCTTAATCTTCAAACATGAAGCTAGTGAGTTTAGGCTCTTCAAAAAAATCATACTTTTGGAGAGGTTGAATGGGAGAGGGTTCTGTAATCTCTTGTGTAACCAGATCATGATTTAGTGCCTCTGAATCTATCTTGGTCACCTCAATATGCTCCTCTTTAACTAGACTTGGAGCTGATTGTTCTTCTTCCTTCTTGATTGATTGTGAAGCCTGGATTAGATCATCATCCTCTTAGAAATTTTGATCTTCTCCTTCTTGTTTTTGTTCTTGTTCTTCTACAAACTTAGCCTTAGCCACCACTAGCTCTTCAACCTTGACCTCCTCTGTTGGCTTGAGGGGATCTTTGTAATCCAGAATCTGACAGGTCAAATTTTAAGATTTTCTATCATTTTTTCTCTGTTGGGTTCCTCCTCTATTTTTTGTTCTCCTTGACTGGATTCTTGAGTCTCTTCCCCACATGGACTTGGGAAAGCAAAAGGAGTGGTAGGTTGGGATTCAACTAGTTTTACTATTGTTTGTGGTGGTGAGGGAAGTGGAGCTTCTTGTTTGTTTGGAGGGGATGACTACTTGGGAGGGAAAAGGGCAAAGGAACTGAGGTGGGATAGAATATTATGAGATGGAGAAGGGAAATCAACACTTGGGGCAGAAAGTGAGGGGCTTGACTCTTGATCATGCTGAAATGATAAAGTTTCAGAAAGAGAAAATGAAGGACAGGGAGCTAGTGATTGACTTACCCATTGAGAAGGTTGTCTCGCACTTTGCTCATATGCCTCAATATCCTCAATCCACTGTGTAAGTGGAGGCAGCACTTCAACTATGAAGTCAAGCTTCTCCTGAGGGTTGTAATGTCTTGGAAAAGGGCCTCCCCATGGACAAGGTGCCCTGAAACCAATCTTGAATGCCTTCATTTGTGTTGTAGCCCTGGAATGCACCATGCTAGCCTCCATCCCTTGAATATTATCTAGCAAATCAATACTTTCCATGTAGCTTTCACCATTATATGCATCCCCTTGTTCTTGATAAGCTCCATAGCCAAACTGGCTTTGACACTGCTCATATGGGTAAGCATAATGGTTCTGAATTTGATCAAAATGCTGATCTACAGGAGTTGGGAAGTACATTGGAGGCGGACTGCACTGTTGTAGGTGTGAATTCCATGAGGGGAATGAAGTCATAATTGCACAACTTCATGAATGGTAGAAAATGAAATACGTGGAAAGAAAAATGAATGAAAATGGGTAGAAATGGAAGGAAAAGGTCTGTAACTCAGAGAATGGGTCGTTGACCAGATGGAGTCATCAAATGTGCTTACATGTGCCTCAAAAGGCTGAACCTTAATAGGAATACATCAAATTACTTAGATGAAGGGGTAAGATGCTTCAGACATGTCCCACCATGCATGCCAAAACTGTTAGGAAAAAATCACAGCACCCTCGAATGGCCTGAGTCTGAGTGGGAAATTTGGTGTGATTACAAAACATTGGACCATCTCTCAAGCTATGGGACTTGAAAAACTTGAGATGGACCTACAAAAAAGGTTGGTTCCTACTTCCTAATCTACCTACCACAAGCTACTCCAGTGCAGGTAGAAACTAATCTATCCTAATCTAACCATTCTAAGGGGATAGGGAGAGAGAGAGAGAGAGAGAGAGAGAGAGAGAGAGAGAGAGAGAGAGAGAGCCTACACTAAGTGATAATACACTAGAAAAGGAAGTGGCAAGATACTCTGCTAAGGGAGAACTAAATAGGGAAAAGGGGACTAAGGGAGTTAAGATAGAAGTGACACAGACCCAAAACCAAATCTTCCATCGAAACTCCATGAAGCACAATGTCATGTATCTGCAAACATGAAATACATGCATAGGGAGAAAACATGAGACAAATAGGCACAGATAAACAAAAAAGCAATGCCAAGGGTTGAAATACGCCACAAAACAAGATTTTATTGCTCTATAAGGTGCATAGACTATTACATGGGTGCTCAGAGGCACAAATATGCTTGCTAAGTGTAGGAGAAGGCTTACAGATCAAATGGAGTAGGGAAAAAACTTTGACAGAGTTTCCCCACATCCCAGAATGTCTCTCCCTTCTTAAATGAGAAGTGTTTACAATATATAGATGATGAAGACCAAAGAGAAAGAAGAGAAACTTAAATTTTTCTCTTAAAGTCCAACTATCAATGCCCACTGCAAATCCACCCACAATCTATCAAGTCTGCCTCTCTATGTCTGTCTGGCGTTTCAAAGAACGATGGATCAAATCTAATCTAATTTTGTAGTTAAAGTAATCGAATCTTGTATATTAATGGCATGAAGACATTTTATCGATCCTCACCCACCTAACCTCATCAAAATTAAATTTTTAGGTTTCCATGGCATATACAAGGTCGAGACCTTTCTAATGGTGCCAAATTTGTTGAATTTTGAGCACTGGATCGGAAGATATGTCCATTTGAATGTTTGAGTTGGGTATGTACAAAAATGATGAAAACTAATTAGCAGAACAGGTCCGCAGACCCAAAATTTACTTTACGCCTTTTGCACAAAAATACAAAAATGTAAAAATGCCCCGCAGCCCTGCAATTCACTTTTGCCAAAAAACCATCTTCGGGCCCGCCAGCCCACATTTTCAATTTGGGCAAAAAGTCCTCCCCAGGCCTGTCGGCCCGCATTTGGAAAAAATTCCTTCCAAGGCCCTCCTCCCTGCATGTAATTTAGGCTTGACACGTGGCTCCTCTGGGCGTCAGTGGAGGTGCAACTCACTTTTATACTTTACACCTTCTCAGGTCAAAAAATTCAAACTGCCTCCGGCGACCTACCTTCCCACATTGACTTGACACATGGTCACATGTAGAATTGGTGCACGTTTGGGGACCACTTTTGGATTTTTCTTTTGAAGTTGTGCTGAAGAGACACATGGCACCTTCCATGGCTCACTCTATTTCTTAATGTTTGGCTAAGTCCCTTTTACTTGGCAGGGCCATATGTTTGACCCGAGACACGTGGAGGGTCAATGCTTGTTTGGGATTATCCCTCCGGATTCTACCTTTGAAGTTATGTGGACAAGGCACATGGAGGATTCTACTGACCCTTCTATACTTAGTCAATTTAAATGGTCAGATTTGCCCCCATTTCAGACTTGGGACACGTGGAAGCCTCGTGCTCATCTGAGTCTCTAGTTGGGGCCGTACCTTTACAATTACATGGATTGGACACGTGGAGGCCTTTACCGCTTAGCTCTGTTTCTTTTATACTTAGCTGATTTGGTCTTGTTTCCTTTTCTCGTTCCCTGACTACGTGGCAGGTTGGCACATGTTTGAGTCTCTGCTATTTGGATTTACCTTAGAAGTTACACAGAAGAGACACATGGTATCTTCCGTTGGCTCAAATAATTTTCAATAGCCGGTGTAACTTTTGGGGCTTTGGACACGTGGAAGGTTGGCGCTAGTTTAGGGAACCACCTTCGGAGTTGATCTTTGAAGTTGTGCCAAGTCGACATGTGGCACCATTCGCGTCTCTGACCCATTTTGACTTTTCAACTATTGACTTTGTCCCTTTTTGGACCTAGGACGCATGGAGACTTGGCACTTGTTTGAGTCTCTACCCTTAGCTTCGCCCCTTGAAGGTGAATCGTTGAGACACGTGGAGGCTTCCACTGATTCTTCTATACTTAGTCGATTTTTCAGTTCAACTTTCGGTTCTACTCCCATTTTTTACTCCTGGCTACGTGGCGGGCCTGCACTCATTTGGGGTCTCTATCCTAGACTCTCGCCTTGGAATTGTGCCTAGATGACACATGGCACCTTCTGTGAGTCCGTTTATACTTGGGTGGTTCCGAATTTGAGTTGAGTTGTATGCGAAGTCTGAAAATTCAAGCCCCTTGATTCGATTTTCATCTGTCAATCTCTTATTTCCTTTTACGTCATTCGGCCTCATTTTCTAACCTTGTTCCTTCATTGTAGTTTCTACATGTCCTTGATTATTGGATTCAAATGTGAGCTCGCAGGATAGAGCCAACCCTTCCGATTTTCTTCTGTGTGGGGTCATGTTTGACCAATTTTTCTGTGGGGGGAAATTGGGATAGCAAGATTTTTCTCTTAGTTAAGCGGACGAGCCATAGCTCTTAACTGAAACTGCATTATAGTGTGATGTATGATATGTGGAATATTTTCTTATTTTTTGGATTAGGAAATTTATTTTGGACCACCTTTGGAAACCTACAACACATGTGAATGTTATATTTTGGTTTGAAGAGATTTCTCCTTCTTTGACTAGTGTTAGGTCCTTCACATAAATGATTAGTAGTTCAAAAAGATCTACAATATCATAAAAAGAGGATTAAATGTTGTTTTTGGTTCTCAAGATCTTCCAAGGATGTGAGAGAAGAGCATACACAATAAGTAACCCAACTAGATTACAATGAAAAGCTTATAAATCAAATAACCACCATAAAAATTTGTAAGTCAAGGTTTATTTCCAATTAATCCAAGTTATTTTTTAGTGAAAAACTAAGGTTGTTGTTTTTTTCTCAATATCACATGAGGTGCAAGAGAAGAGCATACGCAAGCCTTAGCCTTAGTTATTTCCCAAATAAAAAGATCTTAAACTAAAATCTCACATATATACCAAAATGAATGTTTATTCCCTTAAGCATAACAATGAATGATGATTTTTACTAATTACTCTAAATTAGACAAAAGAAGGTTTAGACGTGCTTTTGATTCTTATTATCACACAGAGTGTAAGAGAAGAGCATACAAAACCCTATTCCAAACTCATACAAAACATGAAAGCAAAATCACTCATCAAACCCTAAGCCAATTTTAACAAAAATCATTTATCAAACCCTATGCCAATTTTGTTATAAATTGTGCTCTAAATCAGAAAATTGACAACAACATCTAAAAAATCCTGGAAAATGATAGAAGTACTAAAACTAGAAGTTAAAATTTTAAAATTTGAGCCATATTTTCCTGAGTGCACCAACGTGCCTCCTAGTGCAGTAGCGCATCATATAAAGCATGAGATCATCCCTTGAAGTAGAAACACATATAATTATACAGAGGAGGGCCTCTATTAAAATCTCACAGTCAATATTACACAGGCATGACTAGTGAGGCATCAATGTAAACTTTGAAGAAAGAAAGAAAATAACACATAGAGGATCAAAATACTCAATGATGCACATGCACAACAAGTAAGGAACATGCACGTCTGAAGAAACATAGGTGCATCTAGTAGATCACAAGCATGATCTTTGGATCATAGGTGCACCCCTTTGAGTGTAGGCATGGACCTTCCTTTAGCTGGTCAAAATATGGATTTTGACAAGAAAAAATTTAAAAAGATCAAATATTTGGCCTTTTGAGGGAATTTTGAAAGTACTTAACCTCCTTATATCCTGCAAAGAACATCAAAATGTAACATCTACCACTTATCTAGTTTTAAATAGCTATCAAAATGAAATTTTATCTACAAAACTTTGAAATTTACTCTAAGAAACAAATCTAAAAATCTTGAAAGTAATCTAGAAAACTTGAAACTAAACTGGAAAACTTGAAATTAATCTAGAAATCTTGAAACTAATCTAGATGACTTGAAATCAAAAAATTTGAAACTAAGTTAAAAATCTTGAAAATGAATGCAATGGGGTATGCTCCCACTGGGCGTGTCAAATGAAGACTACTAAAAGTTCCAAGCAAAGCTAAATAACAAGACTAACACCACATAGTCTAATTGGTAAATTTTTATTGAATCTAACAATAGTTACATCAAAGATAAAATCTTAATGGAATGCTTGAAAGAAATAACATGATATATCAATCAATCTTAGCTAGAGCATGCCTACTTAATATTCAATTAACTAACATAGAACTAAATAGATATAGGAACAATCATATTGGGTTTGTTGCTACTCTAAGGAAGGTGAGATGGTCTCTCCAAAAATGACTACAAGATCATATTGGATACCCATCTACTAACCCCATTGAATACTTGAGGCAAGGATTGAGCTTGGCTATTAATCATATTTCTTATATGATATGCAATTCAAAACATGGTGTAAAGTTTAAAGGTATGTGGTTAGTCATTTTAATAGTTTTTACTTTGAGGAAAACTTACATCTTGGTGCATGTGGGACTAAAATCACAAAGTAGATTAAGAATTACTAATCCTGATTAAGGCTTTTTAATCATGATTAATGAATTAACAAGTGATTGGGATGTGAGGAGCCTTAATCAACCACTTACGGTCAACTAAAAGGATAAGATAAGCTTTTGAATTCTTCTGAGACGTTGTAGAAGGAAGTGGGGCAATTTTGAGTGGTTGGAAGAGGAGTTTGAGCCAATAATAGGGTTTATTGACAAAAACAAGGGTAAAATGGGCTTAATTAGCTAATAATTGATAATTATCTATTTGGAAGAGGATTTTGACTTACGATGTGTTGTAAAGTGGCATCCTGAATGTGAAAGAGGATAGGTAATTAAAAAAAGTGCTATTAATTAACCAAAATGATAAGAAATGTTAGTTAATTAGTAGAAATCACTAATTATAACATAAATAGTAAGAATGAGAGTGATTTATATGATTTTAGTAATAAGATTACAAAAGCAGAATTTGGGTGTCTTTGCTTCCCTTAAGTAGAAATGTGGTGTGAAGAAATAGAGGCTTAGCAATCTAGTGTTAGGGATCCCTGTCAATGGGGGAATCCTAAATTACCATCTCATAACCTTTCCTTTCACTCTCCCCAAAAAGGACCATCTCATCCTGATTTTTATGATCCTAGATTTCTGACTACTTCCATTGAGTATTTCCCTTCTCCATCTTCTTCCCTTCCATCTCACCTCCATTTTTCTTCCATTATCCCTCCAAAATCCCAATCCCCTCCACAAGAAGATATTTCACCTCCTCCATAATTTGAACCTTTGCAAACTCATCCAACGGCTAAATAATTTCCCCACTTTATAAAATTAGATCTACATGTGCCTAAAATTCATTAAAAAAAATAGTTAAAAATCACAAAGCAATGGAAGTTAGCCAACATGCTAGGGGCCAATTTCTTAGTTTCCTAAGGATTCATTCCTCACTAAACAAGATCTTAAATATTTCATGTAAGCAAATATTGAGCTTAATTCTTCTAGACAATAGGATGCACATGTATGCTTAGAGGAGTAGATTGGGAAGGATCCTAACAAATTGGTTCAGATTTAGAGCTTCAAGTATTTTAGCCATTAATTTGAAGCCAAAGGGGTTCATCACTAAGAACCTAAAAATCAGTCTTCTTCAATTTCTTCAAAATCAGCTGAGGTAAGTCCTATTCTTGAAAGTCATGAAATAATTGTTAAAGAATGGGTAGCTCTGAGAGCATAGTGGATGAATAAGTATCCCATCCCATTGCCAAAACCACTTCTATTTTGATTGAAAAATCTGAATTCAAGGAGGTTGAAATTAAAGGGCAATAAGCAAAGGAAGAGAAGCTTCCAAGTGAGAAAGATGTTTCATTTTAATGTAGTGACCCCCACTATCTTGCATGTTTAGAATTTGCTGCACTTTTGAAAGATTGCAGTGATACACAAGGAATATATCCAGATGCTATAACCAGTCACGAGAAGCTTCACACCATAGAGGAGAAAAAATTAGATTAAGAGATTTTAAGTGAAGAATGAGTCATATAAATATCCTATATAATTATTCCCTTTCTTTTGTACAAGAATATGATTTTATGGATGAGTTTAATCTCTCAAAATTTATGTTTGAGGAGGAGTAGATCCATGAATAGAAAATTCTGCAGGATGATCCCATATGTGGGAATGATCTGCAAAGATATGGGAAAACTAAAAGGATCAACCCATTGGTTCGTAAAGCCCCTTTCCCAATCAGGTATCTAGCTAGCTTGGACCCAAAGATAGAGCTGTAACTAGTCATTCTTGTTTCAGAGCATGAGGATGAACTTCAGCGCACCAAAGGTCAACAATAATGCCTCTCATATCCAAATACAGAACAACTAAATGAGGTATTTGTTTTGTTTGTTGTTGATACTTTGAGGAGAAGGGTAGAAATCCAACTTCAGAGTAGTTTTTTACTCTTACTAAATACCATGATGTTCATTTCCAAATCAAACAAATGGTCTCAATTTGTGAGGAAAGGCAACTACTTCTCCCTTTCTATTGCAGGATTTGTTTGAGATTCCTTTGTCACTAGTTAGAGTAGGTTAGCATAGGTTTGTTTTGAGAAAAAAAAATTCTTATGCACACTCTACATGTTTCCACTTGGAACACGTATGATTTTTCATTTTGTACATAGTTATTGTGGTTTTGTTGTTGTTACACAGTCCATTTGAGAAAGTGGTGTTCATGGTGGAAGAAAATGTTGTTTGGGACAGTTCCAAGTGCACTCCATTGTTAGATTAGCATGAAATTCACAAATTTACAATGCTTCATCCTTGCCAAAAAAATAGTGTTTTGGTTTTTTTTTGAAAAATTGTTCACTCTTATTAGGGACCAAGTTCTCTTATTTCTTCCAAACTTGGCATAAATCAGATTTGGGGGTAGTTTTCATAGTTCATTCATTCTTTTTCTCATCATATCAGTTGAAGAGAAAATAAAATGAAATTTAGATTAAAACAAATGTTCCACTCTCATAAAACCTAATTCAGAAAATTCTTGTAATGAGAATGGTTAATTCAAGCTTCAGATCAACTCCAGGTCCAAGTAGTGCTTCATGGGGATTCAGGGGAAAATTCTTCAAGCCTCTAATCAGATTTCATATTAGCAGGTTGACTCCATGCCCAATGGATGCTTCAAGGACACTGATATTTTCAATCTAGTGGGAAAATTACCCCATGAGTCGTCAAACTGTTATCTAATTTTCCCCCAAGAAAAATTGGCTAACTTACAAAAATTGGACATGGCCAACTTCATGGATCTTGGTGGAGAATCTAGAAATTTAGGTATTTTCATGCTTTGGAGAACCTGTAATTGTTTCAAGACATTTCTCCCCTTTTTCCTAACTCCTCAGTTCATACTTAGCCCAAAGGACTTATAAATTTTTGGGAAATATGAGAAATTTGGTCATTTTAGTGTACTGCAGTTCTTGGAGGTGCAGGTGGAACTTGTTCCCCTAGAACCAAGGTTCCCCATATGGGTTGGAGGTCCATAGGTCAAAGGAAAATAATGTATTGCATAAATTTAGGCCCATGAAGGACACAAGGAACAAGTTCCTGTTATCGAAAATGGTGCCCCATCTCGTTTTTGTGGCTAACTCCTTGTGTTCTTGCCTCTCTTGTGCCTCAGTCTACATTTTTTGATTTTCAGGCACTCAAGGCTTTCTGGAAATGGCACCATCAGATAGAGCTCTCTCTCAGCTTTCCAGAAAGGTAAAGTTTGCCTCCTAACTCCTTATATTTTTCAAGTTATGGCTCGGCGGAGTTTTTGTGGAAATTTTTCCCATTTGAGGCCCGCAACCAATAGGAAGTTGCCACGTGGCAGAGGAGTTCGGGGGTCAGAGGCAAATTTGAAATTTTTCCAAAAGAGTATAAAAAGGTCGATTTTCAAAGGAAAACCCGCGGAAAAGAGAAGGAGAGAGAATTCCAGAGCGAATCAGAGCTTGCCATGTGGCATCCGACCAGCAGAGCTGGGGAATTTTTGAAATTTTTTCCAAAGACAAAAAAAAAGGTAAAATTTGAAAATTTTTCCCGCCGATCCGTTTTTGGGCCGTTTTTGCCCTAAATCTTCAAACGATCATATCTTTTGATCCAGAGCTCAGATTTTCACGTTCTTTATATCATTGGAAAGATGAGAAAATTATCTACATGATTCCATGGTCAATTTATAATTTTGGTTCAGTTTAGGGAAATAAAATTCAAAAATGGTTCTGGTACGTGTCCATGGCCAGAAATGACATTTCAACAACCAAATTTAATACAGAATGGGTCGCATTCTTATCCAATATGGTCAAAAATGATAGGGTATGGGTTTGTAAGGTCCTCCATGATTTTTTAATGCATTTGCATCAATGAGGGATGGATCCCATGCATTTTTCACGTTTTCTCTCTCCTGGGCTCGACCCATGTACTGTAAAAGCCAAATTTGGCTCATTTCTTCGTGGTTGAACACTTTTTGGCATTGCAAACTTCTTCTTTCACCTCCAGAAAGTGATAGTTGTAAGAATCAGACCTTTTTCACAGTTTGTAATAGGTTTATACCTCTTTGATGGTGGAATGCAAGAGATTTTTACATGGAATTGACAGTGCAAACTCTGTGAATGCTTTCAGTCCTCTGTTTGTATTGTTTTACTTCATTTTAAGACCTCTAATTACATCTATCAGCTTATGTATGTTTTCCCTTGTTGCATTTCATGAATTTGTGTCTATTTACATGGCAAAAAATGTTTCAACACTCCTTTTGGTGCATCACCATCTTTAGTTTAGTTTCATTTTTACATTTTTATCCCTGTCTCCTTGCAATTTAGAGTAGGATTAGGATCTGAACCTCTGTAGTTGTGCAAAATATAGATCTAAATCAGAGTTTGAGGAACCAGCCTCTAATCTGGAGATTCCTCTCTCATTTTCACAAGTCCCACACTTGGAGAGATGTTTCCATGTTGTGCAATCACACTGGATGCCTAAAACATCAATTTAGAACCTTGATTTGCATCCAGGGGTGTTGCTGATTTGCAACAACAGTTTTGGCACACCCAGTGGGACCTTAGAGGTCTCATTTTTACTGCAGCAAAGTTGATGTGCATCTGCTGCAATTTTCTTGCTTGAAAAGAGCTATAATTTGCATATCTGGCAACTCCAACGGGAAGAATCAACTGGTTTCAGTAGTGCAGGCCTGAAAACTCATGAGAAGAATCACTACAAGGTCAAGAGCTGGAGAAGAAGAGGTGCTATTTGAATATCTGCAGTTATCTCCAAGAGTAAGGCAAAGTGGGAGGAGAATCCAAAGGTCTCCATCTCCACCAAACAGAACTCTCTCAACTCCTCCACCTGGTAGGCCTTTCATTCAATCAACAAGGGTTCTAAGACCAATTAGAATGGCACAAAACAACCCCTATGTTAACTTCACAGGAAGTAGCCCACTTGCCCTCAATGCACAACATCCAATTCTAATTGCAGCCTTGAAGAACATTCCCTACTTCACTAGAGAAAATCAGACTACTCCAGGTGATCATGTTAAAGAAATTGCCAATCTTTGTGCAATTCATGAAATCAATGAGATGCAAGTGGCTGTCAAATTGCTGGCATCTTCATTCAAGGGGAAATCATTGCAATGGTTTAGAAGCCTTGGAGCTGGTTCTATCACAAATTGGAATCAGCTATGTATAGCACTTCATGAGCAATTTGGAGAGAAGGGAGACAACTTGTCTCTTTTGGAGCAGCTGACAACCATCAAGAGAGCTCCCAATGAGCAGCTGACTGATTTCAACTTCAGATTTCAAAAGACTTGGGAGAGAATTCCAATGGTAGTCAGACCAACAGCAGAAGGTTCTTTTCTCTACTATCTTAAAGCTCTAAATTCTGATATTTCTATGTTGATTCAGTCCATGGGAGGCATAACTATCCCTATGGCTTATAGCATTGCCATTAGGGCTGAAAATTGTTTGATCCAAGCTCGCAAACTAGCCCCTAGACCTCCCATGCCATTGTTTCCAAGTTTAGAGAGTCCAAATACCAATCAAGCACTTAATTTGGCTCCTTCTCCCACTCCTAGAAATCAGAGTTCAAATGAAGCTTCTACTTCATCTCCAAGTTCCCCAAATGAGCTTCAAGAAGTCATGAAGCAACTGCAAAACCTAGGCAATGAGCTGGTTACTCTCAAGAGGCAACAAGCCCAAGGTTTTAGACCTTATTACCAGCCCCAAGCTCAGCCTAACAGGCAGCCATACTAACCACAAAGACCACCTAATCCAGCTGCAAATATGAATCAAACAAGGCCTCCTGCCAATAGACCATTTCAGCCCTACAATCCAAATGCCATATCTGCCTCTAAGGCATTGGTGCCAACACAAAACAACATTTCTCAGGAGTATGACTGGTGTTTTCCATGCAATGAACCTCATAACCAATCCATGTGCTTCAATGGTGCTTTTAATCAAGCATTAATGGTGACAACTACTGGTGTGGAGGGTGAGGGCAGTCAAGGAAACAACCAACAACAAGAAACATTCCAACAACAATCAGCCCCAAATGACACCACGTTGGTAAATTAGCAAGCAGAGGATTTTTGTGGCATGAATCAGGTAGTTTCCCAAGGTGTTGCAGCCAACACAAGGTCAAAAATGAGGAATATGGGTGAAGAACAGCCATTGGTTCCAACCAATCCACGACCTTCTATGGTTCCACAAGTGGTTGGCAAACAAAATCCAGTTGTAAATGGACAAGGGCAGCCAAGAACAGCTCCTAGGCCAACTCAAATACCAGTTGTTGCTACTCATGTGCAAGGAGTGAATGTGCAAACAAAGGGACAACAAAGATATCCTTCATCACCATTCAGTATCATCGATCAGATGAATAAGACAAATGTCAACATATCAATGTGGGAATCCCTATCTATCCCTGGCCAAAGAGATTTGCTATAAGCTGCCATGAAGGACTGGCCAACTTCGAATCAGCAAGTTCAGATGCAAGAGAAAGTGCTCACAAATGCTACCCAACCTGAGGGGAATCATGGAGGACAACAAGGTAAAATGTTGAAGCCCCCTCCTTTCTATATTTCATTAATCATTGGAAATCAGCTAGTGCACAATTGCATGATAGATTCAGTGATGCCTAAACAAATAGCTGATCAGCTAGGGCTCTAGTATGAAACCATATCCAAAGGGGTAGTGCAGCTGGATGGGACAACAGTAACAATAGTTGGGGTGATTAGAAACTTGAGTCTTACCTTGCATGCATGTCCAAATGTTGTTGCTTCACAAGATGTATCAGTCATAGACCTTCCACCACTCTTTGCCCTATGCTTATCAAGGGACTTCATAGCCAAGATTGGGGGATATTTGTCTGCTGATTGGTCACACATGCTGTTCAGAACGAGGTATGGAACTAAGGATACAATCAGGTCTAAACCTATTGCAAACTTCCACATTGAGCCTTAATCTCCAAATCAGATCAACGCCAATTGTTTAGCATTTGATCAAGAAGACCACCCAAGCACCGATGAAGCTGACACCAAGGTTGGGAGCATCCCGGATCTAACTCTTGATGAATGGGAAAATAAGGTACATGCTTTTGATCCTTATCAAGAAGTAGAAGAATATGAGCTAGGGGTCTATTGTATACATGAAGAAAATCAGCCTATTCCTAGCATCACCAAGCCAAACCACAAGGATGATAATGAGGTATGGCAGCTGTTTTTTGATGGATCAAGGAGTAGACAAGGTGCAGGAGGTGGAGCTATGTTTGTTTCACCTCAAGGAGTAAAGTACTATTCAGATTTTAGATTTCAGTTTGCATGCTCCAATAACACTGCTGAATATGAAGACTTGGTGTAAGGGATGCATTGGGCAATCAAGAAGAAAATAAAGAACTTGCAAGTCTTTGGTGATAGTGAATTGATTGTAAATCAGGTCAAGGGACAGCATGTTGCCAAGAATGATCTACTCAAGTGCTACAAGAATAGGGTATGGGACCTCATGGACGATTTTGATGGTTTTGGCATCAAACATGATTTTCTTGTGGAACTTGGATATTTACGAAAGTGTTTTCTATAAGGATCATCAATTACAAAAGGACTGAGGAATGAGAATATGGGAATGAACAGAAAGGCACCATTTAGAATTATAGATGACAGAACAATTCCTTATGCATGCGAAGGTACAGTGAATTGAAACAAGATCATTTATATCATACTAATAAGATGATATTTGAAAGACACAAAGTTCTATCAATAACATCTACAAGAATACAAAGCTTCTTAATATAATATAGACAAATGATCTTAACAAGATTAGATGAAAAGCTTAGGGATAAAAGAGATCAGATAGAGGAAGAATGAAAAGCCCTTATGTATTGATTTCTTTATGATTTATTTACACTTTCAGAAAATAAGCCAAGTTCTTCCTCCTTCAAAATGGCGAGGAGAGGCCATTATATAGTTTACAATTCAGTTACTCTCGGTAACTACTTCTTTTAACTAAAGATTAGTTAAGGATTGCCAATCGCAATACCTCAACTTATTACAATAAATATGAGAAAAAGAATAGGAAGAGAAGAGAGGAATAAAGAGAAGAAGACAGGTGCTTATGACTGGGAGGGACCCACTGACTTCAAAATCCACTAACTGAATCTCTTCAATGCCTCAGCTATGTCTCTGCCACGTGGGACTGACATGTATATTGGTCAATTCGCTCGAATCAGGGTTGAAATGAGCTCCGCATGAAAGCACTGTATCTACACATTGCACAGAGATTGGGAAACCACCAGCGAAAGCTAAACCACTGTCATGAATCATCTGTGCCATTGGCGTAGGGTTTGCGTCTGTCATCCTCGACCAAAAATCACTAAATTCAAGATGGCGAACTTCACTGTCCCCGATATCGGGAACGACAGACTCTAGTGGTGAGATTTGTTCTTGCCCTTGAAATTTGATCTTCATGTTGGTAGTAATTCGGAGGGTGAAGCTGCAAGCTAGACTTGGGAAGGAATTGCAGAGGAAAATGGATACGCACGTAGGAATTTAGATGGCAAAGGTTTGAGAAAAAGATAGCATGAAAGCAGTGTGTAAAAAGCATAGGGGGTTCGCTCATTATATAGCCGTTTAGGAGAGAGAAAGGCAATGAATGCACATTTAATACATACCTACTAATTTGAAAAGAAAGGTATTCGGGTAGAGTGGGAAAAATTAGCACGAATGGCACTTGGTTCATTTGGGACATGTGGGACGCGAAAGCGTGAAGTACGCAGCTCGGCTGATTCGGGTGAAGCGGGGGAAAAAGATGCACAAATGCTCTTGGAACATGCGGGACAAAAGTATGTGAAGTACGCGGTTTGGCCGATTCGGGTGAAAATGGAACAAATGGTCTGGGTGAACTTGGGACATTTGGGACAAAAAGTTTCGACGGGCCCGAAAAGAACAGACTTCGGGTAAACCAGCCGATCGGGGAACAGAGGGGCCCAATTGAACTTGGGACACGCAGGACAAAAGTGCGTGAAGTACGTGACTCGGCTGATTCGGACGAAAATGGAACAACTGGTCCGGGCGAACTTGGGACATTTGGGACAAAAAGTTCCGACGGGCCCGAAAAGAACAGACTTCAGGTGAACCGGCCAATCGGGGAACAGAGGGCCCGATTGAGCTTGGGACACGCGGGACAAAAATGTCCGACAGGCTCGAAAAGCACACAAAATGACCCAAAAACGTAGATTTCTCAATTTCTTTGGCTTTTCACATATCAGTACATCAGAAAAGACACTTAAACTCAAAATTTTAAATTTTCACTTTCTTAAGAGCAGGGGAATTTTGAGTGGACAACAGTTGGCTCCTTCTGGGGATGACTTGGCATAAATTCAAGGAATGAGACAAGGTAAGAACTTAGACAAACTCGGGGAAGTAGACCAGTACCTTATCCATTGGGTAACAAAGTCATCGAAACAAACCAATACAGAGGACAACACACCAAAACAAAAGGAAAGAAAAACAAAATGCTATACAGAATATACAAAGGACCCCCTAATCACCTATGACTTGAACAATTTCAGGTACTACCCACTATAAGGAAGTGGGAGAGAAGAACCATCCATATAATCAAGGTAAAAATAATTCTTACCAGCAAAGTGCCTGATCTTGAAAGGTCCGAGCCAAAGGGAATCAAACTTGCCATGGCTACCACGAGGTTCATGCCTTTTATCCCACAACAAAACATTGTCTTCAACTTGGAAATCTCTGAACCTGGCTTTCAACAACTTCTGTATTTCTTGAAAAATTGTGTCAGCTATTTTGGGATTGTATTGCCTCTGCTTTTGTTTAAAAGGCTTAATTCCAGGCTTTAGAGGAATAAAATATTGCATCTCTTTTGGTTGGAAAGCTTTTAAATCTTCATAAGAATAGTCAAGAACATCCTTATACCTCTTTAAAAGATCAATTGCTTTCTTCCTCTCATATGCTGTGCAACATTTTCCAATGTTCACGAGCTTAGGATCAATAGAACTCCCAATATTAATTTTGTCATATTCAGCTGATTGTTGAGGTCCAGTAGAAGCTCTAGACTTTACATATCTGTCGTGTTTATCAAACAGTTCCTCTAAACTCACCAATCCTTTAGGAATCTTGCTTCCCTTGAGTTTGATGCATCCATCCTGATCCGTTTGTTCTCCTTAGGTGGCTGCTTTGTCAAAGGGCACACTTTCACGAGGCAAGTTATTGCTTCCTTCAAAGTACAGCTGTTCAAAATTATCCTTGAGTTCTAAGAAAGAAAGAAAGTGCTGATCATCATTAAAAACTTGCCAGTTACTTGTATTATCAGGTACACTGGATCGATGGATCATCTCAATGGTGAACTTATCTTGAGAGAAGTCAGGATGAGGAATCAGTAGTGACCCTGAGACTGCTAGTGAATCAGCCCTGGTATTCTTCTCCCTAGGTATTGTTTCGATGGAGAAAGCATCGAGGAATTCAATGGAATCCCAAACCTGATTCCTGTAATGTTTCAACCTTCCATTTTTCACCTGGAAGAGGTTTCTAACTTGCTTTACAATCAATTCTGCATCTCCACGAGCTAGAAGATTCTTCACACCTTGTTCTTTTTCCACCTGTAGTCCAAGAATGAGAGCCTCATACTTTGCTGTATTATTGGTATTTTTGAATTGCAACTTGAATGAGAAAGGATGAAGGCTTCCTTCAGGTGACACCAGCTCCAGAACTAGCTGAGGAACAACTTCCATCAAACTCTAAGATCCAAACACCATTAGGATCTTTAGGTGACACTTTGGGGAGTTGGATTTCTTCAGGAGACATAATCGTGTAGTTTCCATGCCCCATATCCTCATAGATTATTTGTGCTTTAGGATCATCCGTTTTTTGTACAATATACTCAGACTGCTTCTCAGGTAGCAGCTTCTTCATTTTCCCATTAACAGGTACGAGTGCATGTGACCAATCCATTTGAATTTATCCACCCACATCCTTACAGAAGTTCCTGCTTAACAACATCCCGTATGAAGGAGGAATATCTGCTACTAAGATAGTAGCCAAAACTTTCTTCTCAGGCAAAGCAACAAAAGCCACTTGTGCATCTTTAATCCTTCCGACCAAGGGCACTTCCTTACTCTCCATAGAATAACAAGATCCATAAGTGTGTGTGAGAGTCAAACCTAAGGCATGAGCTACTTTAGCAGGCATCACATTGTCTGATGCTCCTGAGTCTATGACGCAATTACTGAGCCTATGACCAGCTATAAGAAGTGTCACATAGAATGGTTTGATTTTGTCATTGGGTGAGGTGACAACGGCTATCAGATTAGGTTGTGGTGTAGAAGAAGGAGTGGGTAAAAGGCCTTTAGAGGTAGTTTTAGAATGGGAATTGAAAAAGTGAATCATTTTAGCAAAAGCCTTGGGATGAGTTTGATAATATTCAGCTTCTGAGATTTGAACCTTAGTCTTTTTTAGGTGATCAATAATATCGAAAGACCCAGAAGTGGATGGGCTATCATCATTTGAAATCTTAGGTTTATCAACTTTAGGGGAAAAAAAAGTAACTTTAGTAGAAAAATTGATGGGACTCACCTTTGGTGCAGATGAAATGGGAATATGAGATCCTCTTTTTGCAATTACGGGGATAGTTGTCGGCTGCTCCTTAGATTTCTTGGTGGGCTGCATCACTTTCTCCCTCTGATTTGTCTGCTCTCGAGTCATGACAGCGTATGATTCACTATTCATGTCTGCTACTATTTCATCATAATCATCCTCATCATCAATGCCCTCAGTGGTGAAGAAATTAACTCGAGATCCCTCAAGTTCATCTGCTTCATCATCAACCTCTTCAACAAATTCCTCGCAATCTTCATTAACCTCTTCATCTTCAGGTTCCTCAACTTCACAGGTTGCATTGACGGGAACTTTAATAGGAGGTCCTTCAAGTGCTAGCCTTGTTTGAGCAGTAGGCAAATGATTTCTGGGCTGAAAATTCCTCCTTGGAACGTCTGCATAGGGAGCATGCTGAGCCAATTGTTTCTTTATGGCAATGAGATCATTCGCAAGTTTTTGTACCAATGGATCAGTATTAGGTCCAGGAGTGGAAGAGGAGGAAGAAGTAGATTTAGATTTAAAAGGGTCTCTCCTCAACTTCCCTGACATGATTAAATCATCTTCAACACTAACAACAAGAGTTTGATCTTTAGCCAATGTTGCGAGACTAGCCCTTCTTAGTGCATAGCTAACTTCAGGCGATTGAGCATTTAGGATTTTTTTTTTTGAATTTGATCTATAGGTCGAGTATTTTTCGGAATTTTGTTGGGCTAGCAAGGCATGCACATATTCTGCTGGTTTGAAACGGTTTTCAAACCTAGTTCTCATTGTGTCCCAGCTAGTGATAGCACCAGCCGGAAGGTGATAGAACCAATCAGCAACATTATCTTGTAAAGTCTCAACGAAAAGTCTTACAGAGACATCTTCGTGTTCAGCTCCCAGAACTCCACATGCAACTATGAAGGCTATGATGTGTTCATTAGGATGCGCTTTATCATCGCCTTTGAACTTAGCGAACGGTTACCTCTGGGTAACTCATGCAAAGGCTGAGGAAGGGCAAGGGGCCCGACACGATGACCCCAGGGAAATGGTACCACCATTCTTGGAAAAATGGCTTGAAGAGGAACTACAACACCAGTAAGAATCAAAGCTCAAAGATTAGGACTGATTGACTCTGAAGGAATACCACCCGTAGGGATTCTGTCTTGAATAGGTGGAGTACTTGTCGAACGAGTCTTTCTATTTCTTGTTGAAGGGAAAGGAAAACCCTGCTGCTCCAAAAGCTGGAACTGAGAATCTTCAATACCAAGGGCCCTTGCGAAGGTACAGTGAATTGAAACAAGATCATTTGTATCATACTTAGTAAGATGAAATTTGAAAGACACAAAGTTCTATAAATAACATCTGCAAGAATACAAAGCTTCATAATCATAACACAGACAAATGATCTTAACAAGATTAAATGAAAAGCTTAGGGATAAAAGAGATCAGATAGACGAAGAATGAAAAGCCCTTCTGTATTGATTTCTTTATGATTTATTTACACTTTCAGAAAATAAGCCAAGTTCTTCCTTTTTCAAAATGGCGAGGAGAGGCCATTATATAGTTTACAATTCTAGTTACTCTCGGTAACTACTTCTTTTAACTAAAGATTAGTTAAGGATTGCCAATCGCAATACCTCAACTTATTACAATAAATCCGAGAAAAAGAATTGGAAGAGAAGAGAGGAATAAGGAGAAGAAGACAGGTGCTTATGACTGGGAGGGACCCACTGACTTCAAAATCTGCTACCTGAATCTCTTCAATGCCTCGGCTATGTCTCTGCCATGGGGGACTGACATGTTGGCTGTAGACTGGGTCCAATCAAGTTTGGTGATGAGTTCCTCGTGTAATCAGGGTTGAAATGAGCTCCGCATGAAAGCACTGTATCTGCACATTGCACAGAGATTGGGAAACCACCAGCGAAAGCCAAACCGCTGTCATGAATCATCTGTGCCATTGGCGTAGGGTTTGCGTCTGTCATCCTCGACCAAAAATCACTAAAGTCAAGATGGCGAACTTCACTGTCCCCGATATCGGGAACGGCAGACTCTAGTGGTGAGATTTGTTCTTGCCCCTGAAATTTAATCTTCATGTTGGTAGTAATTCGGAGGGCGGAGCTGCAAGCTAGACTTGGGAAGGAATTGCAGAGGAAAATGGATACGCGTGCAGGAATTTAGATTGCAAAGGTTCGAGCAAAAGATAGCAGGAAAGCAGTGTGCAAAACGCATAGGGGGTTCACTCGTTATATAGCCGTTTAGGAGAGAGAAAGGTAATGAATGCGCATTTAATACATACCTACCAATTTGAAAAGCAAGATATTCGGGTAGGGCGGGAAAAATTAGCATGAATGGCACTTGGTTCATTTGGGACATGCGGGAGGCGAAAGCGTGAAGTACGCGGCTCGGCCGATTCGGGCGAAGTGGGGAAAAGACGCACAAATGCTCTTGGAACATGCGGGACAAAAGTATGTGAAGTACACGGCTCGGCCGAATCAGACGAAAATGGAACAATTGGTCCGGGTGAACTTGGGACATTTGGGACAAAAGAAACGCGAAGTACGTGGCTCGGATGAATCAGACGAAAATGGAACAATTGGTCCGATTGAACTTGGGACATTTGGGACAAAATGTTTGCAAAGACGCGGGGCCTCGAAAAGAACAACAGACTTGGGACATTTGGGAACGACGGCGAAAAGAACAGATCGGGGAACAGAGGGCCCAATTGAACTTGGGACACGCGGGACAAAAATGTCCGACAGGCCCGAAAAACACACAAAATGACCCAAAAACGTAGATTTCTCAATTTCTTTGGCATTTCACATTATCAGTACAACAGAAAAACACTTAAACTCAAAATTTTAAATTTTCACTTTCTTAAGAGCAGGGGAATTTTGAGTGGACAACAGCTGGCTCCTTCTGGGGATGACTTGGCATAAATTCAAGGAATGAGACAAGGTAAGAACTTAGACAAACTCAGGGAAGTAGACCAGTACCTTATCCATTGGGCAACGGAGTCATCGAATCAAACCAATACAGAGGACAACACACCAAAACAAAGGGAAAGAAAAACAAAATGCTGTACAGAATATACAAAGGACTCCCTAATCACCTATGACTTGAACAATTTCAGGTACTGCCCACTATAAGGAAGTGGGAGAGAAGAACCATCCATATAATCAAGGTAAAAAGAATTCTTACCAGCAAAGTGCCTGATCTTGAAAGGTCCGAGCCAAAGGGAATCAAACTTGCCATGGCTGCCACGAGGTTCATGCCTTTTATCCCACAACAAAACAGTGTCTCCAACTTGGAAATCTCTGAACCTGGCTTTCAACAACTTCTGTATTTCTTGAAAAATCTTGTCAGCTTATTTTAGGATTACATTATTGCCTCTGCTTCTGTTTCTTATCCAAAGCATCATTGAAACTGGTATCTTCAATGGCCTTCATTAGATGCAAGGTTGGTAGCTCCACTGTTACTGGTAATTGAGCTTCTACTCCATATTACCTGAAAAGAGGAATAAAATGCTGCATCTCTTTTGGTTGGAAAGCTTTTAAATCTTCATAAGAGTAGGCAAGAACATCCTTATACCTCTTTAAAAGATCAATTGCTTTCTTCCTCTCATCTATGTGCAACATTTTCCAATGTTCACGAGCTTAGGGTCAGTAGAACTCCCAATATTAATTTTGTCATATTCAGCTGATTGTTGAGGTCCAGTAGAAGCTCTAGACTTTACATACCTGTCGTGTTTATCAAACAGTTCCTCTAAACTTACCAATCCTTTAGGGATCTTGTTTCCCTTGAGTTTGATACATCCATCCTGAGATGTTTCTTCTCCTTGAGTGGAAACTTTGTCAAAGGGCACACTTTCACGAGGCAAGTTATCACTTCCTTCAAAGTATAGCTGTTCAAAATTATCTTTGAGTTCTAAGAAAGAAAGCAAATGTTGATCATTATTGAAAACTTGCCAGTTATTTGTATTATCAGGTACACTAGGTCGATGGATCATCTCAATGGTGAACTTATCTTGAGAAAAGTCAGGATGAGGTATAAGCAGTGACCCAGAGACTGCTAATGAATCAGCCCTGGTATTCTTCTCCCTAGGTATTGCTTCAATGGAGAAAGCATCAAGAAATTCAATGGAATCCCACACCTAATTCCAGTAATGTTTCAACCTTCCATTTTTCACCTGGAAGAGGTTTCTAACTTGCTTTACAATCAATTCCGCATCCCCACGAGCTAGAATATTCTTCACACCTTGTTCTTTTGCCACCTGTAGTCCAAGAATGAGAGCCTCATACTCTGCTGTATTATTGGTATTTTCAAATTGCAACTTGAATGAGAAAGGATGAAGGCTTCCTTCAGGTGACACCACTATGACACCAGCTCCAGAACCAGCTGAGGAACAACTTCCATCAAACTCTAAAATCCAAACACCATTAGGATCTTTAGGTGATACTTTGGGGAGTTGGATTTCTTCAGGAGACATAATCATGTAGTTATCATGCCCCATATCCTCATAGAGTATTTGTGCTTTGGGATCATCCAATTTTTTGTACAATATACTCAGATCTGCTTCTCAGGTAGTAACTTCTTCATTTGTCCATTAACAGGGATGAGGGCATGTGACCAATCCATTTGAATTTCTCCACCCACATCCTTACAAAAGTTCCTGCTTAGCAACATCCCGTATGAAGGAGGAATATCTGCTACTAAGATGGTAGCCAAAACTTTCTTCTTAGGCAAAGTAGCAAAAGCCACTTGTGCATCTTTAATTCTTCCCGACTAAGGGCACTTCCTTACTCTCCATAGAGTAACAAGATCCATAAGTGCATGTGAGAGTCAAGCCTAAGGCATGAGCTACTTTAGCAGGCATCACATTATCTGATTCTCCTGAGTCTATGACACAGTTGCTGAGCCTATGGCCAGCTATAAGAAGTGTCACATAGAATGGCTTGATTTTGTCATTGGGTGAGGTGACAGCGACTACCATATTAGGTCTGTGGTGCTAGAAGAAGGAGTGGGTAAAAGGCCTTTAGAGGTAGTTTTAGAATGGGAATTGACAAAGTGAATCATTTTAGCAAAGGCCTTAGGATGGGTTTGATAATATTCAGCTTCTGAGATTTGAACCTTAGTCTTTTTTAGGTGATCAATAATATCAAAAGACCCAGAAGTGGACGGGCTATCATCATTTGAAATCTTAGGTTTATCAACTTTAGGAGAAACGGAAATAACTTTAGTAGAGAATTGACAGGACTCACCTTTGGTGTAGATGAAATGGGGATAGGAGATCCTCTTTTTGCAATTACGGGGATAGTTGTCGGCTGTTCTTTAGATTTCTTGGTGGGCTGCATCACTTTCTCCCTCTGATTTGTCTGCTCTCGAGTCATGACAGCGTATGATTCGCTATTCATATATGCTACTATTTCATCATAATCATCCTCATCATCAATGCCCTCAGTGGTGAAGAAATTAACTCGAGATCCCTCAAGTTCATCTGCTTCATCATCAACCTCTTCAACAAATTCCTCGCAATCTTCATTAACCTCTTCATCTTCAGGTTCCTCAACTTCACAGGTTGCATTGATGGGAACTTTAATAGGAGGTCCTTCAAGCGCTAGCCTTGTTTGAGCAGCAGGCAAAATGATTTCTGGGCTGAAAATTCCTCCTTGGAACGTCTGCATAGGGAGCATGCTGAGCCAATTGTTTCTTAATGGCATTGAGATCATTTGCAAGTTTTTGTACCAATGGATCAGTATTAGGTCCAGGGGTGGAAGAGGAGGAAGAAGCAGATTTAGATTTAGAAGGGTCTCTCCTCAACTTCCCTGACATGATTAAATCATCTTCGACACTAACAGCAAGAGTTTGATCTTCAGCCAATGTTGCGAGATTAGCCCTTCTTAGTGCATAGCTAACTTCAGGTGATTGAGCATTTAGGAAAAAACATTTTTGAATTTGATCTACAGGTCGAGTATTTGGCGGAATTTTGTTAATCAACCTGTTGAATCGGGCCACAAATTCTCTCATGGGCTCTTGTGAATCTTTCTTTATTTGAGAGATTTGGGCTAGCAAGGCATGCACATCTTCTGCTGGTTTGAACCGGT
Organism: Taxus chinensis; assembly: GCA_019776745.2. Lineage (NCBI taxonomy): Eukaryota > Viridiplantae > Streptophyta > Pinopsida > Cupressales > Taxaceae > Taxus > Taxus chinensis. The sequence continues at coordinate 38,060,079 of CM034151.1, forward strand.
TTTCAAACCTAGTTCTCATTGTATCCCAGCTGGTGATAGCACCGGCCGGAAGGTGATAGAACCAATCAGCAACATTATCTTGTAAAGTCTCAACGAAAAGTCTTACGGAGACATCTTCATGTTCAACTCCCAGAACTCCGCATGCAACTATGAAGGCTGCGATGTGTTCATCAGGATGCACTTTACCATCGCCTTTGAATTTAGGGAAGTTCTTCCGGTTACCTCTGGGTAACTTGTGCAAAGGCTGAGGAAGGGCAAGGGGCCCGACACGATGACCCCAGGGCAGTGGTACTGCCATTCTTGGAAAAATGGCTTGAAGAGGAACTGCAACACCAGCAAGAATCAAAGCTCGAAGATTAGGACTGATTGACTCTGAAGGAATACCACCCGTAGGGATTCTATCTTGGACAGGTGGAGTACTTGTTGAACGAGTCTTTCTATTTCTTGTTGAAGGGAAAGGAAAACCCTGCTGCTCCAAAAGCTGAAACTGAGAATCTTCAATACCAAGGGCCCTTCTCCCTCGAGTAAAACGCGGAGTCACCAGATCAAAGGATGATCAATAATTACAGAACTGGAATATGATTTCCCCAGTAGAGTCGCCAAAAACTGTTGGTCATCAAATAGGACTTCACGAAGAGCAACAGTCAGGGGACAAGAAGTCCCTCCTCTTTAATGGGAGAGGTTCCCTTATTCAGAAACGAACCTATTTACACATATACAAAACATGATTTTCTTGTGGAACTTGGATATTTACGAAAGTGTTTTCTATAAGGATCATCAATTACAAAAGGACTGAGGAATGAGAAAACGAGAACGAGCAGAAAGGCACCATTTAGAATTATAGATGACAGAGTAATTCTTTATGCATGCGAAGGTACAGTGAATTGAAACAAGATCATTTGTATCATACTAATAAGATGAAATTTGAAAGACACAAAGTTCTATCAATAACATCTGCAAGAATACAAAGCTTCTTAATATAATATAGACAAATGATCTTAACAAGATTAAATGAAAAGCTTAGGGATAAAAGAGATCAGATAGACGAAGAATGAAAAGCCCTTCTGTATTGATTTCTTTATGATTTATTTACACTTTCAGAAAATAAGCCAAGTTCTTCCTTTTTCAAAATGGCGAGGAGAGGCCATTATATAGTTTACAATTCAGTTACTCTCGGTAACTACTTCTTTTAACTAAAGATTAGTTAAGGATTGCCAATCGCAATACCTCAACTTATTACAATAAATCCGAGAAAAAGAATTGGAAGAGAAGAGAGGAATAAGGAGAAGAAGACAGGTGCTTATGACTGGGAGGGACCCACTGACTTCAAAATCCGCTACCTGAATCTCTTCAATGCCTCTATGGCCACGGAGGAATATGTGTTCTAGACTGCCAGCGTCAAGTTTGGTAATGAGTTCCCCATGTATTGGTCAATTCACTCGAATCAGGGTTGAAATGAGCTCCGCATGAAAGCACTGTATCTGCACATTGCACAGAGATTGGGAAACCACCAGCGAAAGCCAAACCGCTGTCATGAATCATTTGTGCCATTGGTGTAGGGTTTGCATCTGTCATCCTCGACCAAAAATCACTAAAGTCAAGATGGCGAACTTCACTGTCCCCGATATCGGGAACGACAGACTCTAGTGGTGAGATTTGTTCTTGCCCCTGAAATTTAATCTTCATGTTGGTAGTAATTCGGAGGGCAGAGCTGCAAGCTAGACTTGGGAAGGAATTGCAGAGGAAAATGGATACGCGCAGGAATTTAGATTGCAAAGGTTCGAGCAAAAGATAGCAGGAAAGCAGTGTGCAAAACGCATAGGGGGTTCGCTCGTTATATAGCCGTTTAGGAGAGAGAAAGGTAATGAATGCGCATTTAATACATACCTACTAATTTGAAAAGCAAGATATTCGGGTAGAGCGGGAAAAATTAGCACGAATGGCACTTGGTTCATTTGGGACATGTGGGACGCGAAAGCGCGAAGTACGCGGCTCGGCCGATTCGGGCGAAGCGGGGAAAAGACGCACAAATGCTCTTGGAACACGTGGGACAAAAGTACGTGAAGTACGCGGCTCGGCCGATTTAGGCGACGCACTCTTAGAACACGTGGGAAAAAAGTACGCGAAGTACAGGCCGAATCAGACGAAAATGGAACAATTGGTCTGGGTGAACTTGGGACATTTGGGACATGTGGGACGCGAAAGCGCGAAGTACGCGGCTCGGCCGAATCGGATGAAAATGGAACAATTGGTCCGGGCGAACTTGGGACATTTGGGACAAAAAGTTCCGACGGGCCCGAAAAGAACAGACTTCGGGTGAACCGGCCGATCGGGGAATAGAGGGCCCAATTGAACTTGGGACACGCGGGACAAAAATGTCTGACAGGCCCGAAAAACACACAAAATGACCCAAAAACGTAGATTTCTCAATTTCTTTGGCATTTCACATTATCAGTACAACAGAGAAAACACTTAAACTCAAAATTTTAAATTTTCACTTTCTTAAGAGCAGGGGAATTTTCAGTCAATACACACATGGAGCCTCTCATGAGGAAAGAATTGGACAATCTGATTGAGTCAAGAATCATATTCCCAATCAAGCATTCTAGTTGGGTTGCCAACTTGGTTCCAGCCAAAATGAAGAGTGGAGAGATCAGATTGTGTGTTGATTTCAGAGACTTAAATAGAGCATCTCTCAAGGACCATTACCCACTCACTTCCATGGAGCAAATCTTGCAAGTTGTGGCTGGCTCCGAGAGGTTTTCACTACTTGATGGCTACTTTGGCTACAATCAGATTATGGTGAAGGAAGAAGACCAGTTCAAGACAGCCTTTACAACCAAATGGGGGACTTTTGCATACAGGAAGATGCCATTTTGGTTGTCCATCACTAGTGCTAGCTTCCAAAGAGCAATGGACATGGTGTTCAAAGGTTTGATTAACAACGTGGTGCTGATTTACCTTGATGATATCACTGTTTTTTCCAAAAATGCAGCAGACCACCTCTCTCATTTGAAACAAGTTTTCACGAGGTGTAGGAAATTTGGAGTGTCTTTGAATCCTAAGAAGTGTATCTTTCTTACACATGAAGGAAAGCTCCTTGGTCATATTGTCTCCAAAGAAGGATTAGCAATTGATCCAGAGAGAGTTGAAGCCATAAGAGCACTACCATTTCCAAGCCACAAGAAAGCCCTTCAGAGTTTCTTAGGGAGGATAAACTTTGTTCAGAGATTTGTCCCATATTTTGCAGCCCTTGTCAAACCTATCACCAAAATGTTAAAGAAAATCATGGCTTTCAAGTGGATAGTAGAAGGAAAGGAGATTTTTGAAGCAATCAAAGAAGCCATCTCTCAAGCACCAACTCTCATCAACCCGGACTTCTCCAAGGATTTCATCCTCTATGCATTTGGAGGTAATGACACTATTTCTACCCTTTTGGTACAACAGAACAAAGATAATGATGAGCAACCAATTGCTTTCTTTAGCCAGAGCCTAGATGACTATGAGGTGAGGTATTCTTTTATTGAGAAGCATGTGCTGGCAGTAATAAGAAGCTTGAAGAAATTCAAGCATTTAGTCTCAAACAACAAGGTCCAGTTGCTGGTCTCACATGCTGGGGTTAAGGAATTCCTCCTCAACAAAGATTTGAATGAGAAAAGGGCAGGTTGGATCACCCGTGTCATGGAGTATGACATTGAGATAAAAATCACCAAGCTGGTAAGAGGAAAAGGATTGTGTGAGCAGCTGGTTTTAGGGAAGCAAAAAGAAGCATGCAATGAAGGAGAGGTTTTTTTGACAGTTCAAGACAGCCATGAGCCATGTGGCACTCAAGAAGAAAACAATGCTGCCCCCACTCCTTGCTATACCCAAGGTATAATGCACTTCCTAAGCATAGGCCTATGCCTTCCGGAGATGAAAAAGACCCAAAGAAGACACTTCAGATTGCAGGTTGTCCCATATGCCATTGTTGATGGAGTTTTGTTCAAGAAAGATGTGAATGGAGTGCTACTGAGATGTATTAGCACAAATCAGATTCATAGGGTGTTGGAATAATTCCATGGTGGACCAGCTGGTGATCATTATGCGCCAAGAGTGACAGCTCTAAAAATCATGAAGGCTGGTTATTATTGGCCTAAAATTTTCAGTGATTGCTATGCATGGATTAAGAGGTGTAAGAATTGTGCATTCTTCACAGGAAAAGAGAGACTTGCTTCCCTTCCATTGCATCCAATCTCAGTTGACCAGCCATTCATGCAATGGGGTTTGGACTTCATTGGAGTCATTAATCCCAATTCAAGTCAAGGGCACAAATGGATTTTGACAGCCACGGACTACTTCACCAAATGGACTGAAGCAGTAGCACTCAATAAAGAAAATGATTCCAGCATCTTAGACTTTTATGAGGGGATAGCAACCAGATTTGGTATACCTGCTACAATAATCTCAGATAATGCATTGGTATTCATTGGATCCAAGGTGACTGAGTGGGCTATCAAGAACGGGATCTACCTAAGCACTTCATCAAACTATTACCCTCAAGGTAATGGCCAGGCCGAGTCTACAAACAAGAACTTGTTGAGGATCATTAGGAGGACTCTTGATGAGAATCAGAGGTCTTGGCATACCAAACTGAAATCAGCCTTATGGGCTGATAGGATAACTCCCAAGAGATCCATAGGTAACTCTCCATTCAAGCTTGTTTATGGAAGAGAGGCAATCTTGCTCATGTCACTTGAGTTTCCAACATTGGAACTCATGAAGCAATTGGAGTTGCTAGAGTTTGAGCCCATGGAGGTGAGATATGCAGAGTTGATGGAGCTGTAGGAGGTCAGAAACCAGGCATCCCAAGCAATGGAAAAGGATCAAGCTTTGATCAAAAAGACCTTTGATAGGAAGGCCAAGGATAGATATTTTCAGGTTGGAGATCTAGTGTTGAAATGGGATGTGGATAGAGTAAAACCGGGAAGGCATTCAAAATTTGATGCCATTTGGAGTGGCCCATACATGGTCACAAAGTGCAAGAACAAAAATGCTTTCCAATTTGCCTCATTGGATGGTGAAGAACTGCAGATTCCAGTCAATGGAATCTATCTCAAGTGTTGCTTCTAGAGGGAAATTTACCACCTTGTAAATATTAGATTAGATTTCCATTCCTCCAAGTGCTTTGCACATTTTTTTGCTTGTTGGTCGTCAAATAGGACTTTACGAAGAGCAACAGTCAGGGGACAAGAAGTCCCTCCTCTTTAATGGGAGAGGTTCCCTTATTCAGAAATGAACCTATTTACAAATATACAAAACATGATTTTCTTGTGGAACTTGGATATTTACGAAAGTGTTTTCTATAAGGATCATCAATTACAAAAGGACTGAGGAATGAGAAAACGAGAATGAGCAGAAAGGCAACACTCAAAATTATAGATGACAGAGTAATTCTTTATGTATGCGAAGTTACAGTGAATTGGAACAAGATCATTTGTATCATACTTAGTAAGATGAAATTTGAAAGACACAAAGTTCTCTAAATAACATCTGCAAGAATACAAAGCTTCTTATCATAACACAGACAAATGATCTTAACAAGATTAAATGAAAAGCTTAAGGATAAAAGAGATCAGATAGAAAAAGAATGAAAAGCCCTTCTGTATTGATTTCTTTATGATTTATTTACACTTTTGGAAAATAAGCCAAGTTCTTCCTCTTTCAAAATGGTGAGGATAGGTCATTACATAGTTTACAAATCAGTTACTCTTGGTAACTACTTCTTTTAACTAAAGATTAGTTAAGGATTGCCACACAATACCTCAACTTATTACAATAAACCCGAGAGAAGGAATTGGAAGAGAAGAGAGGAATAAGGAGAAGAAGACATGTGCTTATGACTGGGAGGGGCCCACTGACTTCAAAATCTGATGCCTGAATCTCTTCAATGCCTCGGTTATGTCTCTGCCACGTGGGACTGACGTGTTGGCTGTAGACTGGGTCCAAAATCCGAGGCACTTCTCCATTTCCTTATCAAACTCAACATGAGTATGATAATCTTTATTTGCTTCTTCAATGGCAGATTGAAGAGAATAGATCTCCTTCATTTTCTCTTTGGAAATGGAGCTTTCCTTGAATAAATTATCTTTAACAAAAACTCTGAATTGAGCTTTGATTTCTTGCAAGGAAAAAGGCACACCAGAAGTTTCATCCTGAAGATGACAATGTATATCTTTGAAAGCAGATACGACCAGTGTCTTGAAAGCCTCACCCTTCTGCCAGCTATTCTTCAGTTCTCCCAAAGCCTCCTCCAACACTTTAATTTTCCACTCCATGCTGTAAACCCAGGATTCTAACAGATTATCCTTTGCATCACCAAAAACCTTACTTGCCAATAAAATGTTCTCATCTATCTGTCCCATGAGGCGGAGGTCTACTATGCAACTACTCCAAAGTTTGAGCTCTTTATCTATGATCCCGATAGTGGAGGATATCTTCTGTTGCAAGTTGTTCACCTTTCCATGGAGTTTGAAAGCTTCATCAATGAAGTTCAATCCTGTAACAAGCATATCTTCCACCATGGCCTCCATAGCTCTGCCATAGATGGAATACTTATGCATGTCTTTGATACTCTGTACTTCATCTTGGCTCAAAATTACAGGTGGCGGAAGGGTAGTCAATGGGGTAGGGTCCAAAACTTTGTCCTTAGACAAAAGAGATTTGATAAAACCTGTGAGAATATGGGCTTGTTCCTCCAACTATTCAATAGTTTGCTGCCCTATGATGATATGTTATCTTAATGTTCTGCTCAATGAACTTCTTCAAGTCGAAGCAAGTTCTGGGCTTAAAGAAATGAACATTAATGGGAGTCAGGGCTCTTTCTATGTTCTGTGCATCCAGGGATGTTTTACAGGAGTAGTTTCCCAAAGATATGGGGAAATGTAAACCAGTAATCTTCTTGTCCCTGCAGGTTCTATGTAATTTGTCTAATTGCCTGCATACTTCTATCAGATCCATCTTGTCACTGCAGAACATCGGAAGCCTCAGAGGGGTGCTCTAGTAGCCAGCAAGCCTGTATTAGGAGAATTTTCTGAACTGGATGAAATAGGCACCGTAGTGCGATATCAGGCTCATGGCTTCGTCAGAAAATCTTCTAGTAGTGTCACCCTCAAGAAGTCTGACCATGTACATGGTGAAAGCATCATTTACCCTCCAGAAATTGTGATTGCTGGTCTCTAGGGTGAACTGCGGGTAGTAGGCATATACAGGATCATCCTTGTGGGCATCAATGTAAGAAAAACCAAACCATTTCCTTGACGACGCCAGAGTATACATCAGGTACGAAGTCATGTAGAATTTCTTCGTTTGTTGCACATTGGACAGCTGCTCCATTAGGTTCATGCTGATGATTTCTGCCCAGTAGATATTTTGAGTTCCTTTGCATACCATGTTGATGAGCGGGCACATCCAGAAATGGAACTCGTTAGTAGAGGGCAAGCCCATAACCCGAGCCAGTAAGATTATGAAATCTGACAACTCTTCATTGAAATCTGCTCAGAAAAGGGTCTTGGATAGACGAGATGCTCCCTTCTTAGGGTTTTTAAGCCAAGACTTCGCCACCCGTGCCTTATAGTTGTCACTGTCTTGACTGAACAGGGCCTGTGCTTGACTCTGAGAAATAACTATGGCATTATCCATTTCTGGAATCCTCAGTGCAGTGCCAATGGCGGCAGCGTCAAGTTTGGCAATGAGCTCCCTGTGTATGTTTGTTAATTCACTCGAATCAGGGTTGAAATGAGCTCCGCATGAGAGCAATGTGTTGCGCATTGCACCGAGATTGGGAAACCACCCGCGAAAGTCAAATCGCTGTCATGCATCATCTGTGCCATTGGTGTAGGGTTTGCATCTGTCATCCTTGACTAGAAATCACCAAAGTCAAGGTGGCGAACTTCACTGTCCCCGATATTGGGAACGCCAGACTCTAGTGGTGAGATTTGTTCCTGTCCTTGAAATTTGATCTTCATGTTGATAGTAATTTGGAGGGCAGAGCTGTAAGCTAGACTCGGGAAGGAATTGCAGAGGGAAATTGATATGCATGCAGGAATTTAGATTGTAAGGGTTCAAGCAAAAGATAGCAGGGAAACAGTGTGCAAAATGCATAGGGGGTCCGCTCGTTATATAGCCGTTTAGGAGAGAGGAAGGCAATAAATGCACATTTAATACATACCTACCAATTTGAATAAGCAAGATATTCAGGTAGAGCGGGAAAAATCAGCACGAATGGCACTTGGTTGATTTGGGACATGTGGGACGTGAAAGCACGAGGCACGCGGCTCGGCCGATTCGGGTGAAGCGGGGAAAAGATGCACAAATGAACCTGGGACATGCGGGACGCGAAAGCGTGAAGTACACGACTCGGCCGATTCGGGCGAAGCGGGGAAAAGACACACAAATGCTTTTCGAACACGCGGGACAAAAGTACGTGAAGTACGTGGCTTGGCCGAATCAGAGGAAAATGGAACAACTGGTCCGGGTGAACTTGGGACATTTGGGACAAAAAATTCCGACGGGCCCGAAAAGAACAGACTTTGGGTAAACCGGCCTATCAGGGAACAGAGGGCCCAATTGAACTTGGGACACACGGGACAAAAATGTCTGACAAGCCCGAAAAACACACAAAATGACCCAAAAATGCAGACTTTCTCAATTTCTCGATTTTTAACATTACCAGGACAATAGAGAAAACACTTAAACTCAAAATTTTAAATTTTCACTTTCTTAAGAGCAGGGGAATTTTGAGTGGACAACAGCTGGCTCCTTCTGGGGATGACTTGGCATAAATTCAAGGAATGAGACAAGGCAATAACTTAGAAAAACTTGGGGAAGTAGACCAGTACCTTATCCATTGGGCAACGGAGTCAAAAAGCAAACCAATACAGAGGACAACACACCAAAACAAAGGGAAAGAAAAACAAAAACGTTGTACAGAATATACAAAGGACTCCCTAATCACCTATGACTTGAACAATTTCAGGTACTGCCCACTATAAGGAAGTGGGAGAGAGGAACCATCCATATAATCAAGGTAAAAAGAATTCTTACCAGCAAAGTGCCTGATCTTGAAAGGTCCGAGCCAAAGGGAATCAAACTTGCCATGGCTGCCACGAGGTTCATGCCTTTTATCCCATAACAAAACAGTGTCTCCAACTTGGAAATCTCTGAACCTGGCTTTCTTAGCAAACAGGACCTTAACTTTCTGTTGGTGAACAGTTATCCTATCAGCAACCTTCAATCTGTCCTCATTCAATTTGTGCAGATACATTATTCTCTTGGCCAAAGCATCATTGAAACTGGTATCTTCAATGGCCTTCATTAGATGCAAGGCTGGCAGCTCCACTGTTATTGGCAATTGAGCTTCTACTCCATATACCACTTGAAAAGGAGACATTCCAATGGCTCTCTTAGGTGTGATCCTATCTGCCCAAAGAGCATCATAGAGTTTCTTGTGCCAGTTTCTTTGAGACTCATTGACTAATTTCCTTATTATGGTCACCAGATTTTTATTAGTGGATTCTGCTTGTCCATTTCCCTGAGGATAGTAATCTGAGGAGTGAGTCAGAGAAATTCCATATCCATAACAAAAATCCATCATCTCAGTTGAAGAAAAATTTGAAGCATTATCTGTCACAATCTTGTTTGGTACACCATACCTTACCAAGATGTTTTCTTTGATGAAACTGCACACCACTTCATAAGTAGTACTCTTTACTGGAATGGCTTCTACCCATTTGGTGAAATAATCTGTAGCAATTAATACATGAGTATGACCAGCACTAGAAGAAGGATTAAGTGTTCCAATGAAGTCCAAACCCCGCTGTTGAAAAGGTTCTTCAATTACAACTGGCTTAAGAGGCAAAGAGGCCAATTTGGGTCTACCCACGAAAGTCTGACAAGCTTCACATTTATCAACCCACTTGGATGCATCTTTGAACAAGGTAGGCCAATAATATCCTCCACAAAGCATTTTATGAGCAGTGACCGTTGATGAGTAGTGCCCTCCACATGCCTGATCATGAAAAGCTGAGAGTAGTTTTTTCTGCTGTTCCTTGTCCACACATTTCAAAAACCTTCCATCTAACCCACGTTTAAACAAGGTGTTTTCCCACAACACATATTGCACTGACCTTAGTTCAACAGTCCTCTTTTCTTTGGCAGTCAAATGAGAGGGGCATTCTCCGTAGGTGAGAAAATGGGTGATATCATTATACCATTCATCAACTGAGCTAAGAAACAGAACGGTAGGAAGACCAACTTTATCCTCAAGTAACTCATGTCTAGCTCCTTCAGCAATGAGCTCACAAAGGCCTTTTCCACGGATGAGCTTGGTCAGTTTGATGTCAATATCATATTCTTGGACCTTTTCCACCCAGTTCCCTCTCTTGGATCCAAATTCCTGCTGTGTGAGAATTGACTTAACAGTTGTATCTGGTACCAACACCATAGAATGAGAGTTAAGAATGTAAAAACAAAACTGCTTAACAGCTTTAACCACTGCAAAAGCATGTTTTTCCATCATGGTGTATTTTAACTAATGATCCTTCAAAATATAGCTCATACATGCAATTGGGAGTTCGTGCTCATTAGAATCTTCCTGAGTCAAAACCGCAGCCAAGGTGTTATCTGTGGCGTAGCAATAGATAATAAAATCTTTGCTGAAATTTGGACATGCTAAAACAGGAGTTTTAGCAATGGCTCTTTTAATATCTTCAAAGGCTTCTTTCCCTTCAGAAGACCAACCAAATGTTTTTTTGCCTTTCATCATTTGGGAGATGTTCAGAGTTAGTTCTGTAAAATCAGGGATGAATCTTCTCAAAAAATTGATCTTACCAAAGAAAGAGTGCACGCCCTTTTTACTGGTTGGGAGAGGAATTTGCTGAATAGCTTGAACTCTCTCAGGATCAATCTTAATACCATCTTTGGAGACGATGTGCCCTAATAATTTCCCCTCTGTGACACAAAGATATATTTTTTAGGATTCAAAGAGATCCCATGTTCTCCACATCTTAGCAGAACTGTCTCCAGGTGCTGAAAATGATCCGCCCTTGTTTTAGAATACACAGTCAAGTCATCAAGGTATACAACAATACACTTCCCTTTCAAACTTCAGAAAGCTAGATCCATAGCCCTCTGAAAAGTGGCACCAGCATTAATGAGCCAAAAAGGCATTCTTCTATAAGCAAAGGTACCCCAAGGGGTAGTGAAAGCCATTTTGTGCTAATCTGCAGTATTAACTTCTACCTGGTTATAGCCTGAGAATCCATCAAGCATAGACAACATCTCAGATCCTGTTACTGCTTGCAAGACCTAATCCATCATAGGTAAAGGGTAATTATCTTTCAAGGAAGCCTGATTCAGATTCCTGAAGTCAACACAGATACGAATCTCACCATTTTTCTTCCTAACAGGTACAATATTGGAAATCCATGTTGAATGATGGATAGGAAAAATGATTTTGGCTTTCAACAGCTTCTGTATTTCTTGAAAAATGGTGTCAGCTATTTTAGGATTGTATTGCCTCTGTTTCTGCTTAAAAGGCTTAATTCCAGGTTTGAGAGGAATAAAATGTTGCATATCTTTTGGTTGGAAAGCTTTTAAATCTTCATAAGGGTAGGCAAGAACATCCTTATACCTTTTTAAAAGATCAATTGCTTTCTTCCTCTCATCTGTTGTGCAACATTTTCCAATGTTCACGAGCTTAGGATCAGTAGAACTCCCAATATTAATTTTGTCATACTCAGCTGATTGTTGAGGTCCAGTAGAAGCTCTAGACTTTACATACCTGTCTTGTTTATCAAATAGTTCCTCTAAACTCACCAATCCTTTAGGAATCTTGTTTCCCTTGAGTTTAATGCATCCCTCTTGATCTGTTTCTTCTCCTTGGGTGGCTACTTTGTCAAAGGACACACTTTCACGAGGCAAGTTATCACTTCCTTCAAAGTATAGTTGTTCAAAATTATCTTTGAGTTCTAAGAAAGAAAGAAAGTGCTGATCATCATTAAAAACTTGCCAATTACTAGTATTATCAGGTACACTAGGTCGATGGATCATCTCAATGGTGAACTTATCTTGAGAGAAGTCAGGATGAGGTATGAGCAGTGACCCTGAGACTACTAGTGAATCAGCCCTGGTGTTTTTCTCCCTAGGTATTGCTTCGATGGAGAAAGCATCGAGAAATTCAATGGAATCCCAAACCTCATTCCAGTAATGTTTTAACCTTCCATTTTTCACCTGGAAGAGGTTTCTAACTTGTTTTACAATCAATTCTACATCTCCTCGAGCAAGAAGATTCTTCACACCTTGTTCTTTTGCCACCTGTAGTCCAAGAATGAGAGCCTCATACTCTGCTGTATTATTGGTATTTTCAAATTGTAACTTGAATGAGAAAGTATGAAGGCTTCCTTCGGGCGACACCAATATGACACCAGCTCTAGAACCAGCTGAGGAACAACTTCCATCGAACTCTAAAATCCAAACACCATTAGGATCTTTAGGTGACACTTTGGGAAGTTGGATTTCTTCAGGAGACATAATCATGTAGTTACCATGCCCCATATCCTCATAGAGTATTTGTGCTTTAGGATCATCCGTTTTTTGCACAATATACTCAAACTGATTCTCAGGCATCAGCTTCTTCATTTTCCAATTAACAGGTACGAGTGCATGTGACCAATCCATTTGAATTTCTCCACCCACATCCTTACAAAAGTTCTTACTTAGCAACATCCCATATGAAGGAGGAATATCTGCTACTAAGATGGTAGCCAAAACTTTCTTCTCAGGCAAAGCAGCAAAAGCCACTTGTGCATCTTTAATCCTTCCGACCAAGGGCAATTCTTTACCCTCCATAGAATAACAAGATCCATAAGTGTGTGTGAGAGTCAAACCTAAGGCATGAGCTACTTTAGCAGGCATCACATTGTCTAATGCTCCTGAGTCTATGACGCAATTGCTGAGCCTATGACCAGCTATAAGAAGTGTCACATAGAATGGTTTGATTTTGTCACTGGGTGAGGTGACAGTGGCTACCAGATTAGGTTTTGGTGCAGAAGAAGGAGTGGGTAAAAGGCCTTTACATGTATTTTTAGAATGGGAATTGACAAAGTGAATCATTTTAGCAAAGGCCTTAGGATGGGTTTGATAATATTCAGCTTCTGAGATTTGAACCTTAGTCTTTTTTAGGTGATCAATAATATCGAAAGACCCAGAAGTGGACGGGCTATCATCATTTGAAATCTTAGGTTTATCAAATTTAGGAGAAACGGAAATAACTTTAGTAGCAGAATTGACAGGACTCACCTTTGGTGTAGATGAAACGGGGATAGGAGATCCTATTTTTGCAATTACGGGGATAGTTGTCAGCTGTTCTTTAGATTTCTTGGTGGCTGCATCACTTTCTCCCTCTGATTTGTCTGCTCTCGAGTCATGATAGCGTATGATTCGCTATTCATGTCTGCTACTATTTCATCATAATCATCCTCATCATCAATACCCTCAGTGGTGAATAAATTAACTTAAGATCCCTCAAATTCATCTTCTTCATCATTAACCTCTTCAACAAATTCCTCGCAATCTTCATTAACCTCCTCATCCTCTGGTTCCTCAACTTCACAGGTTGCATTGACAGGAACTTTAATAGGAGGTCCTTCAAGTGCTAGCCTTGTTTGAGCAGTAGGAAAATGATTTCTGGGCTGAAAATTCCTCCTTGGAACGTCTGCATAGGGAGCATGCTGTGCCAATTGTTTCTTAATGGCAATGAGATCATTTGCAAGTTTTTGTACCAATGGATCAGTATTAGGTCCAGGAGTGGAAGAGGAGGAAGAAGTAGATTTAGATTTAGAAGGGTCTCTCCTCAACTTCCCTGACATGATTAAATCATCTTCGAAACTAACAGCAAGAGTTTGATCCTCGGCCAATGTTGCGAGATTATCCCTTCTCAATGCATAACTAACTTCAGGCAATTGGGCATTTAGGAAAAAACATTTTTGAATTTGATCTACAGGTCGAGTATTTGCTGGAATTTTGTTAATCAACCTGTTGAATCGGGCCACAAATTCTCTCATGGGCTCTGGTGAATCCTTCTTTATTTGAGAGATTTGGGCTAGCAATGCATGCACATCCTCTGCTGGTTTGAAACGGTTTTCAAACCTAGTTCTCATTATGTCCGAGCTAGTGATAGCACCAGCCGGAAGGTGATAGAGCCAATCAGCAGCATTATCTTGTAAAGTATCAACGAAAAGTATTACGGAGACATCTTCGTGTTCAACTCCCAGAACTCCACATGCAACTATGAAGGCTGCGATGTGTTCATCAGGATGCTCTTTACCATCGGCTTTGAACTTAGGGAAGTTCTTACGGTTACCTTTGGGTAACTCATGTAAAGGTTGAGGAAGGGCAAGGGGCCCGACACGATGACCCCAGGGCAATGGTACCGCCATTCTTGGAAAAATGGCTTGGAGAGGAACTACAACACCAGCAAGAATCAAAGCTCGAAGATTAGGACTGGTTGGCTCTAAAGGAATACCACCCGTAGAGTTTCTATCTTGAACTGGCGGATTGCTTGTTCAACGAGTCTTTCTATTTCTTGTTGAAGGGAAAGGAAAACCCTGCTGCTCCAAAAGCTGGAATTGAGAATCTTAAATACCAAGGGCCCTTCTCCCTCGAGTAAAATGCATAGTCGCCAGATCAAAGGATGATAAAAAATTACAGAACTGGAATATGATTTCCCCAGCGAAGTCGCCAAAAACTGTTGGTCATCAAATAAGACTTTACGAAGAGCAACAGTCAGGGGACAAGAATTCCCTCCTCTTTAATGGGAGAGGTTCCCTTATTCAGAAATGAACCTATTTACAAATATACAAAACATGATTTTCTTGTGGAACTTGGATATTTACGAAAGTGTTTTCTATAAGGATCATCAATTACAAAAGGACTGAGGAATGAGAAAACGAGAATGAGCAGAAAGGCAACACTCAGAATTATAGATGACAGAGTAATTCTTTATGTATGTGAATTTACAATGAATTGGAACAAGATCATTTGTATCATACTTAGTAAGATGAAATTTGAAAGACATAAAGTTCTCTAAATAACATCTGCAAGAATACAAAGCTTCTTATCATAACACAGACAAATGATCTTAATAAGATTAAATGAAAAGATTAAGGATAAAAGAGATCAGATAAACGAAGAATGAAAATCCCTTCTGTATTGATTTCTTTATGATTTATTTACACTTTCGGAAAATAAGCCAAGTTCTTCCTCTTTCAAAATGGCGAGGAGAGGCCATTATATTGTTTACAAATCAGTTACTCTTGGTAACTACTTCTTTTAACTAAAGATTAGTTAAGGATTGCCACGCAATACCTCAACTTATTACAATAAATCTGAGAGAAGGAATTGGAAGAGAAGAGAGGAATAAGGAGAAGAAGACAGGTGCTTATGACTGGGAGGGGCCCACTGACTTCAAAATCCGCTGCCTGAATCTCTTCAATTCCTCGGCTATGTCTCTGGCACGTGGGACTGACGTGTTGGCTGTAGACTGGGTCCAAAATCTGAGGCACTTCTCCATTTCCTTATCAAACTCAACATGAGTATGATAATCTTTATTTGCTTCTTCAATGGCAGATTGAAGAGAACAGATCTCCTTCATTTTCTCTTTGGAAATGGAGCTTTCCTTGAATAGATTATCTTTAACAAAAGCTCTGAATTGAGCTTTGATTTCTTGCAAGGAAAAAGGCACACCATAAGTTTCATCCTGAAGATGACAATGTATATATTTGAAAGCAGATATGACCAATGTCTTGAAAGCCTCACCCTTCTGCCAGCTATTCTTCAGTTCTCCCAAAGCATCCTCCAAGACTTTGATTTTCCACTCCACGCTGTAAACCCAGGATTCTGACAGATTATCCTTTGCATCACCAAAAACCTTACTTTCCAATAAAACGTTCTCATATGTTTGTCCCATGAGGTGGAGGTCTACTATGCAACTGCTCCAAAGTTTGAGCTCTTTATCTATGATCCCGATAGTGGAGGAGATCTTCTGTTGCAAGTTGTTCACCTTTCCATGGAGTTTGAAAGCTTCATCAATGAAGTTCAATCCTGCAACAAGCATATCTTCCACCATGGCCTCCATAGCTCTGCCATAGACGGAATACTTGTGCATGTATTTGATACTCTATACTTCATCTTGGCTCAAAATTACAGGTGGCGGAAGGGTAGTCAATGGGGTAGGGTCCAAAACTTTGTCCTTAGACAAAAGAGATTTGATAAAACCTGTGAGAATCTGGGCTTGTTCCTCCAACTGTTCAATAGTTTGTTGCCCTATGATGATATGTTATCTTAATGTTCTTCTCAATGAACTTCTTCAAGTTGAAGCAAGTTCTGGGCTTGAAGAAACGAACAGTAATGGGAGCCAGGGCTCTTTCTATGTTCTGTGCATCCAGGGCTGTTTTACAGGAGTAGTTTCCCAAAGAGATGGGGAAATGAAAACCAGTAATCTTCTTGTCCCTGCAGGTTCTATGAAATTTTTCTAATTGCCTGCATACTTCTATAAGAGCCATCTTGTCACTGCAGAACATCGGAAGCCTCAGAGGGGTGCTTTCGTAGCCAGCAAGCCTGATATAGGAGAATTTTTTGAACTGGATGAAATAGGCACCGTAGTGTGATATAAGGCTCATGGCTTCATCAGAAAATCTTCTAGAAGTGTCACCCTCAAGAAGTCTGACCATGTACATGGTGAAAGCATCATTTACCCTCCGGAAATTGCGATTGCTGGTCTCCAGGGTGAACTGCGAGCAATAGACATATACAGGATCATCCTTGTGGGCATCAATGTAATAAAAACCAAACCATTGCCTTGATGCCGCCAGAGTATACATCAGGTGTGAAGTCATGTATAATTTCTTCGTTTGCTGCACATTGGACAGCTGCTCCATTAGGTTCATGCTGATGATTTTTGCCCAGTTGATATTTTGAGTTCCTTCTCATACCATGTTGATGAGCGGGCACATTCAGAAGTGGAACTCGTTAGTAGAAAGCAATCCCATAACCCGAGCCAGTAAGATTATGAAATCTGACAACTCTTCATTGAAATCTGCTCAGAAAAGGGTCTTGGATAGACGAGATGCTCCCTTCTTAGGGTTTTTAAGCCAAGACTTCGCCACCCGCGCCTTATAGTTTTCACTGTCTTGACTAAACAGGGCCTGTGCTTGACTCTGAGAAACAACTATGGAATTATCCATTTCTAGAATCCTCAGTGCAGTGCCAATGGCAACAGCATCAAGTTTGGCAATGAGCTCCCCGTGTATGTTTGTTAATTCACTCGAATCAGGGTTGAAATGAGATCCGCATGAGAGCACTGTGTTTGCGCATTGCACCGAGATTGGGAAACCACCCGCGAAATTCAAACCGCTGTCATGCATCATCTGTGCCATTGGTGTAGGGTTTACGTCTGTCATCCTTGACCAGAAATTGCCAAAGTCAAGGTGGCAAACTTCACTGTCCCCGATATTGGGAACGTCGGACTCTAGTGGTGAGATTTGTTCCTGCCCCTGAAATTTGATCTTCATGTTGATAGTAATTCGAAGGGTAGAGATGTAAGCTAGACTCGGGAAGGAATTGCAGAGGGAAATGGATACGCACGCAGGAATTTAGATTGCAAGGGTTCGAGCAAAAGATAGCAGGGAAACAGTGTGCTAAATTCATAGGGGGTCCACTCGTTATATAGCCGTTTAGGAGAGAGGAAGGAAATAAATGCGGATTTAATACATACCTACCAATTTGAATAAGCAATATATTCAGGTAGAGCGGGAAAAATCAGCATGAATGGCACTTGGTTCATTTGGGACATGTGGGACGTGAAAGCGCGAGGCATGCGGCTTGGCCGATTCGGGCGAAGCGGGGAATAGATGCACAAATGAACCTGGGACATGCGGGACGCGAAAGTGCGAACTACACGGCTCGGCCGATTCGGGTGAAGCGGGGAAAAGGCACACAAATGCTTTCAGAACACGCGGGACAAAAGTACGTGAAGTACGCGGCTCAGCCGAATCGGACGAAAATGGAACAACTGGTCCGGGCGAACTTGGGACATTTGGGACAAAAAGTTCCGACAGGCCCAAAAAGAACAGACTTTGGGTTAACCAGCCGATCAGGGAACAGAGGGCCCAATTGAACTTGGGAAACGTGGGACAAAAATGTCTAACAGGCCCGAAAAACACACAAAATGACCCAAAAATGCAGACTTTCTCAATTTCTCGATTTTTAACATTACCAGGACAACAGAGAAAACACTTAAACTCAAAATTTTAAATTTTCACTTTCTTAAGAGCAGGGGAATTTTGAGTGGACAACATTGCTGTAGGTTAGTTTTTCTTTCCCTAAGTGCTTTGGCACAACTTGCTATCCCTGGAGATGTTTTGCAGTCCTTTCTTCCATCATGTGATATTCCATCTTCCTCCTTGCACATTCTAAGTCAGTTGAGGTTCTAAACAGAATATTTGATGACTCCATGCCCAATGGACTACTTTAGGCAACTGGTATTTTCATCTACCAGGTAGATGACCCCTCTAAGTCACCAAAATTGTTATCCAAAATGGTGCCCCAGCTCGTTTTTGTGGCTAACTCCTTGTGTTCTTGTCTCTCTTGTGCCTCAGTCTACATTTTTTGATTTTCAGGCACTCAAGGCTTTCTGGAAATGGCACCATCAGATAGAGCTCTCTCTCAGCTTTCCAGAAAGGTAAAGTTTGCCTCCTAACTCCTTATATTTTTCAAGTTATGGCTCGGCGGAGTTTTTGTGGAAAATTTTTCCATTTGAGGCCCGCAACCAATAGGAAGCTGCCACGTGGCAGAGGAGTTCGGGGGTCGGAGGCAAATTTGAAATTTTTCCAAAAGAGTACAAAAAGGTCGATTTTCAAAGGAAAACCCGCGGAAAAGAGAAGGAGAGAGAATTCCAGAGTGAATCGGAGCTTGCCACGTGGCATCCGACCAGCGGAGCATGGGGAATTTTTGAAAAAATTTCCAAAGACAAAAAAAAAGGTTAAATTTGAATTTTTTTCCCGCCGATCCGTTTTTGGGCCGTTTTTTCCCTAAATCTTCAAACGATCATATCTTTTGATCCAAAGCTTGGATTTTCACGTTCTTTATATCATTGGAAAGATGAGAGAATTATCTACATGATTCCATGGTCAATTTCAAATTTTGGTTCAGTTTGGAGAGAGAAAATTCAAAAACGGTTCTGGTACGTGTCCATGGCCAGAAATGACATTTCAACAACCAAATTTAATACAGAATGGGTTGCATTCTTCTCCAATATGGTCAAAAATGACAGGGTATGGGTTTGTAAGGTCCTCCGTGCTGTTTTAATGCATTTTCCATCAATGAGGGATGGCTCCCATGCATTTTTCACGTTTTCTCTCTCCTGGGCTCGACCCATGTACTGTAAAAGCCAAATTTGGCTCATTTCTTCATGGTTGAACACTTTTTGGCATTGCAAACTTCTTCTTTCACCTCCAGCAAGTGATAATTGTAAGAATCAAACCTTTTTCACAGTTTGTAACAGGTTTATACCTCTTTGATGGTGGAATGCAAGAGATTTTTACATGGAATTGACAGTGCAAACTCTGTGAATGCTTTCAGTCCTCTGTTTGTATTGTTTTACTTCATTTTAAGACCTCTAATTACATCTATCAGCTTGTGTATGTTTTCCCTTGTTGCATTTCATGAATTTGTGTCTATTTACATGGCAAAAAATGTTTCACCACTCCTTTTGGTGCATCACCATCTTTAGTTTAGTTTCATTTTTGCATTTTTATCCCTGTCTCCTTGTAATTTAGAGTAGGATTAGGATCTGAACCTCTGTAGTTGTGCAAAATATAGATCTAAATCAGATGATTTTGAGGAACCAACCTCTAATCTGGAGATTCCTCTCTCATTTTCACAAGTCCCACACTTGGAGAGAGGTTTCCATGTTGTGCAATCACACTGGATGCCTAAAACATCAATTCAGAACCTTGATTTGCATCCAGGGGTGCTGCTGATTTGCAACAACAGTTCCACAGTTCCCTGAGTTCCCCAAATTGTTGATTTTCTTGAAATACAAAGGGTTCATTGTTTTTCAAGTGGATCAGATGAATGTGGAACAAGTGGAATGGTTCTCTCAGGCCCCAAGTTCCCTGTATCTTTGCATTTGTCAAAGGTCAAAAGGTCTCAATGTAATGCAGGTGGGGCAGAAGAAATTGGAATGTGAGGAACTAGTTCCTCGCAGGAACTAGTTCCCCAAAGTGGCTTAATATTTGCATCAAAGGCATTAGTGAGTCTATGTCATTCAAGATGGGAGGTAATCAAGAGAATGGATTTTGGATGGAACAAGTACCACCTAGGAACTTGTTCCCCACTGCAGCATCCAGTTTAAAGGTCAAACAAATTAAAGGTGGGGAGTTGTATGTTGTGGGGATGGAGGTAGTCAGGAGAACAAGGAGTTTCGGGGAACCAATGGTTGGGTGGAAAAGTTCCTAAGTTCCACATGCAGGTCGAGAATTTGCAAAATACCAAACCCAAGCACAATGCAGACAAAGTGGAAAAATAAGGAAATGGTGGAACTGGTTCCTAAATTCCCTTAGTGCTCTAAAAACCTAAAATATCCACATGACAAAGGAGAAAAGGTAAAAATGAACAGTTAACTACAGTCTGTGGAAGTGTATAGGGAACTCGTGTTCCTCCCTGACCCACTAGATGCGTATGGCCATATCTTTCTCCCAGAAACTCTAAATTTAATAAAATTTACATCACTGTAAACATATTTTCATCCACTACACTATGAAGATAGAAAATTTGGAGTTAGGTTAGGGTAGGTGGGAGAGAAAGAAGAAAACATCCCCAACATTTATGAATGCAGTTCCAGGTAGTTAAGAATTCATATTTGATGAGATTTGGTGTTATTTCTTCTCCAGTAAGAAAAAAATCATGGAGGGATGACTTTAGATGGTCATCCATGCTCCTTTTCAAACATTTAATATATTTTGTTGGTGGGTAGAAGTAGGAGTATGATTTTTTCCATCCTCTCTCTCTCTCTTTCCCATTCTCTATAAAATGTAAAAAATATTATTTGTAGTGTTAGAGACTCTTGGGTTGGACCCTCTTGTAATACTATTACAACCTTCTACAAGTGTGGAATTTGAGTTGTAGGCCTCATATTTTGAGATCTTGCATGTTGATCCTTTCATTTCTCCCTCAATGTAATGGATTGTGCATATATTGAAGCAATAAAATTACTTGTTTTGTGGCTATCTTCTACCCTAACTTATGTTGTATTACATTCGCAAATGTATTTTCTTAGTCCTACGAGGACATGCCAGGCTTGGATCCTTGTTTGGTACTGTATAACTTAGTTGTGCATGAATTAACAAAGCTGATCAAACATAAAATACAAAAAATGCATCCCTATGTCACTCTTTTGGTCAAAGAAGAGTTATAAAATCTATTAACAGTAGGATTCATCAAACCTATAGACTACTCAGAATGGATCTTCAATGTAGTTCTTTCTCAAAATAAACCCATTGGTATCATAATTTGCACCAATTTTAGGGACATCAACAAATCATGTCTAAAATATGAATTTCCTCTTCTAAACATCGACATGATTGTTGATTCCGCTAGAAGATACAAAATGGTATCCCTCATTGATAGATTTTTAGGATATAATAAAATAAAAATTGTGGAAGTGGACCAACACAAAACTACCTTTGCTACCCCTTGGGGTACCTTATATTACCAAGTCATGCCTTTCGGCCTCAAGAATGGAGGCACAACTTATCAACGAGCCATGACTTTCATCTTCCATGATATGCTGGATGATACTATGGAAGACTATGTTGATGATATCTTGGGTAAGTCCAAGACTATAGTAGAACATCTAGATATCCTACATCGTATCTTTTAATGGCTAAGGAATTATAAGGTTAGACTCAACCCAAATAATTATGTATTTGGTGTGCTTTTAGGAAAGCTACCAGGATTTATAGTTTCTTGACGAGGAATTGAAGTGGACCCAAAAAAGGTCACAACTATTACAAAAATTCCTCCTCCTAAGAACCTCAAATAACTATGCAACTTACAAGGTACAATCCAAGCCATCCGTAAATTCATCTCCTAACTTGAAGATAAATTTCATTTGTTCACCCATATTCTCAAGAAAGATGTTGATTTTCATTGGGGGTTCTGAATGCTAACAAGAGTTCTCCTTATTTAATGAGTATTTATCTAACCTTCTTGTTCTTGTACCGCCTACCTCAAGTGAACCCCTTATGCTATATATATATCATCTACTCAATTTACTATCGACATGCTTTTATCTCAATATGATTTAAATCAAAAATAAAAATCCATCTATTATCTTATCCGTACATTGATGTCTTATGAGCTCGTTTATCTGTAAATTGAAAAAGCTTGCTTGGCCATTGTTTTTACCTTTAAAAAAATCTATCACTATCTTCTAAATAAAGAAACCAAGCTAATATTGAGAGTTGACCCACTCAAGTACCTTTTATCTAAACCTGTGCTTACTGAGAGGATGGCCAATTGGATCATTTTTTCTTAGCGAATTTGATATTGAGTATGTCAGCTAGAAAGCAGTCAAAGGAAAAGTACTCATGAACTAACTAGATGAATCCCCTATACATGGAATTGAACCATTGAGTATTTAACTTCCAGATACTTCTATGTTATATATTGAGGAATTACCACATGGAATATATACTTTGATGGATCTGTTACCTTTAATGGCTGAGGATAAGGTGTTGTTCTTATCACCCCTATATGTGATCTAATTCCCCAGGCTTTCAGACTTGGTTTCCCATGTACCAATAATATATTTGAGTATGAAGCCCTCATTGTAGGATTTAAATTCGCTATATGATGGACTATCAGACAAGTTTAACGTTATATGTGACACCAGACTGATCATTAAACAAGTGACCGATGAATATAAGGCCAAGGATGAGAAGCTCATCACATATAAGTGAATGGTAGATAATTTAAAGGAACAATTTCTGAAAATCACCTTTCAATAGGTACCAAGAGAACATAACCATGCAACGGATGTCATGGATAAAATTGGATATTTTGTATGTATTCCATTAGGTAACAACGACATTCCATTATTTGTAGAACATTTGATGATGAAAACATATGACATGCTAGAATCATGTTTGGTATGTGAAGATGTTGGTCCCTTTTCCCCTTAGCACCTTGATATATGTAATTACTTATAAGGTGGAACCTTCCCTCCCAATATCACCCATTCTGAAAAATGAAACCTCATCCAATGCATATCCTATTATACCTACTTGGAGACACTCTCTATCGTCGAGTTTATGATGGGAATATGTTACTTAGTCTAAATTTAGAAGATTTTATCCTAGCAATTAAAGAGGTGCATGAAGGCATATGTGAGGCTCATACTAGTAGAATGGTTCTTACCAAGAAACCCTTGAGAGTAGGTTATTACTAGCCTACTAAGGAAATCTTGGAGCTTAATTTTTACATAGAAAACTAATAAGTTTTTTTTCATAAATCATATGGATTCATACAAAATAAATAGGTGAAGTTGTTCCTAAAATTTAGGAAATAACTCACAATAATAAAAAAAAGTTGTTTTATCAACTTGTAAATATAAAAACTAAATATTAGGTTGTTTATAACAACCTCATAACTCACCTAGTATAGTATTCACATTGCATAATGATATTTACCTCTAAGTAAATATATAATCACCCAAATATTAATGGAGCACTAAATATTAATTAACTAATTACTATTTACCTTTCAATAATATCATACTATCATGTGAACATTAGTTTTCATAACATTCCCCCCCTTAATGTTTACATGGTAGAAAAAGAGCTTTCACACTTCCTCGGTAACTTGCCACCCTTGTTTGCTCATGATCTTGGTACAACAATCGAGTTGAAGATAAAAGAAGGAACACATCAAATTTTTATCAACCATGCACTGTTGAGAACACACTTAACCGATGAGGATGAGAACACAATTAGGAATCATCTACTTATCAACCATTCACTCTAGGGAATGCATCTGACCCAACAGCATGGAAACTCGAGAAGGAACAGATCTGAACAACCTTCAATGATTTTCCCAAGGTTAACCACAAACCTAGGTATGAACAAGAATACATTTGACTGTCTAACCTCTTCAAGACTCATCATGTGAATTTCTATGTGTTATCTGTTCTTCACTATGTTACTACATAAGGGAATAATGTAGGAATAGCCACATAAACCAATGAATAGGAATGAACTTCTATTCTTATTTCTCACACCTCACTCAAAATCTTAAAAATGGAAATCCACACACACAATTGACCAATCAACATGATTAGAAAATGTATAAGCATTAATATATAATATTTCATCCTGCATAAACCAACTCCTTCGTTGATGACACTTGGAAGATGGCTTGACCCTTTGGAATCCACTACCATTTTTACTCAGTATCAAACCTTCATTGTAGATGACCTCCCTATGACCTGCAACCTTGTTATTTGATAAACTGCATGTAAGTTTCGAAGAGGTGGATTTAAGGGTGAGATAGATTTTTGGTTCAATAAGACTTGAAAATTCACAATCTAACATGCTACGTGGAAATACATGCTAAGTAAGCTAGGAATTGATGTTATAATAATAGATTTTTATTTTCCCCCTTCTCAGATGTATGATATGTGTAGATAATACTCAAAATTATGGGTCAAAACAAGTGCCAAGACTATACACAGTCACGTTAGGAATACACACGTGTGTAGGGTGTTGGTAATTTGCATAGAGAAGAAACCTATGAACAAGACATGATGTAGTCTGACTGATGCAATACACTAATCCACCAAATTGACAATGTAATGAAATGGAAAAATAGATCAAATCCAAATCCTCCGATCATTAACATACACTGCATTATCAATCCTTCTTACAGAATGATACATAGAATTCAATATTTAAAGTTTCATTCACAGGGGTGATATAAGAAAAATATAACCCCTCATAAATCCATTACAAATCCATCAATGAAAGGCCTCAACATCACTTTGATACCAAATCTTAGAGCATCATTTTTACACAGAAAAATAATAAGTTTTTTTCATAAATCATATGGATTCATATAAAATAAATAGGTGAAATTGTTCCTAAAATTTAGGAAACAACTCACAATAATAAACAAGTTGTTTTAACAAATCGTAAATATAAAAAATAAATATTATGTTATTTATAACAACCTCACAACTCACCTAAAATAACATTCACATTGCATAATGATATTTACCTCTAAGTAAATATCCAATCACCCGTATAAATGGAGCACCAAATATTGATTAACCAATTATTGTTTACCTTCCGGTAAATATTGAACTATCATGTGAACATTATTTTTCCTAATAGGGAACATATTGTTGCCAGTATGTGAAGAAATGTCTGCTATGTCAAAAACATAGAAACCTAATACATGCTCAATCACAATCTTTGCAATCTATCATGACACCATGATCATTTCCAAAATGGGAACTCGATCTCATAGGGAAGATCACACCGACTTCCTCTGATGGCCACAATCACATTATCACAGCCACCGAGTACTTTACAAAATGGGTAGAGGTGGGTCCTCTCATTTATGTTATCAGTGTGTATATTTCCAAATTTATCATGAACCACCACATCTATAGTTATGGAATTCCTTCTGCTATTGTATCTGACAATGGTAAATATTTCAAGAATAAACCAGTGAAGGCATTGTGCCAAAATTTTCAAATCCACAAAAAATGGTCTACCCCTTAATACCCTTAAGGTAATGGAAAAGAAAAATCCTTGAACAAGACTCTTGTTCATATCATCGATAAAATTGTTAGTAAAATTGGCTATAATTGGCATCTCCAAATCCATCTTGCCTTCTGGGCTTACAAAACATCTATCCGTACACCTACAGGTGCAACTCCATATTCCCTTATATTTGGCACTGAAGCCATTATACCCCTTGATATCAAGCTTCCTTCTTTGCGAATATCCTTAAGTGATTATCTAGAAAAAATTAAGGACTATAGAGTGGTTAGGAGAGCCGAGCTGGAATTACTTGATGAAAGGCGCCTTGATGCATTGGATCACCTCAAAGTGTATCAGAACTGAGTGCGTAAGAGCTATAAAAATGCATCATACCTCATGAAGACCTTTTTCTTAAAGAGATTCGGTTCAACACTACAAAAGAGCATGAGAAGAAAGGCAAGTTTGAACCTAACTTGTTAGGGTAATACGTTGTGGTGGTTAAATTTGGTTCAAGTGCTTATAAGCTTATATATTATGATGGTGATGAACTTAAATAACCCATGAACTATATGCATCTCAAGCATTTCTACGCCTAAACATGAAGACCTATAAAAAAATTAAAAAAATAAAAAAATAAAAAATATCAACAAAAAAGTAAAGAGAAATAAATTCATCTAAATGTGAAAACCATGCAATTGTGGAACATTAGACAAGTCCTTTGTTGAAAACCAATTTCCAGCGCCATAGGAGGGTTCTTTTTTCACAAGCATATCACACCTGGGGGCATGATCACTTCTTCCTAAGCTATTCCTTCACCTACGCCCGATATTCTTTTGAGTCTATCCTTTGTGGCGTTGATCCGGCTAATCCTACTCTTGTATATATGTGTATATTTTTCCCTTGTACATTCTCACCTCTCATTGGGGGCATATTTGCATCTTTTTTTCATGTACATAGCTTCGGAAAAATTTCAAAAAACCCTAAAATTTCACAAAACATCCAAAAAAATCCAAAAAAAATTGGTAAAACATCAAAAATCCAAAACCTTGCTACAACATAAAAAATCCAAAACATTGGTAAAATATCAAAAGCCTAAATACTCACAAAACAAAAAATCCCAAAAAATTGAACACTATCCTATAAAACATTTTAATTTAGTGTTTTCTTGTTCTAGCACACGACATGTGGATCATCTTGTGATCTTCCTTCATTAACAAAGTTGGTTTACTTGATGTGTATGTCTTCCCAACATATATCATTTCTCAGGGTAGTTTCATAGAGCACGTTGCATTTTCATGGGACTTCTATGTCCTTTGTTTATTCCCATGCATGTATCCTTGTTTAGGGAATCATTTCAACCCTTTTCATATAACTCAAACATTTGGGAACTGAAGCTAGATAAAAATACATTGGTGCAACTTTCTTGAACATTGTTTGTTTGAATATGTTTTTATGTGCTTGTTTGTTTGTTGGTCTATTGTTTTACTTTCTCATATAGCATTACTTTTTTTTTTTCTTTGAGTTAGTCCTTTAGAAATGTACAAAAAAATTTATTATGGCTCTTCATGTCATTTTACACTTTTGTTGTATGCTTATATCAAATAACAATATTCTTCTGAGCTAGATGGTTATTCGTCTATGTTTTTTATCTTTCCATTTTCCATGTCTATGCGTGTTTCCATTCTACCTATCATTTTTCAATTCTTCCCCCTCCCTTTCTTCTTCCACTTGAGGCATGATTTGCTCCACTTTTATCGATTCTAACAATGGCCAACCAGACCCAGTTTGAATCCATTTCCATTGCTATCAACATTTTATTCCAAAACACCTGGGGAAATAGGGATTATATTTATCCCCCTCCCCTCCTTGTTTCTTCCATCTGTTGAAACATAATATTTATTTTCCACTCCTTCCAATTGAAAAATGGCCAATTGAGCTAAGTTCTAGTCTCCATTATTGCAGTATGCTTCTGCTGTGATTGTTTCCTTCTTCTTTTCTAGTGTCCATCGACCTCTTCTATCACCCCATTGACACTCGAGGGGGCATCAATCATCCTACTAATTTTTCTTCTACTCCTTCAAAGTTCCTATAATTGTCTACTATCTTTGACATGGTGTCGCTTGCGCTACACCACATGAAAGAGGGGAAAATGTAGACACCTAAATCCGACTACGCATTTTTACTACTAAAATTTCACTATTTATCATCTTTCATGTCATTTCATTACAATTAGTGATTACTCATTAACTAGCTAGCATTCCCCTTCATCTCAATCAATTAATGACACTTTGTTAATTAACTAGCCTTTCCTTCATTATGGATGCTATGTAACAACACTTCGTTAGTTATAATCTAATTTTAATTAACTATTTATCAGTCAATTAAGCCTTTTTAATCTCATATTTAATCAATAAACCTTCATATGGGTTAAATTCCCCTTTCTAACCCTTCAAATTCTAGCTTATCCCAAATTAGAAAGCTATATAAACAACCGAGTACCTTCCTTCTAATCTTACACCACTTATATTCATACCAATGTTACTATATGCATATGATAAGAGAAATTCAAATTTGAAAATATTATTGATCTATCATCCGTTCTATCCTCTACTTGCAAAGAGTAGTAAGGGAAGAACCATACATGGAAATCAATCCATATAGGTGATATCCCTTCCTCTTTGTGGAGATAACATCCTTTGATCACACGTAGTAACGTTCGGCTCAACAAAATAAGTACCTACAATCACAAAGACCATCAAAAATATCAAGGGATGGCTTTGTATTTCATGTTTAATTAGATGCATTAGTTAACTTTTTCCTTTCCATGGATTTACCATGATGCTTTGTCAGATTAACTTAGTTATTGAGACCACTTGATGTTAGTTTTCATTAAGTAACTTACCTTGATTTATTCACTTGCAAACATTTTTTGTTAGTTATTGTTATATATTAAAAATTTGAATGCATATTCCATGTAACTAAAAGAATTCAAAAGATTCGGGATTGATAGGACCTAATTATCTTCTACTAGAAATCTTGGAAGTAGCTCAAAACCCAATACGATTTGTCCCATCTAATAAGACACTAATTCTTTAACTCCAACAACTTGTTGATTCAAAACTCTCTTATTATTTTTATTCTCCTTTCCATTCTTACTTTTTGAGAGATTGGAGATGACTTAACACTAGCAATATCAATTTATTCCCCTTTAAAGTAATCTATAGAAAAATCCTTCCTTCAATTACTCTTTCGCCCAACCTTAATGCCAAATATATGTAGTTTCAGTCAGACAAAATATAATAAAATTAACTTGCAAATTTGGAATTCTAAAGTTAATGCTCAGTCCTAGCTTATGACATGGAACGTTATATATGTCAAAATGCCTATTGGTAGCTGCCTCAAATTCATTCATCCCCCTTAGTCTATCCCTTTTGTGGAAAATGGAATCTATCAAACGTGTTTTCTAGCTCTGCGCACAAGCTCACAACCTATAGTTCTTCATTTTCTTTGCTCTTCTTTCTCTCTTCAAGTAGGCCTAGTCATGAACAAGTACACTTGGTGTTTCCCACCTTCATAATGTCCTCATCCACACCTACAGGAAAGTAATCCTTGATTTCATTTGGAAGTTTCATTGCTTGGCTATGTTCTCATGCTCTTTCTTTCCCCTTTAAATTGAAATCCAAATAGTTTGCTCAAATTTGGTGCTCCAAATTACCAACTTGGCCACCATATTCGAGACCTTTTGAAGTTTGATACTGAACTAGAAAGGATTTTACACAATCTTCAAGTGCAATTCCATATTTTGAAAGGGTATGATTATGTTAAGAAGCTTTAGAATGCCAAGCATTGCACTAGTCAACATGTTAAATCTTATCATCTAAAATTTGACGTAGATCTTGTATACAAGTGGGAACATTTTTTTATGAATCATAAAAGTTTGATTGTAGCAATAAGTTTGTGAAGGTGTCCCCATACTCACGTTGTTTGAAAAGAATGAATATATAGTTGTTTGTTCTTGAATTGGTTGTGTGTATAGAGTTGCGTGACATTGTTTTTGTTGGCTGGTTGTGTTGTTTACATTTTTGTGATTAGACCGTGAGGTTATATATATTTCTTATTTTACTTAATCTAATTAAAATTTAAAAAATAGATGTGTATTTTTCCCTTTTAATACATACAAAAGGGGACAAATATTTACGCCAAGTTAGAAAAGGCCTCTGGACAACAAAAGCGCTGCAGACGACGTTGACGTACGACAAAACGTCAACCATCCACGTTGTTACGCCGAAAGGTGTGAACTAAGTTAGAAAGCCCGAGGGGTTCTGACACGCCGTACCGTCATGCATCACTCCAAACCGTCCGCTTCATTTTCTGTATCGTCGACCAAATTGATCTCAGCCGTCCACGCGTCTATTGAAGGTGCGTTCAAAAACAACGTTCAAAAACACGTGTGAAACAACTCGCATCATTTGCCGCAATTCGCATTGTTTGCTGCATGGAATTTTGTGGGTGGCGCGTGGATATTTGTGGGTGGCACGTGGAAAAACTCCTCTCGTTTTGGTGCGTGGGAATGTTTCCGTTTTTGGCAATTTCTTACCATTTTCGAAGTGTTGGTGAAAATTTTAGGAGGGTTGCCATTTTTGGAAAGGGTCCAGGAAGATGTAGCAGCAAAAACTTGCACGTGCCATAACTTTCATTCCGTGGCTCTGTTTCAGGTGTCGTTTTCTCTAAAAGTGTATATTTTCTCAAGCTTTATGCATTGATGGCAATATTTCTCTTATTTTCATAAAATCTATTTTTGCACCTTTTTGGATCGTCTAGGAAGATGTAGCAGCAAAAAACTTGCATGTGCCATACCTTTCATTCCATGGCCCCATTTCAGATGTTGTTTTCTTTAAATATGTATATTTTTTCGAGCTCTACGCATTGATGGCAATTTTTTTCTTTTTTCATAAAATCCTTTTTTGCACGTTTTTTGACCAAACGACTTCTTGCAATCTTTTGAAAGAATCATGAACTTTGATCTCCTGTAGACAGATTAGTAATTAAAAATATTGGATAGCTTTACAAAACTCGATGAGTATTCTCCCGTGTTCGGACTAATCGTCCCACCTACCAGCTTGGCCACAACTTGCTTATTCAAATGTTGACTTCACATATCAACAAATGCGTAGGTTTTTTTGTTGCTATTTTAAGAGTTTTTTTAATGTTTACACTCCAATTTGTGCATCCTCAGACATAAGAATGAAGGCTATCACAAAGGTCTTAACAAAAAGAAAGCATTAATAGCAATGAAAGAAAACATTGCAAATACACGGTTTTCACAGCAAATTTATGTTTTTTTAATGAAATTTGAGTATTTTAAATTTGTCGAGTATTCCCGAGCATTGGCCGAGATTTATGCAATGAGACATTTGAACATGCGAAATATTCCACCCCATCCGACAACTAATGGGACACCATTCGAGCAAGTCCTAGCGTATGCACTCAACATGAGGATAAATCTAAAATAATTATATAGCTTGGAAATCGTAAACTTTTATTATACCGGAAGGCATTTGCACACGCGGAATGCTCCGTCACTTCATTCTTGAATTGAATGACTTCTCCAGCGGCTGTAATGTCTTCTTACAATTTTTTACTGTTGATAGTCATACAGAGCCTACTTGATTTTAGTAGTGCCGATATCAGTGGGGATTATGTGAAGTCTAGAGCAACCCACTATGGGAGTCCAAAGCAGAATGTATGAGCGTGTGGATATGGTTCTTTTGGAAGAAATATTAATATTAATGCTGCCAGTGCTTATTAGTACATATACAATAACGGTATCGGATGTGGTGCCTGCTACCAGGTTAGATGCATCGATGAGGAACTTTGCATACACGACGGAATAGGAATCATTGCGACTGACCTCACTGAATGCAACCAAATGGATATAGCTATGAGTTCCACTGCCTTCTCTGACTTTCCAAGCATAATAGAGCTAACCAGTTGATGCTACACAATGTGGTGGATATTTAGGATATCGTACGAGTTTGTAAGATGAATTTCCTAAAGTGAAATATTGCGGAGTAAAAAGAAAAAATGAAGCAGGAAAAAAAGCACAATGTATCAATCAAATTTGTAGACAACAAGCAAAGACATCGATGTGTTGGAGCCGTTCGAGGAAGCTAAATTTATTTGTCTTTTAACGGTATCGAGCTTTCTTTTTGGGCAAACTGTTTTTCTAGATGCTCATGTCACCTTATAGTTAAACAAAATGCATTTCAACCAAATACAATGGTGAAGAGTTGGAAGTGTTGTTTACGGTTTAACGAATTAAAAGGACGGTAGCAACACGATACAAAAAAATGTTGAGCTAGTCAATCCAAACTCCATGTGTCGATTGCTCTAGGAGCATTAATTCATGCACTATTGTCTACCATCCGATGACAATTACGACCAAAGGCGTTAAGCCCTCCAAAGGTGGCTCTTGGGGTGCACTTCTTCCTGGTAGGTTACCACAGGGCTGGTTTCGAATGGGTAAAGGTTGCTAACGTAATCCCTGTTAATTGGAAATCAGGGGCGCTCTATGACACTCACATTCAGCGCCCACCATAATTCTTACTTATTCCTTCTCCCAACAATTAAAAAAATGACATATATCTACTCATCCCATACAATTACTCGAGCTTACAACTAAAAGCATGCTTGCAAAGTGCTAGAGGAAGTACACAGTGCATTCTCGTCTAGCACAACATACCTTTTCGCCTACAAATGTTTAACAACCTTGTGTTCAGTTAGTCTTGTGTAAAGTTTCAGATTGCTTCCCCAATTTAGATTTCCCCACCTTTACACGTCCCCGCCCTCATACCCCTTCTTCGCCCATTTTCCTCTCGCATTGTTCTTTCCCTCCACTTTGACTTCCTCGCACAATAGCTTTCGGCGTTTCCATCGTACACTTCACTTACGACTGCTAGTATTATTGGCAGTTGCGAACACAGCATGTGGTTTCTGCTACATTTTTTTAAACTTTCCCCTTTTACACAAACGCGAAGGATTGTTTTTACACCGAGATAAATCAAAGAAGCTGAAATTCCCGCAGGCTTATTCGTCTGAGTCCGCCATTAATAGGGTTCTGCGTCTAACCCTGCTGGTTTCTTTTTCTCTGAAACCATTATTGCGAATTTCACAACAAAATGGTCGGCGTTTCTGAAATTGAAGTGGGTATGGCTAGATCTACCTGCAATAAATTTGGGTTCGCCTAACACTCTCGAGGAACCTGAAGTGAACAGACCCAAATGTTGGATTATAATTTTTGTCTATGCACTGTATCAAAACAAAAATTCAGCATTACATTATGGCTTATTTCTAGAACAGAGGAGGTTTTGTTGTAGCTGTGGCTAGCCACATGGACGAATTTCAGAAGAACGTTCTTGATTTTTACGTGGTAAATCCTCGTGGCTGTCTATGTTCCATTATTTCATTGAATCTGGTGTTGTGCTTTCTGTTGCTTGCTGTTATTTTATGTGTGAGTTCGTATCCCAGGATTTTATTTGGCAAGAATATAGTCCTCTGCCATTTGATTTGAGCATTAGTCCATAGAAAAAAGCCTTGTGCTCTGTTTTAAGGGAACCTGCTCATGGGGTCTCACAAAAAAGAGTGTCCGGATTTCTCTGTTGTCCATGTAACTTTTCCAAATCCAAGCAAGTTGTAGCTTATTATGCCTAATAATGTATACCTAATAATAAAAATCAGACTGACCTGTAGAAGCTTAATATTATAATGAACATTTTTAATGTGCCAGTCAGTGGTGGATCTTATAATAGAAAAATAATACGATCATGCAATATATTTATCCGTTACAGGAATTTGAATCGTTATCCCTGTTGCCGATGCAGAGACTAGGGACTCAAAACCCTAGGACTATAAAACTTTGACAACCACTACCCATAAAAAATGTTGTTTCTATGGGGCGGCCATGGGAGAACGACCTCCAAATTTCACACAAAATATTAATTAAAGCAAATTTTGTTAAAAATAATCAGTTTCCAAAACAATTTCCTCTTTAGGTGTTGTTTATTGTACAATAAAATCAAAAGAAGGGTCTTGCACAACATAAGATGAGAAGAAATAAAAGAAACCCTGGATGAACCAGACACAAATATATGAAGAACAAAACAGAGCACGAACTGACCATTTGCATAAATATGAATGACCAGCTAATCTGAAGGTTTTATAAGGATCTAATCTCTCAACGTTCAATTTCCTCCAACGACCAATTCCTTTCCTCCTGTTTTTTTTTCTCTTTTAACTTGGGATTTGACCACCAGCAATCGCTCCTCTATTGTAATTTTTTTATTTTGAGATCCAGAATAGGAAACCACATTTCATTTGTCTTGATGTCCAAAATATGAAATTGTTTTATAGATTGTCTTTAACTGCGATGTATTTGCAAATGATGGAATTTTGGATGGATTTTTATTGTTTACAAGGAAATCTATGTTCATATAAATATAGGTAAATTGAAGTTAGCAAAATCTTATCGGGTGGATATTCTTGCCCTTTGATGTTCTAGATTTAATGGAAATGATTGTGACTCTGACTTGTTATCTTTTATCTTTTTTTCTGTGGAGCAACAACATCTTCTAAGTTGCTGCCATTTCATATTACAAAATATGGAGAATTTTTGAAAAAACTGTATGAATTATGAGTGATTATTTGAAACGCTGATAGATAAAAACGTTTCTTGATTTTTTACGTGTAAATCCTCGTGGCTGTCTATTTCCATTATTTCATTGAATCTGGTTTTGTGTTTCGTTGCTTGCTGTTAGTTTTATGTGTGAGTTCGTATCCCATGATTTTATTTGCGAATATAGTCCTCTGCCATTTGATTGAGCATTAGTCCTATAAAAAAGCATTGTGCTCTGTTTTAAGGCACCTGCTCATGGGTTCTCACAAAAAAGAGGGTCCGGATTTCTCTGTTGTCCATGTAACTTTTTCCAAATCCAAGCAAGTTGTAGCTTTATGCTAATAATGTACCTAATATAAAAACCCCCCACCCTCAGACTGACCTTAAGCTATATTATAATGAACATTTTAATGTGCCAGGCAGTGTGTATCTTATAATAGAAAAATAATCGACATGCATAATTTTCGTTACAGTATTTCAATCGCTATCCTTCGCTGATGCGAGACTAGGGCTCAAACCCTAGGAACTATAAAACTTTGACAACCCTCCCTACAAAATGTTTTTCTATGGGCGGCCATGGAGAACGCCTCCAAATTTTCACACAAAATATTAATTAAAGCAAATTTTGTTAAAAATACTCAGTTTCCAAAACATTAATACCCTCTTTAGGTTGTTGTTTATTGTACAATAACATCAAAGAAGGTCTTGCACAACATAAGATGAGAAGAAATAAAAAAACCCGGAGACCAGACAAAATATATGAAGAACAAAACGAGCACGAACGCCATTTGCATACCTATGAAATGACCCAGCTAATCTGTAACCGGTTTTATAGGATCTAATCTCTCACGTTCAATTTCCTCCAACGACCATTCCTTTCTCCTGTTTATTTTTGCTCTTTACTTGGGATTTGACCACCAGCAATCGCTCCTCTATTGTAATTTTTTTATTTTGAATCAGATAGGAAACCACATTTCATTTGTCTTGAATGTCCAAAATATAAATTGTTTATAGATTGTCTTTCCTGCGATGTATTTGCAAATGATGGAATTTGGATGGATTTTTTATTGTTTACAAGGAATCTCTGTTTCAATACATATAGGTAAATGAAGTTAGCAAAATCTTATCGTGTGGATTATTCTTGGCCTTTGATGTTCTAGATTTAATGAAATGTGTGTGACTCTGACTTGTTATTTTTATCTTATTTGTCTGTGGAGTCAACAACATCTTCTAAAGTTGTGGACATTTCATATTACAAATATGGAGATTTTGAAAAAACTCGTATGAATTATGCGTGATTATTTGAACTCTGATAAACAATTCTAGAGAATTTCACTAGAATTTTTAATTTCATGTCAGGATGTGAAAATATAACATCCCTAAAATGTCGTTGTATTTGTATTTGTATTTATATTTGTTAGTAGCATATTTGTGATAGTTTTTTACATAGTTTGAAATTAGTTGCTTGAATATACCTTGTGAATATTTTTGAAAGAGTGTTATGCAGAAAATTCGTTGGTGTTTTCCTTTGTGTCTTTTGAGGTGGAAATGAACTAGTTGTGTTTATTTTGAAATAAAAATATTTTCTTCCCTTTAAGTTTCATTTTCAATGATTGTTTGTTTCAATCGTTTCCGTCTATTTAACTTGTTCTATTGAATATTTTTGTTTGAGGGAAATGTTACACTTTTGTTTGGAGAAAAAGAATAGTGCATATTTCATTTTTAGTTAAAAAAAATTACTAATGCTTTATCTTGTATTACCCTTTCTTCCTCAACATGTGGGGGCATATTCCTTTGACCTCAGTAAGAACTCATGTGTGCTGAGGGGATGTTTCCCTTATGAGGCCTCGTGGATGCGCTCTAAGTTGAGCGGTCGACTGTACGAGGGCAATGCTAAAGATGCCCATTGAAAGGAAATGATCCTTCCACTCATATCTTGCCTTCACTTCAATGTTAGTTCTCACCTTTCAATGTTTTAGGTTTGCCGTTAACATTTTGCATTGGATATTGCGTAGGTCTCCCGAACTAGCAACTTTATAAGTGGTCAGGGGTTACCTCCAGTTGTTGTTGGAAGCTAAAAAAGAACTATTATTATTTGCTCCCCCCAGACAATAATTTGCTAGCTCAAATTTTTAACAATTTCTTGTTGTTTGTTATATCTCAAATTAAATGTTTATGGACGTCTGTAATGTCCATATGAAAAAGTATTTTCCACGTTTGTTCAATGATGTTTTCTAATATGGCAATCTCGCGGGCATACATTTTTATTGTCTTCCTTTTGTATGTTCAAAATTTTGTAGCACGAAAGGAAAAATTACTTTCTCCTTACCCTTTTCCATTTGATGCAGGCACCTGAAACCGATATCATGTTAAATTCTCGACATCTTTTCCATCACAGAGAACACGATTCCTTGTGAAGAGAACACATTAATACCTTGCAACAGGCTCACTACCAACTTAGAAAATAATGAGGAAAAATTGCTACGTAGATTGGACGTAACACACATTTCTTACCTTTTTCCCGCAGTCAACCATCTGTTCCCATTTCCAGCATAGGAATTTTCTTGACTTCAATCAGTGCTTCGAACTCTAACACACCCTTTTTTAATACCTCCATGCCACAATTCCATGCCTCTTGTTTTTCAATTCCACTTTCCCTAAGAACCTTGTCCCTTACTTCGTTGTCTCTTCCTTCACTGGAAGGAATGCAAAATTTTACTCCCCTCCCGCCCCTTCACCATTCCTACATAAGTTTAGTCCCCAACACTTTAAAGAAGACGCTTCCACTAACATGTCACTTTCCTTTGTTGTCGCCTATGCAACCTTCTGAAAATTCCTTCTCTTTTCTCCCCACCTATGTTTTGCATGCCACAAATACAAACCTTATTCCTTCAACGCCAACTTTGGGTCACTCAAACTTAGTTTCCTTTTCAGAAGCTCGGCATACATATAGAAAAAGAATAGATTTATTATCGAAGAACCATACCTATTCAATTTTCTTTGAGAACTACCCCAGTATGAAAACATCAATTTCTGGTGGTTTCCATACGTGCAATAGATGTAAATTTGAAAGAAACGGGCACCGCTTCTCATCATGGAACAATATGGATCCAGGCAATCTCCCATATGTTCTAAGTTGCTTGACTCAAGTCAAGGAAATGCTCATTTCTCGTGTTAATCCTATCTTACAAGTGACTCGGGTGCAAGGGGAGCAATATAGCTACTCAGGTCACACAATAAGCATCCCTCAAAAAATATCCTCTATATAAAAATACCTACCACATAGAATTGGAGATTTGGATCTCGTTCTGATATAAAAAACTGGGGCCAATTTTGGAAAATATGATTTCTATGTTAGCAAATATTGTGTATGGGAAGCCTTGAAATTTAAAATTGCACACGACCTATACTATAAGGATGTATTTATTGATGACATTGTTCTTGACTCATTGCCTTCTTCCTCTATGGATGTGTCAGCTTATTTGAATAATATTGCAGTCGATTGTCATGATCTTCATGAAGATCCTGCAAATATGGTTGACCGCGAGTTTATAGAAATGCTTGACATAATATGTCAGTCTTCGTATTTTGTTCCAACCGTACTCAATACAGGTATTGAAGAAGAGTAAACTCAACATTTTATTCTAGAACAAGGGAGCACAAGCCCTTTTACTTTGCAGTGGTGAAAAATTGGGGTTTCACCTTTAAATGAGTACAACACAGAAGGATTGTTCTCTATGACATTTTTGACTTTGTTCCCATCAGGAAAATCCATGTTCAAGAAACCTAGAATGAAGGAAGTTCTTGTACATGAATATTCTCTACATTTGTTGCGGTATCATGATAATCGATTTGGTCGCCACCCTCACTTCCCCAACTATTTTCCCAATCTTATTTTGCATCGTAGAAGCCAAGCGATCGCTACTATTTTTATGGCACAAAATATTAATTCCAACACTCGACTAACTATTCAAGATTTTCGCAAAAAGCTTGAAGAGTTTCCTTTGGACGACCTTCCGGATAATTTGATGAGGTTCAGTACAAACCTTCGAGGGACTCGGTCGTTTTGGACATAATAGAATTCAACTTTTAGACATGATCGAATAATTGTGCCCCCCATCTTTCTTCTTCACTTTGAGCTTCGCGGACACGAAATGGCCAGACTTTCACAACATCATGCCTGATAGTCCTCCTCTAGAACCTCGTGTTGCTCAATGATGGAGGATTCTCAACATCGTTCACCATCCACACCTTGTGTCCACGTACTTGCATAACAAATTTATAATTTTTCGTGAGGAAGTTTTGGAAAAATACCTTGAAGCGAAAGACTATTGGTACAGGTAATTATATTACCCTCTCAAATTTCTTTAACTTTAACCTTGACAATTAGCTTACATACCAAAATTTTTATTAGATATGAATGACAACATAGAGGTTCCGCACATGTCCATGGATTCCTTTGGCTTGAGAACGCTCCTGATGTTGAAAATATTAACACAACAAACACTGCATCTTTGGAGGCCACTAGGAAATACTTTTATTTTTTTGTATTCGCTTGGAATCCAAGGCCTGCTTCTAGCAGGAAAGAATTTGTACGTCGGTCCATTGCAGACGACCCTTCTTTGATGGATACATCATAGATACTTTCATGTTCCCTAGCTGCAGAATTTGAGGAACTTTTGAATCAAGTGCAATGAAACATAAATTTCTCTGAGAAAACATGTATGAGGAAAAAACATAATTGTCTACAATGTCGTTACAATGCCCCTCAGGAGACTCGACTAGTTTCTACCTTGTTCATTGGTGAAGATGGAAACTTAAAATACCTGAACTTTCACGTAATGATAACAGGGTCAAAATTCATAATCAGACTATGCTATCAATTTGGAGGGCCAACATTGACTGCCAACCTGTACTTTCTCGCCATGTTATGAAATACATTGCAAAATATGCATTCAAAGGCTCAAAAATGGTCAGAAACATATCACCAAATGCTTTCCAAAATCGCAAGAGATGTTGAACCTAATTTCCTCGCTCATGTTTCATTATGAAAGATGCTATCAGACAAAATCATCAAACATGACATAAGTGCCCAAGAAACTTGCAATATATTGCAAAAATTACCGTTGGTTTTTTGCAACCATTTCTTTGTTTCCTTGAATGTAGGGAAAAATATATTTAGAAAACATTTCGAATGTGAGTTGCATTTGGAGGATACAAGAGTCTTCATTGATTCTTATAAGATAAGTCCCCCTAATATGGAAACCCTTTCTCTCATTAAAATATCTAGAGATTGGACTTATAGTCGGCATCGTAAAGATAATAAATGGAAACAACGAGCCTCGGAATAAATTGTTCGTGTCTTCCCAAGATTATCCCAAGAACCATTTCTGGATTCTGTTAGTGTGAGTTATCTTATGTGTCCTCCTCTCATGTTGGAGGGTCATCTCACATGGGTTAGGTTTAGGGTTTCATGTGTGTCATGCACTAGGGTTACTCAGCACCCTATATGTACCCCTTTTCTATTCATTTATGAGCATGCCAAAACACTCCGCTGTCTTTCCTCTATGCAAGCTTTGTTTCTATTGAGCAAGTTCTTCCATTACTGATCATTTTTTCCTTGCTATCGCTGGAGCTTTCATGATTCCGTTAGAGTGCAACTACTTCATGGTGCTTCATTTCTGATTTGATTCTCGCAAACTCTTTTCATTGTATCAGAGTTGAGATCGGGTAAACGTGCACTCGATTTATTTTTTTGTTGCTATTACTCTTACTCTCAAAATCCAAAATAGAGATTCTTTTCATTTTTTTTTAATTTATTAAAATGGAAGTGAAATTTTTTTAAGATCTCTGGTTTTTGCAGGATATTTGTCTATGCATGTTGTCTGTGGTTGCAGGATCTTTGAGTTCTTCAGTCGTGGTTTCTCATCAACGAACTGCTGTCCCTTTGACCATTTTTGGACTGTTCAAACTGCTCAAACTGTTCAAAACACAATAAAATACGTCTTTTTTTTCATTGGGCGCGGCTTGCCTACATTTTTTCTTCATTCCAACGATTTTTTGGACTGTTCTAGCATTTTTTTTAATGTTCCTGCATTTTTTAACCTCTGCCACATTTTTTTTGCTTGAAGGGGTTGTATATTCAAATGCGTGGACTATAGGCTTTCCCTTGGCACCCACACACCTGCAAACAACTCATGAATGCCAAAAAACGGCCTAGAAACTCTCCCCCGCAGCCTGCAACCTTCTCTGCGTTTTTTACACTCCAACGCGGCTATTCTTCTTGTTTTTTGGTAAGGTTTCCATCAGGAACCTTCTCTTTTGGTAAGGTTTTTAATTTCCTTCTTTTTTATCTCTAATATCCTCAGTTTTTTAGCAAAAAAGGCCCAAGTTTTCTTTGTTTTTTAAAAAGCTTTATTTTTAAAACCAAAAAAATCAAGCAAACTCTTTTAAAAGCTTTCCTTTTTTGTATGCATTTTAAATCAACAAATCTTTCTTTATTTAAAAGATACTTTCTAAAAATGCCTTCAATCTTTATTTGTTTAAAAAAATCTTCATCTAAAATTCTTTTTTTAAACGCCTTCTTTCTAAAATCTTCTATTTTAGAAAATATTCAAAAAAGTGTTTTTTTCAGCGATTTGCTTAATTAAAGCCTTTTTCAAAATTCATTAGATTTAATTACATTAGATCTAATTTAATTTCACATTATCTAAACACTATATTTCCTTGGCATTATAATTTTGGTTTTTGGCTTGTTGTATTTCTAACCTTCCGTCGAGTGCCGAAGACAAAGGGTGAGGTCCGGGATTGGCAGGTGGCTAATTCCCCCTCGCAATACAAACAAACCCTATCTCAAATTTCATGTCATTTCCAACGGGCATACATACGACACATTTTTCATGCGTTTAGGATGCTTTTTTAATCCGTTTGCAGGCTTATTGGCTTTTTTTCATCAATTGCAGGAATTGGTTTTTGCTATAAATTTTGACTCGTTGCTTGGTTTTGAGCACTTCTTTAGTCAAAGTTGCATGTTTTTTCACACTCTAGATGATGGGATCATTAGCTTTGTAAACGCACTAATTTTATAAAGTGCCACATTCTGGGGGGTGTCTTTGTATTACTTATTTCAGCTCATTTTTTTAGCTTTGTTCTATTCCTTTTTGTCATGGACTTGTGAGCACGTCCGCCAAAGTCTTACGACAAAGGGATTCTTTCGTGTGATGTGAGACATTTTTTCTCACCACCAGGGTTAGCTTTCACCTCCTTTTTATTTTTTACTTGCCGTGTCAATCTGTTGCACCCTACGAACCTTGATTGTTATCTCCACCATTGCGCGTTATTACGCTAATTGCAAGGTGAGTGAAAAATTAGTTCTTGGAACACAGTCGCATCTGGTTGTAATCAACACACTGAACTATAAAGTGCCAAAAGTAGGGGGGTTGTTATTGTCCTGGGTGGTTGTGTTTCTTTTTTGCATTTCTTTCTCTCTCTCTCTCACTATGGATGCAATTTCAATTCCTTTGCTTACGCCGTTCAACTTTATCGAATGGAGATCGAAAATAATAATGAAACTAAGGGGTAAAGGGTTATTCTGCATCACCATGGGAACTGACATTGAACCAGACGACGAACCTGAAAAATCTAAGTGGTTAAACCGTAGTGATGAAGCCTTAGGTCTTCTTTGCATGTCCGTTTCTCCTGACTTTCTCTTCCACATTGAGGGATCTGAAACATGTACATCTACGCGGAAAACGCTGGATGTGATGTTTGGACAACTAGATGACATGAGAGCGCATGAGTTGGAAAACGAACTACTAGGGTTAAATCCTAGTGACTTTGAAAATCTACAAGCCTTCTTCTCAAAATTTGTCCACATTAGATTATTGTTAAAAGGATGTCAAGTAGAAAAGAAAGATTCTCAACTGATCTTGTCGATTCTCTCTAAGCTAGGTCCTGAATATTCTATCTTCGTGTCAACTTTCTACGTTGTAAAAGTTGCTTTGGGCGATACCTGGACGATGCCCTTCTTTGACTGTTTTTCGTCCCAACTCATTCGAGAACAGGACAAACTCATTCAAATGGGGTCTCTCAAATCCAAGTCACATGCCCTTGTAGCAAGTACTAGTAAAGGAAAGAAGACTGAAAAGAAGAAGGAAACAAAGGATCAACCTAAGAAAGAAACCAAGATCAAACCTAAAAATGACACAAACACTTCGACTTCTGAGCCTAAGGCACAGAAAAGCAAGTATTTTTGTTCCTATTGCAAGAAGACTGGTCATGATGAGCAACATTGTTTTAAGAAATAGAATGATCACTTATCTCGTTTACTTGAGAAGAATAAAATAAGTGTTCTTGAATCCATAAAACAAAGTGCTCTGAAGGCCGAGTCTTCTGCTGCAAAAGGTGCTAAAAATGATAAGAAGAAAGGAAAGGCCCTTGTAGCAAAAGTTTATCCTTCATCGACATGGATTATAGATCCCGGTGCCTCGCACCACATGGGTTCTTCTCATGTTGAGTTTTCCAACATCGAACCTTATGGAATGTCCCAAATCATGATGGGTAATGACACGATAGTGTCGGTTTCCGATAGTGGATCTGTAGAGATGGATGGGGGGACATTTAACCAAGTGTTGAGTGTTCCTGATCTCTCTACCAATCTCCTATCAGTTTACCAAATTACTCATCTTGGTGAAGGAATGCGAGTGGAATTTGGTCCTAACTCGGTGATTATTCATGAGCTTAACAATGATACTATAGTGGCTGAGGGAAAGGTAGATCACCATTCACGATTGTACACCTTCTCCCACTTTACTTCTGATTCTACGCCCACAACCTTGCTCACTCATGCAAATGAGGTTAGTAAGCTATGGCATGAGCGTTTTGGACATCTAAATTATCGCTACCTTAAACAATTGAGTCAAAATGAAATGGTCAACGGGTTGCCTTGCATCAATTTTTCTAAGGGTCTTTGTGAGGTTTATACCCTTGGAAAGCATCCTGAAAAGAACTTTGACAAAAGAAAATCCTGGAGAGCCACTTGTCCCTTGGATCTTGTTCACAACGATATTTCTGGTCCATTTCCTTCTCCTTCATTTACTAGAGCTATTTATGTGCTAACCTTCATTGATGACTATTCACGATATACTTGGGTATATTTTCTTAGCTTAGTCTGAAGTCTTTGAAAATTTTCAGGACTTTAAGGCTCTTGCTGAGAAACAAGCGGAACGGTCTATCAAGGTTCTTCGAACTGACAATGGAGGTGAATATGTAAATAATAGGTTCATGGATTTATGTACTTCCGAAGGGATCTCTCTACAACACATAGTTGCTTATAGCCCTTTGAAGAATGGAGTCGCAGAAAGAAAGAACCGTACTCTGAAGGAGATGGCCACTTGTATGATTCACTTGAAGTCTCTCCTGCCTCCGCAGTATTAGGGCCGAAGTAGTGAATTGTGAAAATTACATTCAGAACCATGTTCCACACAAGGTAGTAAGAGGGATGATACCATTTGAAGCCTGGTTTGGATGCAATCCTGATGTTGAGCACTTTCGAATCTTCGGATCCAAGGCTATGGCTCAGATTCCCAAGAATAAACACAAGGCCTTGGAACCACAATCCAAACCTTGTATCTTTGTAGGGTATCCTGATGGCGTGAAGGGATATTCGATTGATGAATCCTACTTATCATGAGCTATATATTGAGAGAAGTGTTAAGTTCGATGAGTGTTCTTTGACTTCTACTTCTCCACCTATTGAGGTTCTTTAGCTCACTAATTTGGATTCTGACTCATCAGATGATGACACTGTTGAGCCTGCTCTTCTTCTAGATCCTCCTGACCATTAGATCTTTGAGTCTTCTGATTCTGATAGTAGTGATGACAAGGAATATGTCCCTTCTCACTCAAGTGAATAATCTTCCGACTCTGAGCCTGATCCTCCTGGTCCCCTTTGGGCCAGGAAACTTTGCAAAGTGCTGGAGATTTAGTTGGAGATACTTCAGATATGAGACATACTCACTCAGATTTCGTTGGACACCTACTCTGTTCGTCGGCCTCTTCTTCTGATTCAATAGTCTTCCGGAGGGCTTCTGGTAGTCCTGAGTGGGGATTTGCCATGGATTAGAATATTCCTCTCTCATCAAGAAATGATACTTGGGATCCAACACT
Source organism: Taxus chinensis (assembly GCA_019776745.2). Taxonomy (NCBI): domain Eukaryota; kingdom Viridiplantae; phylum Streptophyta; class Pinopsida; order Cupressales; family Taxaceae; genus Taxus; species Taxus chinensis. The sequence goes on from CM034151.1 coordinate 38,104,776, forward strand.
CGTATCGCGAACGGAAGAAAGGAATCGTTCGGTGTAAGGGGGTGTTGCATGGAGTAGATGGAGACATGAAAAGTTAAATAGTGCGATTAAGTAGCTAAGGGTTTCTCCGCAGATAGCTAGGGTTGAGTAGATAGAACCTTTGCCGCTAGGTTAGCAAAGATGACTTCTTATTGGCGACTGACCTAGGCCATTGCCACAACAAACAGATGGGAAATTCCATCAATGGATGTCAAGAGTGGCCCTTGCCTTCATGGTGACCTAGAGAGAAGAGATATATATGGAACAACCTCCGGGTTATGTCCAATATTCCTTCCTCGTTTGTAAGTTAAAGAATTCTCTTTATGGCTAAACAAGCCCCTCGGTCTTTGTATGCCAAGCATGGAATCCTTCTATTACATCAGGGTTTTACCTAGTGTCACTCTAATCCAAATGGTTTATATTCTATGACAAGATGATCCATACTCATTCCTTGTTCTCTATGTCTATGACTTGTTGATCACAGGAGCTCTTCCGCTATTATTGATCTTGAAGATCACCTAGCCAACAATTCTCCAGACTGACTAGGGCTGTTTCTTACTTCCTTGGGAGCCAGATTCCACAATCTACTCTAATCTTGATTCGCAACCAAGTTGCTCTTGATTTCGCGCTCGGTTTTCAGATTTCCAATTGCAAGTCTTCTCCTACTCCTTTTCTTTTCGGTAAGTGGTGTCAGATTTCTCTACTCCCTGGTTTGATGGTACTCTTACCCAGTTAGTGGGGAGCTTGATCTACTTGATCACACGTGACCGGATTTATCGTATGCTATTGGTATCATGTCGAGATTCATGTAGGAGCCACATGAGCTGCATTAGGAAGCATCTAAACAACCCTTCATTATGTTCGGGAATTATTGCTGATGGTATCACTATCATGGAGGGGTTTGAATAAAAGACACTTGAATTGATTCACAGATTCTGATTGGGCCGGTGACTTTAATCTATCAAAAATCTACTTCTGGATACCTTTTGCTCTTGGTTTGGGTCCTATTAATTGAGTCTAGCGAGATTATAATGCATTACGACCTCATCTACAGAGGTAGAATATAGAGAGCGGTTAACGCTGCCACAGAAGCTTTTGGATCAGGGTATTCTGACAGAGTTTGGCTCCACTTTTGGCGGCCGACCATTATCTATTGTGAGAACACGAACACTATCTCTATTTGCAGAAATCCAGTTCAACATCACAGATGAAGCACATTGAGATCCATATGCACTTCATACGGGAGCTATCATGATGGTTCATCGACTTTCCCGTACATCAGAAAATTGATTAGATTACAGAATTATTCACCAAGCCCTTCCTAAGGGGAATTTTCTTCCCCTTACAGTCTCTTCTTGGGCTGAGTCCTTCTGTACTTCCCATCTCTTAGGGCTATGTGTCCTTCTTTTCTTCTTTTCTTCGTCTATAAGATTGTGTTTGTAATATGGTCCCTTACAGCCTTTAGTTTACCCGAACCCCATTGACACCTCTTTCTTAGTTGTTTAGGAGTGTCTTCATCCTTTCGTCCAACTCATCACAGCCACTACCCCAACTTCGATGAAGTGGGTTGTTAGTGTGAGTTATCCTTGTTCCTCCCTCATGTTGGAGGGTAATCTCACATGGTTAGGTTTAGGGTTTAGGTTGAGGGTTCATGTGTTTCATGCACTAGGGTTACTCATCACCCTATATGTACCCCTTTTCTATTCATTTTTTGAGCATGTAGATTATTCACAAGCCCTTCACTGATGATGAAGTTTCTTCACTTACAGTCTCTTCTTGGGCTGAGTCTTCTGTAGCTAACCCATCTTCTAGGGCTATGTATCGTTCTTTTCTTCTCTTCTGCTAGAAATATGGTGTTTGTATATGGGCCCCTTAGCAGCCGTTAGTTATTTGGGCCCCATTGACCCATCTTTCGTAGTTGTTTTAGGATTGTCTTCATCTTTTCGTCCACCTCATCCAGCCGCTCCCCCAACTTCGATGAAGGGGGGTTTTATGTGAGTTTCCTAATGTGTCCTTTCTCATGTTGAGGGTCATCTCACATGGTTAGTTTAGGGTTTCATGTGTGTCATGCACTAGGGTTACTCAGGCACCCTATAGTACCCTTTCTATTCATTTTTGAGCATTCAGAATTATTCACCAAGCCCTTCAACTGAGATGCAGATTCTTCACTTACATTATCTTCTGGGCTGAGGTCTTCTGTAGCTGCCCATCCTTCATAGGCTATGTAGTCCTTCTTTTCTTCTTCTTCTTCTAGAAAGATTGTGTTTGTATATGGGCACCTTTCAGGCCTAGTTACTCGGTCCCCATTGACAATCTTTCTAGTTGTTTAGGAGTGTCTTCATCTTTCGTCCACTCATCACAGCCACTACCCCACATTCGATGAATGGGGGGTTAGGTGTGGAGTTATCCTATGTGTCCTCCTCTCATGTTGGAGGGTCAATCAACATGGGTTGGTTTAGGGTTTCATGTGTTCATCACTAGGGTTCCTCAGCACCCTATATGTACCCCTTTCTATTCATTTTTAGGCATGCCAAGACACTCTCCCTGTCTTCCTCTATGCACGCTTTGTTCTGTTGAAAAGTCTTTCCATACTGAGCATTTTTTCCATTGCATCGGTCTGTTTTTTGCAATGATTTCTTTGTTTCCCGGGGCAGCATAAAGGCAGATATAGGGTGGGAGGGGAGAGATGAGGAATGGGGGGTAAATGGGAGAAATTGAGGGGGAGGGGAAGGGTCTCCTATACGAATGCGGGAGAAGTGTGGTATATTATCAGTATGAGTGTGTAGCTTTGACTTCGAGTCAAACTGTTATACCCGCTGTCCGGAGTGAGACCCTGGAAAAGGAAAGGAAAAAAGTGTGAGGACGATGATGAAAGTAGTAAAAGGCGCGATGTGGAAGGGTGGAAAGAGTATGAGGGGGTGGGAATGGGCACGTAGGTAATGGGTGTAACAGGGGGAGAGGAAGAGTGGTGAGGGTAGGCAGGGGGGACAGAATAGTGGGGGTGCAAAAGTGTTGATATAGTAAGAAAAGAGCAAGGGGTATAAAGAAGGGGTCGTGGAAAACGGACGAGAGGGTGGCGAGAAAAGCAAGGAGGTGGGTAGGGGATAGAATCAATGCGAGAGCGAAGCGGTAGGGGAGGGATGTAAAGACGATTGAATTAGGTGAAACATCTTTCAGAAGAAATTTTGACATGTTGGTTGTCATTGGAGGATCAACAGTCTTCATGATTCTATAAGATAAGTCCCCTATATGGAACCCTTTCTCTCATTAAATATTCTAGAGATTGGCCTTATAGTCGGCATCGTAAGATAATAAATGGAAACAATGAGCCTCCTGAAGAAATGGTTCTTGTCGTCCCAGATTCTCCCAAGACCATTCTAGATTCACCTTCCTTTGACTCTTTTGTTGGTCAGAACTCCTCTTATACAAGCCATTTCATGTCTCTCCACATATATTGGTACCACACAAAGATATTGTCTTCAATCTAGAGATACTTAAGAGCACTAACAACCTTGGCATTTCATCAGTTCTACTCTTGTTTCTGAGACTTGTCTGACTCAGATCAAGATTTGACCATCACTCGACCACAGTGATCATCATCAATATAATTGTACGTTTCTTGCAAGTCGCACCCAGATGAGAAGATTTGACTACAAGAGTATTCAATTTTTTGGCGCTGGGTGAAATTTGATAGTCAACATAATGGTTCATGGATTTATGTACTTCCGAAGGGATCTCTCTACAACACATAGTTGCTTATAGCCCTTTGAAGAATGGAGTCGCAGAAAGAAAGAACCGTACTCTGAAGGAGATGGCCACTTGTATGATTCACTTGAAGTCTCTTCCTCCGCAGTATTAGGCCGAAGTAGTGAATTGTGAAAATTACATTCAGAACCATGTTCCACACAAGGTAGTAAGAGGGATGATACCCTTTGAAGCCTGGTTTGGATGCAAGCCTGATGTTGAGCACTTTTGAGTCTTCAGATCCAAGGTTATGGCTCAGATTCCCAAGAAGAAACTCAAGGCCTTGGAACCACAATCCAAACCTTGTATCTTTGTAGGGTATCCTGATGGCGTGAAGGGATATCGATTGATGAATCCTACTTATCATGAGCTATATATTGAGAGAAGTGTTAAGTTCGATGAGTGTTCTTTGACTTCTACTTCTCCACCTATTGAGGTTCTTTAGCTCACTAATTTGGATTCTGACTCATCAGATGATGACACTGTTGAGCGTGCTCCTCTTCCAGATCCTCCTGACCATTAGATCTTTGAGTCTTCTGATTTTGACAGTATAGTGATGACGAGGACTATGTCCCTTCTCACTCAAGTGAATAATCTTATGACTCTGAGCCTGATCCTCCTGGTCCCCTTTAGGTCAGGAAAACTTTACAAAGTGCTGGAGATTTAGTTGGAGATACTTCGGATATGAGACGTACTCGCTCAGATTTCATTGGACCCCACTCTTTCTTCGCCTCTTCTTCTAATTCACAGTCTTTCTGGGAGGCTTCTGGTATTCCTGAGTGGGATTTTGCCATGGATGAGGAATATTCCTCTCTCATCAAGAATGATACTTGGGATCTCAACACTCTTCCGAAAGGAAGAAAAATCGTTCTGTGTAAGTGGGTGTTCCGAACAAAGTATGGAGTAGATGGAGACATCGAAAAGTTTAAAGTGCGATTAGTAGCTAAGGGTTTCTCCCAGATAGCTAGGGTTGATTATATAGAAACCTTTGCTCCAGTTGCAAAGATGACTTCTATTCGACTGATCCTAGCCATTGCCGCAGCAAACAGATGGAAATTCCATCAAATGGATGTCAAGAGTGCCTTCCTTCATGGTGACCTAGAGGAAGAGATCTATATGGAACAACCTTCGGGTTATGTCCAAGATTCCTTCCTCGTTTGTAAGTTAAAGAAGTCTCTTTATGGCCTTAAACAAGCCCCTCGGGCTTGGTATGCCAAGATGGACTCCTTCTTACTTACATCAGGATTTACTAGGTGTCACTCTAATCCAAATGTTTATATTCTATGACAAGATGAATCCATACTCATTCTTGTTCTATATGTCTATGACTTGTTGATCACAGGAAGCTCTTCCTCTATTATTGATTCTGTGAAGATCACCTTAGCCAACAAGTTCTCCATGACTGACTTAGGCCTGTTTCATTACTTCCTTGGGATCCAGAATTCACAATCTGACTCGGGAATCTTGATTTCGCAACCTAAGTATGCTCTTGATTTTCTAGCTCGGTTTCAGATGTCCAATTGCAAGTCTTCTCCTACTCCTTTTCTTTTCAGGGTGAAGTTGGTTTCAGATTTCTCTACTCCCTTGGTTGATGGTACTCTTTACCAACAGTTAGTGGGGAGCTTGATCTACTTGATTCACACTCGACCGGATTTATCATATGTTGTTGGGATCATGTCGAGATTCATGTAGGAGCCACATGAGTTGCATTAGAAAGTAGCTAAACATATCCTTCATTATGTTCGTGGCACTTATGCTGATGGTATACACTATCATGGAGGGGTTGATATTGACTTGATTGGATTCACAGATTCTGATTGGGCCGGTGACTTAGATCATCAGAAATCTACTTCTGGCTACAGTTTCTCTCTTGGTTTGGGTCCTATTAATTGGTCTAGCGAGAAGTAGAATGCAATTACGACATCATCTACAGAGGTAGAATATAGAGGAGCGGTTAACGCTGCCACAGAAGCTATTTGGATACAGGGTATTCTGACAGAGTTTGGCATCCACTTTTGGCGGCCTACCATTATCTATTGTGATAACATGAACACTATCTCTATTTGCATAAATCCAATTCAGCATCAGCGGACAAAGCACATTGAGATCCATATGCACTTCATACGGGAGCTTATTCATGATGGTATCATCGACATTCAGTACATTCAGACAACTAATCAGATTGCAGAATTATTCATGTGTGTCCACTAGGGTTACTCAGTACCCTATAGCCCTTCACTGAGATGAAGTTTCTTCACTTACAGTCTCTTCTTGGGGTGAGGTCTTCTGTAGCTGCCCATCTTCTTAGGGCTATGTAGTCCTTCTTTTCTTCTTCTTCTTCTAGAAAGATTGTGTTTGTATATGGGCACCTTATCAGGCCTTTAGTTACCGGGCCCCATTGACACATCTTTCTTAGTTGTTTAGGAGTGTCTTCATCTTTCGTCCAACTCATCACAGCCACTACCCCAACTTCGATGAAGTTTCTTCACTTACAAGGGGGGGTGTTAGTGTGAGTTATCCTATGTGTCCTCCTCTCATGTTGGAGGGTCATCTCACATGTGTTAGGTTTAGGGATAGGTTTAGGGTTTCAAGTGTGTCAAGCACTAGGGTTACTCAGCACCCTATATGTACCCCTTTTCTATTCATTTTTGAGCATGCCAAGACACTCCGCTGTCTTTCCTCTATGCAAGCTTTGTTTCTGTTGAGAAAGTTCTTCCATTACTGATCATTTTTTCCTTGCTATCGCTGGTTTTTTGCAATGATTTCTTTGTTTCCTTGAATGTAGGGAAAAATATATTCAGAAGAAATTTTGAATGTGAGTTGCATTTGGAGGATACAACAGTCTTCATTGATTCTTATAAGATAAGTCCCCCTAATATGGAAACCCTTTCTCTCATTAAAATATCTAGAGATTGGACTTATAGTCGGCATCGTAAAGATAATAAATGGAAACAATGAGCCTCGGAAGAAATTGTTCTTGTCTTCCCAAGATTATCCCAAGAACCATTTCTAGATTCACCTTCCTTTGAACTCTTTTGTTGGTCAGAACTCCTCTTATACAAGCCATTTCATGTCATCTCCACATATATTGGTACCACAACAAAAGATATTGTCTTCATCTAGAGATTACTTAAGAGCACTTACAAACCTTGGCATATTCATCAGTCTACTCTTGTTTCGGAGGACTTGTCTGACTCAGATCAAGATTTTGACCATCACTCTGACCACAATGATCATCATCAATATGAATGGTAGTTTCTTGCACAGTCGCACCCAATGAAGAAGATTGGACTACAAAGTATTCATTTGTTGGCGCTGGGTGAATTTGATAGTCAACATAATTGGAATACAAATGATGTCACTAATTCATTAAAAGAAATAGGGCTTTCATATATTGAATTACAAAGAAACACCACATGTATGGATCAAATTCATGTATCCTCTACAACATCTATTGAAAACTTCTTACTGAGTCAAGAATTAGAATTTGATACCATTTTCCAGCACTTTACAAAAAACTCTAAAATTATGCCTCTTAGATTGATAATTTAGGGCACTGCAGGAACAAGAAAATCATATCTAATTAATGCAGTGAGATCAATATTCACTGGCACAACATGTATGGAAAAATCACCTTTACTTTTTCTTACACCGATGGGTGTTGGTGTATTCAACATTTTTGCTTCTACCATACATGCCTCCCTTCACATACCTATAAAGAACTCAAACCCCTGGAAGGTCAATCTCTATCCTCTTTCTAAGACTCCCTCAAGAATGTTCAATATGTTCTTATCGATGAAATGATCTTTGTTGGACCTAATCTGCTAACTAAGATTGACTTCCACTTAAGAGAGGCTTTCTCACATTCTAGGACCTCTCTGTTTGGTGGAAAGGTAATTATTCTTATTGGTGACTTGGGATAACTTCCTCCAGTCATGGAAACTCCTCTCTATGCAAGTCACTCCTATGGTGTAACACTTTAGAAGGGTTTTAATAATTTAATAACTTTAGACACAATTTTTCAGCAACAGGGCTCCTTCCCCGGATCAACTTTCCTTTCATTCATTGTTCCTCAATGTCCGAAACGTGTTGCCTACCCTGCACAACTGGGAGCTACTTATGTCAAGGACATATTATTATATCCCACAACATGAACTGTAATATTTTCAAGAATACCCACACCTGTTCACTAAAAATGATTCGGTTGATGACCACAATCTACATATTCTGAAATCTTTGAATTTTTCAATCACTCGTTGCATTACACAGAACACCAGAGGAGGCAGTTTAGCATCACCCGATGATGAACAACTAGAAATAAAAAAATTCTTTGCAAAAACCAGAGCATCATGCTGACAGCTAACCTATGGGTTGATGTAGGGTTTGTAAATGGTTCAATAGGAAAAATAATAGACATGGTTTATGAAATTTCCTCAACGCTAGCTAACTTGCCTTTATTTATTGTCATTAAGTTTGACAAATACATTGGCCCAAGCTAGGATCCAGATAATCCATCCCATGTTCTAGTTCCTCCTATCTTCAGAGGCAATCGTAGGCAACTTCCACTCAAAATGGCATGGGGTTTGACTATCCACAAGGCCCAAGGTCTTACTCTGCAAAGAGAAACTCTTGATATTGGTGAAACTGAAAGATAAGGTCTTACATTCAATGCCTTCTCTAGAGTGTCATCCCTGTACAATCTGCACATCTCCCCTCCTTTCTCTTTCAAGCACTATTATAAAATGACTGAATGTCCCCTTCTTCACTTATGCAAGAAAGAGGAGGATCGACTTTGAAGCCTTTCCATGCCACATTCACAAATATGATGCAGCTCATACTCCCTCCATGCTTAAGCATAAATATATATTCCTTGTTTTAAAGATCCATCCTTGTATTTGGATTTTTTCTATAAATTTCTTCGTCTTTGACTCTGTAAAGTATAATGTTTACCATCTACCCCCTGAAAATTCATTATGCTCCTCATTTTTGGTGTTCACATTGCACGGCTCACACGTGATTGCTAGTTGGTAGACAAATAGTTGTTTATTTCGCCCTTTTAATACATAAAGCAAGGCGACAAATAATTATGCCGAAAGGCATGTTCTTAGTTAGAAAGCCCAGGGGGCTCTGACATCATCCAACGATCCAGATCTTCTCCATCGTCGACCATCTAAACGGTGGAAAATACGTTGAATCTCCTCCCGCACGGACCAATCTCTGCCTTACACATGGGTTTGGTGTATGGATTTGCATCGCACGGTGCGAAAATTTGCAAAAAGCGTGGAAAAACTCGTGAAAACCACCACCAAGCAAACACGACGTTTCTTTCCTTTTATGGCATTGTTTTCCATTTTTTGGTTTTTGGTGAAAAAATTGCAAGGAAAGAATTATTTTTTCCATTTTTGGAAAGGGTCCGAGAAGATGTAGCAGCAAAAACTTGCATGTGCCATAACTTTCATTTTGTGGCTCCGTTTTAGGTGTCGTTTTCTCTAAAAGTGCATATTTTCTCGATCTCTATGCATTGATGGCAATATTTTTTTCATTTTCATAAAATCCATTTTTGCACCTTTTTGGAATTGCCAACTATTATTACGTCAAAAGATGTTAGTGTTTATTATGCCGAGAAAATAATAGTTAATATTCCTTTGCTGCATCCGAGAAAATAAGCAATGTTATTACGCCGAAAGGTGTTAACGCAAGGGGAAACCAACAAATTATGCACCGACCGAGATGCTTTGATTGACGGTGTACGGAGAAACAAGATTCTCACATATGGCATTAAAAAAAAGGTATGATAATGTGTGTAAATATATGCAAAATATATAGTTGTATAGTTTGTATGCATATTTGTATTTTTAAATATACGCCAAATAAAATGTTAAAAATTTTTGTATGAGAATTTGTATTTGTCAATACATTCATCAAATAATACAGTTGACAATATAGAGATATTCAAAAGAAGATTGAAAATGTCGATTTATATGGAGGTTTGTTTCTTTACAATAAGTGACAGAATCGTAAATTGTTATTACATCGCGAAAATAATATATTATATATTCCTTTGTTACAGCCAAGAAAATAATGTGCATGATAAAAATTCCTATTTTTTGTAGTTAAGTTATTACCTTGTTATCCTATGTCCCTGTAAAGACTCGTGTTCTCGCTTATGCATGGACCTGAGAGCGTCCATTGGATGGAAATAGTACTATCCTATAAACAATCTCTCCATACTTACGTCGTTAGAGGCCAACGCGTGTTGCTCCAGTTATATTAGCGTTTGAAAAATAACAAAGTTGTTGCGTTTCGGGAAAAGCAAACAATGGTTTAGGTGTTGTTATAGACAATATAGACTGATTCGCAGATGTGCAACGCACAAACTTGATGACAATAACTCGGTTTGATCTAGACGATCAGACGAGGCATCCTGGATCATCCGGTGACTTAACCATTCCCCTCAGTCACATTTACGTCAGCTCCAGGTTTGCGTGCTCAAGAGAATGAGGAGCAAGACGAGGCATCCCGGATCGTGCGGGGACTTAACCAAACCCACGTGTCACATTTTCATTGGCTCCAAGGTCGTGTGCTCAAGAGAATGAAGAGAAAGAAACAAAGCAAATTAACTGAGCACTGTCTCATCCAAGGCTTGTTTAATGGCAGGCTCTAGCCACTCGATTTGTGAATATCCCAAAACTACCTCAAACTGGAGCTCCTGATATGTCGTCTGACAAATCCAGATTAAACGTTTTTCATTTTCTCCACATTGCATCATTCATTCTCTTTGTTACTTCCATTATCACGTTCCCGTAAGGAAACGATAATTCCTTGGTAGATCCTTTAGAGTTGCGCGATTGAGCCAAAAATTTCTCTAGAGATTTAACAAAACAATTCTCCAAACGAGTTTTTATGGATTTGGAACTTTTTGTGATGAAATCGTTACTCTCAGAGCCAAACATATATGGTCGATGCCAAACAGGCCATAGACCATTTATTATTTGATATATCATGTTTTGTAATATATTTATTTAGTTATTTATTCTATATGTTTATTATTATTACTATTGGTTTGTTTTACAGTTTTTTACTAAATATTTATTATATATATATATATTATATAATGTTTTTATTAATGATGTTCTACATTTTTTAAAATTCTTTAGTTATTCAATATATATATATATATATATATATATATATATATATAAAATAATAAATTATATATGCATATATTTATATAATAACATAAATAGTGTTTTGTGTATTGTATTGTGAATATTTTGTTGATATGTTTTTCATGTTTTTATTAAGCTCAAGTTATTATCCTGAAAGGCATTTCCACAAGAAAAATCCTCCTCCCCCTCTGAAAACTGACAGAGACATGAAAAATTACAATTTATTTGGTTACCAAAGCATTGACATTTATCACCCGTACACATGGCACGCAGTGGTTGGAGACAACTTGTCACATGTCAGATGACCAAAACTATTGTGAGGCCTTCAACATTCTGTTCTTCCAACACCGACTTTGTATCTTTAAAATTGAATGCGTCAACTAATGGATGAGAAGAACAGTTGTGGAGAAGCTTCAGATCGTCGTATAACAGACAATTGTTCGTCTGTGCCAAGATCGATGTCGGAATATTCATTAGGTAACCTTCTTCCAGCTCTAGATTACTTGTGTTGAAATCCCGCATGTGAAAAATTGAATCCATCTTTGAAGTACAAGAAAGGTTTTCGTCGTCTTCTATGTCGCAGTTTTGAATCTTGTCATCGTGCGGGGACTTAACCATTCCCCTCAATCACATTGTCATCGGCTGCAAGTTCGTGTGCTCAAGAGAATGAGGAGCAAGAAACAAAGCAAATTACCTTAGCATTGTCTCATTGTAGTCTTGTTTAATGGCAGGATCTAGCCGTTCGATTTGTGAATATCACAAAACCACCTCAAACCAGAGTATGCACATATTGTGCAAAGAGAAACAAAAATGAAGATGTTCAAGTTGGAGTAGTAAGGCCTATAGCTAAGGCAACCATTATGGTGACGGTGGCGTTAAATCCAAAAACACAACCCTTTAAGTGAGTTTTTTCATTTGAACCGGTCAAGACGATTGCACTCTGCGAATGAACTCAAGAACTTGTGCATTAAGCAACGTGAACATTGAATTCTTTTCAAGAGAGATCAACCATTTTGAATCTCGATATGCTTCTTACAAATGAATTACAACACTACACTTTTTCTCAGGGTCAACCACAAAGTCATGCTTCCTTGTCGTTAACTTCGATCCAAACGGGATGCTTTTTTCTTTGTTTCAATTTCCTTTTCCACTCACAAATATTTTCTGTTTCAACGTTAACATCGCTATTTGAAATTAAAGTTTTTATTTTTCAGAATTATCATTTGCAAGGGAAAAATCATTTATTCGAGATTGATGTGAAATGACATATAAATTTGAGAAAAATTTGGAAACAATAAATACAGAATAAATTCATAATTGGCTTTTAATAAAAGTTTGAAATAATTATATCTGCCTCTTGTTTTTATATATGCTAGCATTTGCATATGAGTTGCAAATTACACCAGAGATGATAACAACATTAAGTTTGTCGGAGTTGTAATTCTTTAGTGGGGTCACCATATGTGCTACTTTGAACTGCCTAAAAATGATGGAATATCACCAAACCCCCAAGACCTCTACACATTCTAGCGTTCCATCAAATATATTCCCTAACTTGTCTAAAGAGAACTTTAAATGCATGCATGGACAAATATTTCTATAAAGCAATGTTATGCGGGGACGTGCACCCCCTAAAAACCAGAGGTCTTGGAGGCAATAAGACGAGAGGAAAATGTTCCCCCCCACATTTAACCATAACTCGACTATATTGTATTATAAAGAAATTAAGAATCAAGAGTGATATATGAATATAGAATAATTTGAGCACAAGTGCACATGGTATTCAATATATACATAATAAATTATATTTGTATATATTTATATAATAACATAAATAATGTTTTCTAAATTGTATTTTGAATATTTTTGTTGATGATATGTTTTTCATGTTTTTATTAAGCTCGAGTTATTATCCTGAAAGGTGTTTCCACAAGCGGAAGCCTCTTCCCCCTCTGACAACTGAAAGAGACATGAACGATTACAATTTATTTGGTTACTGAAGCACTGAAATTTATCAGTCGTACACATGGCACACAATGGTTGGAGACAACTTGTCACATGTCAGATGACCAAACCTATAGTGAGGCCTTCAACATTCTGCTCTTCCAACACCGACTTTGTATCTTTAAAATTGAATGTGTCAACTAATGGACGAGAAGAATGGTTGTGGAGCAGCTCCAGATCGTCATATAACAATCAATTGTCCGTCTTTGCCAAGATCGATGTTAGAATATTCACCAGGGAATCGTCCTCCAGCTATAGATTCCATGTGTTGAGATCCCACACGCGCAAAATTGAATCCATCTTTGAAGTAGAAGAAAGGTTTTCATCGTCTTTTATGTCGCATTTTTTAATCTTGTCTTTGTGACGGTTTGTCATGGACATATCGATAGATTCCGATATGTAATCCGAGAAGGACGCGCAAGAACCGATCCATGATTCTTTTTCCATGGCAAGGAAAGTGTGTTGGACGAAACTTGCCCCTTGGTTTACTTTGAAGAGAACCAACATTGAAATTGGGGGCATGGAAACATGACGACTTTCCTTCACAACTATATCGATTATTCCCACCTTTTCTGCCTATCAGATCTCGCCCCTTTTTCCACTCACTTGCTATGTCACATTTTCTCAGCAACAATTTTGCAATCACGCTTATAAGAGGAATCATGTGTTCGTTCCCTATCCTTAACAATCCCGTCTTATTCAACGGTGGACCTTCCCTTTCAAGCTACTCCACTTCTTCTAGACCAAAATCTTTTCTACTTCTCCACTTTTCACTACTTCATTTTTTTTTTTATTTACTTCCTAGAAATATCATATTACTTTGTTGTGTTTTTCAATTATTTTTCCGCCTTAAGAATATTTTGATTTCGACGTTAACATCGCACACCTCATATGCGAGTGCTAGTTGATAGACATACTTCGCCCTCTTCATAAACAAAGAAAATGTACTTCACCCTTTGTCGTAAATAAAGTGAATATATATAAAAAACGAAAATATTATGATCACTAACGATAATGGGCTGATCCAATGGCCTATAATGGCCCATCATCTAGGGATCGCTCCGAGGTCAATAAAATTTGGAACGTGCTTACATATCATAAAGTTTTTCGGGTGAAGGAAGGGGAAGAGATCATGGCCAGAAATGGGCGTAGAAGCCATGCCATCTCAGAGCAGCGAGGAGCCTCCTCGCGTCGTCCCTTCTATGGGGGAGCGAACATAAGCATTCATTGTGGAATGTGCATAATGTACTTCCACGAATAATTCGTCTCCTCCATCCACTTTAGGAGAATGGACCATTCCGCGCCTTGAATTTCCATCATCATGAGCATTGTGTCTGCAGGTGTGAGCCTCGGCTCTTCCTTAATGAACCGCCTTATATTTATCACCTTCGTGGATTGATTGTCGTGATCGGACACCAGCTCATAATGTATCTTCACGCGCACTTAGGAATTGAGGGATTCGACCTCTGACCCGACAGAAGATTGGCGCCCTCTGGGTAGGACTAGGAGGACGCCAAAGCGAAGGGTTTATCTCGAAGGCGTGTACTTCGATGAAGTTGCAGGGGTATATTCAGAGGAACTGGAACCAGTTGACACTGGAGGCTCCTAAGTCGAGGTACACGCGTCGCCTCCTCAGCCCAAGTTCCCCTGTTTTGGAACCCAACAAACACGGAAATAGATGTGTAATTTGAGTGCGTAGCCCCACCTGAAATCATTGACATGACAATGGCCATTAACCCTGCACGACCCACTTCATTTTCTTCCAACCCCTCTCCCGAGTAGTGTCCGTCTCTGCTCGTGCACTGGTCACTCTCATTACCTAATTTCGCTTCCCTAGTTGCGCTATTCCAAAGAATTCCAGTTCCGTAGTGGATAAAAAGATCCAGCAATACGTAAGAGGAGAGCGACTGGATAACGAAATATTGCATTGTATCCTTCATTTTATTATTCCTCCAGCAATTAGCGTGTGCTAGTCTGATAGGCAATGTAACGTTGAAAACAACACTAGCTGGAATTGGAAGTCGTCATCTCTAGAAAATTTGCAATACAGACATATTGCTCTACAGACATGCAAAACTCCAAAAATATTTCTCCATTGTTGACTAGCTCTCTAATAAAATGATACCTAGTATCAATATGCTTGCTCTTTTTGTGAAAAACATGATTATTTGATAATGAAATAGCTGAGATGTTATCACAAAATATATTCGTTGCTTCTTTATGTTCTCGCTTTAGATCTGATAATACTCTTCTCATCCATATTGCTTGGCATGATGTTGTAGTTGTTGCAATGTATTTTTTTATGTCGAAAAGAGAGTGACAATATTTTGCTTCTTGGAGGCATATGAAACTACACCTGAACCAAAATGGAAAACATAACCGAATTTGCTCTTTCTATCATCTATGCTTCCTACATAGTCACTATCTTTGTAACCAACTTGAAAATAACAAAAGTTGTATATAAAATGCTAAAATATTTTGTTCCATTAATATATCTTAAAATTATTTTTCCAACTTGCCAATGTGAATCCTTTGGGGATTCCATAAACTTAGAAATAAGACTTACACCATACGTGATATCAGGCCTTGTAGCAGTCAAGTACATCAGACTACCAACAAGTCTTTTTTATATAGTTGGATCAATATCACAACCTTTATCATCTTTGCTTAGCTTCAATCCTATGGCAATTGGTGTTGATACTGGATTGCAATTCATCATCCGGAACCTTTTCAAAATATCATTGGAATATTTTGATTGACATATAAAAATTCCATTTTCTGATTGACTGACTTCTATGCCAAGAAAAAACTTCATTAGACCCAAATCTGTCATTTCAAATTCTTTCTTGATTGTTGTCTTAAACAAGTCAATTGACAAATCTCCTGTGAATATTAGATCATCAACATATAGGCATACAATTAGAATTTGTTTTTGATCATTCGTTTTGATGTATAGTGTTGGTTCACTATCACTTTTTCTAAATCCATTTTTCAAAAAACATGAATTCCTTATAATGCTCAAATATGAATCAATCCTGCTATACCATGCTCTTGGAGCTTGTTTTAGACCATACAAGGCTTTTTTCAATCTACAGACCTTGTGTTCTTGACCTACAATTTCATATCTAAGAGGTTGTAAAACATAAACTTCTTTTTCTAGTATGCCATTCAAAAATGCAGACTTTTTTTCCATTTGATAGACTTTCCAATTATTTCGAGTTGCTAATGAGAGCTAAAATAGAGAAAAACTGTGGCGTAGAGAACAAGGTAGTGATGGCCAAAAAAACGAAGATGCTCTCTTTTTCATACCAAAAACATAAAGGTAGAAGAACTGGAGATCGAACCTCCGACTTGGGGCACCTTAACATTTTGTGAACTTAGAAAGAAAAGATAATTGTTTCCAATAGAAAGCGAAAATGTGTTTTGTGTGGTTGTGGAAATTGAAAGACGAAAAAGAATCTGTTTTTATGTTATTGCAGTGGAATCGATTCCTAAAATATTTTTATAGCTATTTAGAATGGCTATGTCATCCCTTGGAAATTTTGCAGTATTGGACATTGCCAAATAGTTTGACGGTTGTGCGCAGCACTAGTATTGATGGCCACCCATCCCTGCAGTATTGGACATTTTCCATCCCTAGTAAAATGGTCTGCGCATTCCATCAATGGCCGCCTCAAACATGATGTAGCTGTATTTGAGCAGTTTGACGCATTATTATTATAAAATATCATCCGACCGTGCGCAATTTATTTCCAAAATATATAACAATTCATTAAGAGAATAAGCAAACAAATTTTTATGTATACCTTAACCCGTACTCAATTATGCTCCTCATTTTTTCTCTATGCTTTTCATAGCTTCAAGGTCAGCTGACTGATCTTCAAAAATAACGGAAGTCTGCCCTTGGCTTTACCCACTACTCTTAGCAAACATTAACTGCATATTCTGACGCTGGTTTTTACTTGCCAATGGCCTTACATAAGCTTTTCACATGCTCGCAATAATTAAACAAGAAACGTCTATAACTGCAACAGTGTAAATAGAGTTTGAGGATGGAGATTATCTCCACAAATAAAAGGATTAATATTCTGCCACAAATGCTTCATGCCCCATGATAATAAAAACCTTGTTTACAGAATGAAGAGGATTAATATTCTGCGCACAAAATGCCCCACTTGATAATAAACATTATTTACAGAATGTGTAAAGGACATTAGAAGGTTTAACAATTGGCAGCTATATAGAAACTTAGTTTTCGAAGACGATAATAAGTACCTGTTCTATCACTTTTTAGGCAACTGGAAATACAGAGCTAATTGCCAGAAAGAGGTCTCAGGGATAACAATAGTAATTACTCTAGTTCTCCATGGTTGTGGACCGTGGTGATTTTTGTAGAAACATTAAATGAAATGATGCTGCCACTCATAAACAAATTTCTCGTGATACAAGAATTGGGTAAACAATGATCAACACCAATTTCTATGAAGAATGCACATTTTTCGTATACCTCAAACAAACTTGTCTGTGTTGTATATGATTACAAAGTCATGTGACTGCATCAAGCCATTTTTTCCAATGCTTTTTCCTCGCAAGCTGCGAATGAAGAAAGGGATTTGACTGTTTCTTCACAAGCTCATTATAAACGAAATTCTTTATACACAATCTTGTCCACTTTTGCAAACTAGGATTGCTTCCTTCCCTGTGGGTATAGTTTATAAGACATTTTGTTTTGGGCATCACTCACATATTGTCCACACTAGCAGGGAACTAAATTCGCTTCCTTCGCCTGTGGGTGAAGTCAAATAAAGCCAGATGTTTCATACATGCACAGCCTAGTGAAGAATATATATGATAAAAGAGAATATTAACAGAGCAACTGGCGAGCCATTTGGAAATTTGGTTACTGCTCAGAACTATCAAGATATTGGAATCTGAATAATCTATGTTATTTTGTGGTGAAAAATGCGAGAGCGGCATTGTCGAAGAGTAATGGTTGGCAGTGCCACGCGGATGTTGATGTTGCGGCTGCGTATATGCAGACTACGAAACCGGAATGCCAATTGCATAACAGTTATTACCATTACTCCTACTCATGCTCCCTTGCTCTCTATTTCGACTTTGAAGGAAAACTCAGATATTTCTTCTCAGACTGAGCTCCCTAAATCCAAAAGCACTGCTCATTTTTGTCTAAAATTCTCACCGAAAAATCCATGGTGCCTCGAGGCCTCCCGATAGCTCAGAAAATGTATGGAATCCTAGCCCTCCAAAATATCAGAGTAGGTCATAGTGCTTTCGACATCTTCTTGCCAAACATGTATGGAATCTGACGATGTATAAGCCCTACTAAATATCAGCATAGGTCATCCGAGTGCTTTCGACCTATCTTCTTGCCAAACATGGTTTTGCACTATATTTGTATGAAACAGAATCGATCCCTTTCAATTTAGTCCCCGAAACATCCATTTAGTTCCTTCAACATTGCCTGCTCAATTTTCACTGAAATGTGTTCCTAATTTTCACTGAAATCAAAATGTTTTCCTCAGACATTGTCTACCGAGTTTCACTGAAACGTGCACAAATAAAATGCTCCGGGAAATGGTTGGTTCTGCCTCATGGCGTTGATGAATATGAAGGAAACAAACACATGGTTTTGAGAATAGATAGCATTTCCTCAATCATGTGCTCCTCATGCAGCCAATGTAGATGAATACAGGGCATACAAAGGAAACCAAATCTGCACAAGTAATAAAATCCCCTTTCCAATATATTTTACACCTCTAAATCTCCAATTTCTCTAAATTATCGAATTTTTGTGTTCGATTTAACATAAAAGTTAAAATAAAAATATAATTGAAATAAATATTAATTAACAATATTTTAAGTCACTTAAAATATTGTTGAAAATGTAATTGAAATAAAATTGAGCTTGACAATAAGTATTTAAGTCACTTAAAATATTGTTGAATGATGAAAGACACAGTAAATATTTAATAGTATACTATTGGGCATTTTTCCACCACGTAAATCTCGCGAGAGATAGGATGTGAAATTAAATAGTTTTTTGCTGAGACTGTTGTGTTTAATAGTGTGTTAAGAAACAACATACTTTAGTGGCAACATAAACAAACATTGCACTACACACCAAAAAAAGGCAAATCCATTTGCAATGAGTGTTTTTCATTGCAAACGAGTTTCTTACTTTAAAAACGTGAAACAACATCTAAATGTTGCATTTCTTTCAACATGGAGGCATCCACTTTTGAAGATGTCATTGCTAGAAAACGTCAAATTTTGGCGGGCTCTTTCTCCGCGACGCAATTCCAGCGATACTGTTTCACATAAATATTTTTGGTGAATAGTCATTTTGGTAAGTGACAGGTGACGAACGATGCAGAATCATTTTAAATGCATACTGCCCTCATCCTCTATAATGTATTTACCTAATCTACAGTTGATTCGCTCAGCACAAAATATCTATCATTTTAAATGCATGCTAACTGCCCTCATCCTCTATAATGTTTGTATTTACCTAATGCAAACAGTTGACCAGATTCGCTCATGGAAAAATCATCTTTTAAATGTAAACCTGTAACCCCAGGAGCCTAGTTCTTTGAAAGTTTCGTGTATCGAGTAAGTGAAGAAGAAAATGCAGGCCTGCGAAGAGAGGCACAAACGACAGAAAGATCGAGATCGGGTTGGGGATCAACCCCCGAAGCCGTCGAGGCCTATCGAAGCTGAAGAGGTTTTTCTCTGGCAAGAAGTGAGCCGAGCCAACATTTTGCGAGTCTCCGGAGGCCGAGGAAAGTGAAATTCCTAACCTCGGACAGATGAAAAGGTTTACTTTTGGTCACGAGTCTGACGCGCTTACAAATGTGTACAGGGAAGGTGTCGCCATTGATGTTTTACTCAAGTCCTCTGGTAAATGATCCCAAGCCAAAGTTTGAAGTTAATTTGTGGAAGCGACGCTACCATGGATTTGAATTTGCAAAGCTCCCATGGCTTGCAGGCCAGGTTGCCTTTGACTAGATAAGAATGGCTCTGCTCTCCTTTGCACTACGATAAAATGGCTCAAGCTCTTTTGTAATAAATTAGGTGTATAGTCATAAAATTAATGAAACTAGCTAGTTTCACCATGTCACATGTGTGTTGTCACAATTTTGACATTGGCATAGGAATTAAAAAATAGTGACCAGCTAAAATTTTTATTTTTTATTCCATGTGGTAGACGTAAGGACAACTATGATTCAGAATCATAGGCAATAAAGAGGATGCCCTCGTAATGTGTCCTTATATGAAAGAACTTTTTCAGAAGCTTTGAAAAGTTATTTAAAACCCGTTTTTTGGAATTGTATTGGCCGATAATGCTTTATGAAAAGATAATTATCTTCATAAAGTAATCCACAACATGAGAGAATGATTACACGAGTACTTTAGAATTTGAACTATATTTATTGTTAATGTATTTGTACTTAATACAAACGGTGTTTATGTTTCTATGTTTACATAAATGGTGCTCATAATTTTATGCTTTTCTTTTGTTTAAAAATATTTACGTTTCTGATTTCATGTAGATGTAAAAAATTAATCAATTAATAGATAGGTCGGTCCACATAAATATGTCCTTGATTCAGTTAGAAAATCAAATATAAAAACAAATGTGATTCAATTAAATTACACAGTTCCAATAGACCAAGTAAAAGCAAATGTAATATTGCATTTATTGAAAGTTTTCATTATTCAGGTTAATGGATTTCTACTTAATGTGAATTGTATGGGTTACTCTGTTTACCTAAATGGTGCTTGAGTTTTCATTTGTGTTTGTTTTAAAAATATTTATGTATCATGCTGATGTATAAAATTAATCAATAATCACATAGATGGATCCAAATACATCAGTTTTAATTTCAGTAAAAAATATATAAAAAAAATGCGATACAAGTAAATTACACAGTTCATTAGGACCAGTTGATTAACATTAATGAATATGAAATAGATCAATCAAAAGTGTCAACAACATATAGAAGAAATGAAATTTATCTGAATTGGAACATTCCTGAAGCAACCTTTTCATTCGTGTCTTTGAAATCAACTGAAGCATGATCTATGGATGTGTCTTGATCCCCCGGATAAGGTAGAATATTACCAACTCCTCTTCTTTCTACTAGTGAATTCCATAATGTAAGTTTTCTCTCATAAGTAAAAGTCTCCACTAAGTAACGTGATATATATAGCCTCAAACAAATTTCTATATTCCAAGAATCTCTTGTCTAAACTATCCTATGACAATCATCCTTCTCAACATGCTCAATGGTTTGTCAGAGGATCGATTACACCATTTAGAAGGGCTTTGTTACATAATACTTTCACATACCTACGTGAGGCATTGGAAGCTACCCTATGCATTGAAGTTTTTGGGCGCATTGATATTGGTGTTATTCCTTTTTTGGAGGCTCAAATTTCTGTAATGGCCAAGTAGTTGGAGATGTTGTCTGCAAACTCAGCGCATGAAGTTCATAGTGGGATTTGGTGTACAAAATACAAAGTGGAAGGGCATGCAAAGGATAGTTTCCCTCAGAAATCAGTACGTGCTATGGTGGTAGACTGTGATATTTTCCATGGGGATCATGATGCAAGTAGGTGCCCTCTACTCTAGCATATAATCCATAAGAATGTTTCTTGCTATTGCAAGATTTATACCTCTACGACCCATGATACCAAGGATTACAAACTGATTGATCAGATCCATGATGCTATTGATTTGGGTGTGCACCAGAATAGCCTTGCAAGCAGTCCCAAGGATGATGACCATTGTCATGATGGGCGCACGGATGCAAGAGTGGGTGGAAGAGGTTTTTGCAGAGGATTTCGTGGTTGCATTAACCACGGTGGAGGACCAAGTGAATTCCTATGAGGAACCTGTTATAACTATGGATCTATAGAGCATTACAAACATGAGTGTCCTGATCTGTTACAATACTCATGGTGCGGAAAGAAACATAAGTACAAAGAATATCCAGAGCTCTATGAGCATATGAACTAGAAGCACAAGAATTACAAAGGCGCTAGGATGGTGAGCATCAAGAAGGTTGATTCACAGTGGATGCCACGAGTGGCGTGTGAGTTAGGGCTAGAAACTGTACTGGTGACGATGCGAGTAGAGGCCACGCACTAAGGAGATGTCAAGGAAAAGGAAACTAGTTTTAAGAGAGGAAGTGGTACATGGAAAGTATCTGGACCCCACTCATCAGAAGGAGGTGTATCAAGAGACTATGGATATGATTCAAAGTTTGAAAGGGGATATCTAATGTCTCAAGGAGCAATCAAGGTAGTTGGAGCAAAGGAATAATGTCTAGGCTCCATAGGATGACCTAGATGATGTCAAGGAAGTATGTAAAATGTTAAGGCAAGAGAATATTATCCCCTTGCTAGGAGAATGGCTAAGAGAGAAGGTACCACTCTCCGGAGCAGAGCGTGAAAGGAAGGTTTTGCATGCAGACCTTCCTCCTCACAGCCTTGACTATGACAAGGAGATTAATTTGAATGCAGTTGTTGATGGATGGCTTATGAGAAATATTCTCATCAACACAAGAGCAGAGGTCAATGTTATTACCTTAGATGTCTGGCATCAGATGGGAAGGTCCGCATTACAACCATATTTGAATGTGTTGTATATGGAAAATAAGAATAAGGAAATGCCCATTAGAGTCTTGAAGAATGCAATTATCACCATTCAAGGGGCCAAGTTCACTAGAGACTTCAAAGTCTTCACACTTGCCGAGGTAGACAAATTTCTAGCATTACTTGGGTTCCCATGGTGTTACAAGAACAATGCTGACCTGCGGTTTAACAAAGGTTATATCATCTTTGAAAATAAGGAAGAAAGGGTGATCATCCCTTTGACAGATGGGAAGTCAGCACCCTATACTGAGCCCTTGGTAGAAGAAATACTTGATAGAATATATGTGTGTTCCATTAGAGATCCTGAGATAATTCATCCCACGAAGGGAGTGATACAGTTTGAAGATGCTCAATCCTTGAATGATACCACTAGTGTGGCATGAGATAATTGGGCACATGGGACCTATGATTTGATTGGGTGACAATTGAGAGGATCTATAACAAGGGTGATGAAGGTATGCTTGGTCAAGCACCTAGGAGGAAAGAAGTTTCCAAGTTACTCTAGAGGAGAAAACCCTGAAATTTTCTTGCGGGAAATGAAATCTCAATGGAAGAATGAGGACGAGAGAAGAGTGAATTCTCAGATTATAACCTACTCGAAACTGCAGCACGCTAGTGGGACTACACATCGGGATAACCTCATAGAGTGTCACAAGGTAAGAATCACATTCTTAGTAAGGTTATCCAAGGAGCAACGCACCCACGGTCATACAAGACTACCATAGTAAAGAGACCACATTAATTTCATATCCAAGCATGTGAGAAGGCCTGGATGGGAAGCGCAGAAGGTGTTACCACCTTCGTTATGGGTGCATAAGTTGTATTACACCTGACAAGGTTGTGCGTGCGCGCTTGGTATGTTCATTCAGAGATGCATCGTCAAACAGGTAATTGGCAAGGAGTTGGCGGATGATCTCATTCAAGCTTTTGAGTATAGGAGTACCAATCCATTAGTAGAAAAGATGCATTGCAAGGTGATAAAATGCATTACGATGGGGAGATATTTTTATGACAAGAGGATAGGCTATTAGAGTAATTAGATGAGTCCCTATTTGGAGACGTGCCTCGATGAAGAGGAATTAGAGGAATTACAACTTGAGCGCGCGTGTATGGAAAAAGGAAAAGGAAAGATGTTCTATGTAGTATATGGAGAAGAAATGGAAGACTTTAGATGTTAGCCATTTGGAAGGTACATGCGAAGTCATAGAAACAGTGCTGATGAGTGAGAACGTGCACCTAGCACGAGCCCTTAAAAACAAATAAGGTTAACATTAGAATAGAGACAAAACCTAAGGAAGTCTATCATTGGGGATTATTGGTCAGAGGATATAAGTTTCAAAGGTCATTGATATGTTGTGATGAGTTCCAGGATTTGTTTCCTCGTGCCGGTACCATGAACTCAAAGGTGTTTAATATTCCTTAGGGGAGATGAAGATCAAGTTGAACGAAGGTGTGCACCCAATTCAGAAGAGGCCTTATTGATATGAATACAAATTTACGCGTACGGGTCAAGGAAGAAATAGAAAATATGATAGCATCTGGTATCATTAAAGGCAATGGAAGAATCAGAATAGATAAGCCCAATGGTTATCAGTATTAAGAAGGATGGTAGGATAAGAATCTGTGTTGACTATAGGGATCTAAATAAAGTATGTGTCATCGATCCTTTTCCAAGCCCCTTTACTGAAGAAATTTAGTAGGGAGTGGATGGGCGCAAAGTTTACTCTTTCACGGATGGGTTCTTAGGGAATCACCAAGTTAGGATTGTAAAGGAAGACTAGAGAAAGAAAACTTTTTCCACTAAATAAGGAAGTTTTGCCTATACAGTTATGCCTTTTGGATTGAAGAATGCAGTCTGCTGTGTTCTCACAGCATCGTGGTACAAGCATTTTAGAACTTCATCCATAAATTTCTTCAAGTTTACCTGGATGACTGGACTGTGTATGGATTTTTGAAAGATCACTATGATAATTTAAGGTTGATGTTTGATATATGTCGGCAATTAAGGATATCCCTCAACATTAAGAAATGTGTCTTTACTACTCCATTTGGAACCCTAGTTAGGACACAATATATGCAAAGAAGGCTTACTAGTGGATCCCACCAAAGTTGTACTTATTGTGAGATTAGGGGAGCCTACTAGTCAAAGCACAATACTGCATATTCCTTGGGCATACAGGGTACTACAAGAAATTTATCAAGGGCTATACCAAGATTACCGTGTCCATTGGAGAAATTATTAAAACACAAGAGTGAATTTCATTAGGGAAAGGTGTAACAAAAGGCATTTGACACTTTAAAGGATAGGATTATCACGACACCCATTTTACATTTTGATTATTGGGATAAGCATTTCCATGTGCATTTTGATGCCTCAGGGATAGCTATGGGAG
This sequence comes from Taxus chinensis, assembly GCA_019776745.2. Taxonomy (NCBI): domain Eukaryota; kingdom Viridiplantae; phylum Streptophyta; class Pinopsida; order Cupressales; family Taxaceae; genus Taxus; species Taxus chinensis. The sequence goes on from CM034151.1 coordinate 38,129,782, forward strand.
TAGTACTAACACAACTTGATGAGGGAATTATTGATCATCCCGTTGTGATTTGTAAGTAGAAAGTTGACACCAACAAAACAAAATTTACATAACTATTAAGCACAAAGCATTGTCTATGATCTAAGCACTGCATAATTTTAGGCAGTCTCTGCTAGGAAACACCGTTTATATTCTACATGGACCACATGGCATTAAAGCACTTAGTTAACAAGCTCATGCTGTAAGGGTGCATAAGCCGTTGGGTCCTATTATTTCAAGAGTTTGAGTTCACAGTGGTTGTGAAACTAGGAAAAAGCAATTCAAAACTTGACCACTTATTTAGGATTAACTCAGGGGAGGATGTGCAAAGCATTGAGGATACCATGTCATATACGAAACTATTTAGGTTGCAGTGCATGCCCTCAGAATTGGAAAATATCATGGTGTTCATAAAAACAAGTGTGGCGCCGAAAGGGATGAAGGCTCTAGAGAGAAAGCAATTAGCAATATGTGTCACACCCTACATGTTGATTAGTGGAGACCTGTATAATTTGGGTCGTGATGAGGTTTTGCACTGATGCATATTGGAGCATGAGCACATGGCAATTATGGAGGAAGCACATGATGGGATTGTATGAGGACACTATGCAGGAAATGCTACCACATGGAAAATTTTACCAGCAGGACTTTGGTGGGAAACCATCTACAAATGGATTTTATTGAGTTTTGTAAGGCCTGTGACCATTGCCAGCTCCTTGGCAAGCTTGGAAAGAGAGATGAAATTCCCTTGCGACTAATAGTCAGCGCTGAACCGTTTGAAAAATGGACAATCAAATTTTTAGGGAAAATTTTGCCAGTCATGCAAAGGACTGGTTCATGGTATATCATTACTTGCACTGATTACTTAACATGTTGGGCAGAAGCAACACCTACAAAGGATTGCACCACAGTGAAAACTGCTATATTTTTATGGGAGAACATAATCAGCAGGTATGGTTGTCCTTTAAGTTTAACAAGTGATATAGGTACACACTTTCTCAATGAAATGGTCAGGATTATGTTAGCATAATTTATGGTGGCCCATCACAAGACTAACCCTTATCACCCTCAAGTAAATAGAACTACTAAGACATTTAACAAGATACTAAGTCACACATTGACTAAGATCTATGACATTGGAAGACAAGATTGGGATGAAAAATTATCAGCTGTTCTATGGGCATACAAAACAACCTACAAAATTTTGAACAAGGCCACACCATTTCAATTGGTGTTCAGTGGAGAGTCTATTTTTCCAATTGAATTCATGTTACCATCGTTGTGTATAGTGCATGAGCAGGAGGGTTAGCTGATGAGAAAGTGTTAGAAGAAAGAATTGATAAGTTGATGCAGTTAGACGAAAGGTGATCACTTGATAGATGGAGTAAGAAGATAGAAAAATCAAGACAAAAAGCATGACATGATTGTCATATCAAGAACAAGAAGTTTGAGGTTGGGCAAGGTGTTGTTGTATGATTCCAAGTATTTGTGCCATCCTGGGAAGTTTAAATTCCATTGGTTGTTACCTTACATCATCTTGTACATTCTTGATTCAGGTGCTTTCTAGTTACAAGCACTGGATGGGATGAGGTTGCCAGGTCATTTCAATGGGAGTAGGGTGAAGCCCTACTATAAATAAGTCTTCTTGGTGTTTGTAATAAGGCAACATTGCCAGCTAGTCTAGAATTTTCCTTTATGCCTTTTCTTTTCTTGTGTTTCCCTTTCTCGTTGCTTGTTCCTTTCTTTTTGTTTTGTTTTTTGCCTTGTGCATTGGTAACCACATTATTTTTCCAAGGTTGTGTATGCACAGAGGACCACACATTTGTTTTAGTGTGGGGTGGAGTGATGCAAAGTATAAGCTTGTAATACAAGTTAAATGGCCCAGTAGAAAGAAGCGCGTAAGGTTGAGAAAGCGTGTGAGGAAACAATGGATGATAAAGTATGGTGTCAAGGCTGTAACAGAGACTACGTACAAATAATGAAGAGAACAAGAACAACATGAGGTAGGTGAGAACAAAAATTGGGTAAAGAACAGAAGAATTTCCTTCGCTGCTATAGACATGAGCATAAGAGTCTTCGGTCGGATTGATTTTTTTGTGCGCTAGAAGGTTGTCAATTTTTCACGCAGGATTAGGCGCATCGGTAAAAGTGGTTGAGGTTGGTTTTTAGCAAAAAATATGCATTTAGTGTTAAGTATGATGGTAGGTGGTATATCATTTAATTCTGGAAGAAGGAAAAGCTATAAATATGAATTTGGGCACATCATTATTTTACCTTGCGATTATGAAGTGAAAGAAGCTCTTGCAAACTAGGGCATCCAGAGAGAAATTTGTGTGAGGAAAGAAGAAACTAAGAAATTTGAGTGTGCGAATAGATCTGCAAACCAGAAGGAAGGAGTACATGGGTGTGCGGAAAGGTTATGTGAAGAGTTCCATCTTCTGGAAGGTTTTCCTGGTTAGGGTTTGGTAGCTAGGGCATAGAGAAAGAAGGATTCATTCCAGGAGTTGAATCTTTAGAGTTGAATCTTTGGGATTAAGTAGAGTAACAAATTAGAGAAAGAGGAAGGATTTTTAAGTTCAGCTCAAACAGAAGAATGGCACCAAAAAAACCAACCATTTCAACAAAGAAAACAAAGGGAAAGGGTAAGGGAAAACAAACAGCTGACGTCACGAGCTCCAATGAAGAATGGTATGCAGAAATGCAATACCCAGATGGGGTATTTCTAGGAAAAGAATGGGATTCACACTTGCGAAAGATGGTCGTGAGTGATTATAACCATCACATGAGCACAACTGAGAAATAAATGGCATTAGAGTTGGTCCATCCAGCTAACAAGAGGACGCCAGATGGACTGCCCATTTATAGCAACGAGGTAAAGGTCAAATTGGAGAAGGATGGATTGTTTCAACTATATGAGTTGCCTTACTTTAGACATCTGAAGTGCCTTTATCAAAGGATGATGTGCATGCGTGCATGAGGATCAATTTTATTTTGTGGGGTGCAAGATGCACATAATACCACAACTAATATCCAAGTTCACAGGCCTCATTTGTGAAGGAGATAACATTGATGATGATTTTAGCTACAAGCTGGCTATCAAGGAGACTTTAGCCACATATGACTACAAGAAGAGGTCACGATACTTTGACATCGCCAAGTTTCTAGACCTAGTTATGAGGATGGCCACATGCTTGGTGAAAAATCTCAATGATCATGAACATTGGACACAAGTGAACAAGGCATGGCTAAATGTATGCCAAAAGATATCAGAGGGAAAAATCTACAACTTGTTCGCTTTCATCGCAGATGAAATCATAAGTAACATGCAGGAGGGAGAAAAGATACTCTTTTATAACATCCTTCTCACCATTGTATTTTCAAAGATTGGAGTGCCCAATGGGCCAAAAGAATTTGTTTAGGAGTATCCATAAGAGGATCCCTCACCTGCAAAAAGGTTTGTGAAATACACTTATGAAACCATGATTGACGCTCACAAGGTGTGCTTGGAAAATTGGTACAAGCGAATGCGTGACACATTCGAAGTAGAATGGAGGATCCCAGAGTAATTTATAGCACTCATGGATGCAGAGGAGGAGTTTTTAGTGTACCAACATTTCTACATTGGCATATTTACATTGACAAATGGGACTAAGGGTCCATGGTGCAAGCTTCTCTTCTCCTTCACTGTGCAATACTTCCAGGAAGGGGTCAAAAAATTTAAGGAGGCCAAAATACTAAGGTTTGACCTTAGTGAGGTGGACCAAGACAACCATGAGATGTTCTGGAAGCTTGTGTATCCCCAAAATCATGCATACGTGGAGAAATATGTCCCCCACAAAGTACAAATGATGAAACCTTTAAAACTGCCAATTACAGGGAGGGATGTAACAAGGGTGTATCTACGCAAATAAGGCCAAATTTTGAAAAGGGAACTCACTTGGAGAATTATTTCTCCATTCTTGAAGACCCTATAGGAAGGAATAAGGCTGCATTAAGGAAGAGAGAAAGAGAAGAGGTGCAAGAGAAGAAGGCACCAAGTGTTCAAACCGCACAAACGGTGAGTGTGCCGGAGGTAAGCGCTAAGCCTAGTACTTATGCGCATGGAGAAAGAAGTCTCATGTAAAATAAAAGACCCCAGAATAAGAGGCACTAGAACATGAAGAGACCCCTCACCCATGAGGAATCACCAATGAAGACATCACCTATCAAAGAGAAAGAAAAGGAAAAATCTCCTGTACTGGAATCTCTAGAAAGAAAGAAACTTAAGGTGACTGATGAGTTAGATTTAGAAGATACAGAAGAGTCTAGATGCCTACATCAGTGACAAGGATGATGATGATGAAACTGAAGGAGGTGAAGACCATCCCGTCTATGAGATGCATGATTTTGAGGATGAGGGAGATGAGGAGTATAATGAAGGGGATGAGGAGAATAATGATGAAGAAGAGATTGAGGCTCAAGGAAAGGGGGTGAGTGGAGAAGTAAATACAAAGGATTAAAGGACCCCAAGCCTCACAAAGGAAAAAATAGAAGAGGCCGCAGAGAGAGATAGGTGGTGGGAATTATCAAGAAGCTGGTGGAGCAAGAGGTAGAATGCAACGCAGATGAGGTGTTGAAGGAAGTTGAGGAAAGCATAGGAAAATAATATGGCAGCATGGGGGGAGATACCAATTTGGATGTAATATTTCTAAGGGCCACATGCACAGGGAGGAAGAGCACAAAAGTAGCATAGGGTCAAGGAATGGGCTACATCGATGATCTGAAAAAGGTGTTGCGTGTGCTTTCAGAGCACCGTACCAACAGAACAACTCTTGGCCATGACTTCATTTGATGAGGAAGGTGCATACCCTCAGATGAGGAAAATGCTAAAATGGGCATTTGAGTCCCACATTGATGAGACCGAATTTGAAATAAGACAAGGAGCATTGATGAAGGTACCGGAAAAAAAGGAATGAACCCCTTGGTGAATGCTCAACAATTATCAGATGAGCAAATCTGCAATGCGCTCAACAAATTTTTAGTTGAGGTTGAAGCCAGACCCTTCAAAAGAAATGACATGGTGAAGTTCCTAGAGGTAGAGTTGGAGAAAAAGAAGGAGGAGCTCCTCAAGAAGAACAATGACCAAAAGCATGAGGATCTAATCATCACTTAGTTAAGGCATGAGTTAAAAGACCAGAAGGAAAGGGTGTGCAAGGCATACAAGAAAATAGAGATGATCATAGATGCCATTGTCTTGAAGTATCTAAACTTAACACCGCCAACATGAAAAAAATGGATTAGACTTATAGTGCCTAGAGGAATTGACCCACATAATCACCATGGAGAGGCAAACACTTTCCTTAGAATCTACATAAGAGGTGTTGGCGCGCCAAGAAAAAAGAGAATAAGATGAAGGTTGTGGAAATTGTTTCTCAGTACAACAAGATCCTCGCCGATGTAAAATTCATCGTGCAAGTTGCTGAGACTGTGTATGATAACTGTGCAGATAGGGATAGAGTGGAAAGTATCTTGGTTGCCACCTATGAGACAGAACTCAAGGAGTTCCTAGAAAAGAATAAGGGGAACAGGGCTGGGTGAGAAAATATCCTAGCCAAAGTGGAAAATAAATCAAAGGCCATTGAGACCTTGTAGAGCTCAATCAAGAACCAGTGGAAAGATTTATACCCCCAAATCACTTAGAGGATGGACACACTCAAGGATTTGGGAAAACTGGAGGAGATCATGAAGAAAATGAGTGCTAAGGGAGAGGAGTTGAGTTTTGAAGAAGTGAACGCCCTGGTGGGTGACCTTTGTTAGCAATCTTAGAATGAGGTCGACGTTTGGGGAAAGTTAGAAGTAGATTTAGGGAAGGATTTCCCTCTCCTCCTCCAAAAATAAAACAAGTTACCCATTCTTTCATTCTTTTCCCCATTTCTTCATTCCCTTATTCTTTCTTTCCAACCATTATAAGGACCTGCCATTCTTTATTATTTAAAGAGTGTTTCCAAGGACAGAGAATAGGTGTAGTATGGGGTGATGTTGGGCCCTAGAATATTGGATAAAGATGAGAAGGAGTGTGGGCATGTGGGACCTATTTGAAGAAGGGAGAATAGGTTGAAGGCACACAGGTAAGGGTTCTAGTAGGGTTTTGATGAACACACGGCGAGCATGCACAAGGCATGATATGTTTTTGGACTTAGCTATATTCGGCATCCCTGGAAGCACATGAGAAAAGAATGACCCTTGTGGATAAGGTTCCAGCCTAGTGACTGGAGGATCAAAAAGGGAATATTCTATGCATGTAATGGAAGGTTCTTGAATACATCATTGCAAAGAGTCGAGAGCTTAGATATGAGAAGGAATTCTCCCATGGAGGACCACTTCGACACTTGGTAACTGATCTATAACTTTAGGAAGGTATGGTGGTGGTTGCTAAGGTTATAAATACAAGCGCCCGATAGAAGAAAAGGGAGATTCAAAAGAGGAGAAGAGTAGAAGAGATGAAAATCTCTACAAAAATATAATGGAGGGTTATAAGGGTTAGGGATTAGGTGAATATAGGAATCATGGCACATTTAGAGGGATGGTTTTGTACTCATTTTTGTAATGTGATGAACATAGTGTAGTTTTGATGCATGACTTGGCTCTGCATGGTTATATGATGGTTTGTTATGAAATCAAGGGATGTAATGTGGTTATTAAACCTATTGATATGAATATAAGGCTCTGTTAGGAATCATATTTGTGTTCAGGAGTATAATACTTATGCATTTCTTTTCTATTTGAACCCTTTCCATATGTTGTTTTTTATTTCTCTTTTCAAGATGCAATGAGATGTCAACTCATTCTAGGTTCTTAGAATGTTGTATAGTTATTTTCTGTCCTTATACATTTGATTATTTGTTATAATATGATGAATTATCACAAGACTCATATAAAGGAGAGGCTTGGTTCCCGCACGTGCCTCAGGTGAGCACCCAGTGCCCGCTGGGTGATAGGCCGATGAGCATGGGATTAGATTATTGGTCTAAGGGTATAAAATATGACTACATGATCATTCTCTTATTTCCAACTACATATTTTACATCGACATTGTGTTGTAACATCATAACCATTTTGAGGGTTCATAGGTTCGATAAATGGATATTTGGCAGCCCATTTGAACTTGAAATTCTTTCCAATTGTCTAGTTTGTCCTCTTTATTCTGTTAGATTTTATTTTTTTCTTAGAATTCAACTTGTGAATCTAGACTCTCAGCAGGAATATCTTACTCCCCACATATCCTTTTTTTTTTAAATCAACCTTGGAGTAGAAGATTCCTCTATTGGTGTATCATGAGAATTCAATGAATCTTCTTGTACTGCCATGTCATCAAGGGATGGAATGTTTTCCTCAACATATAATGGATCATCAATATCTTGAAATTGATTATTTTTTGAAGGAATTTGTGAAATGTCTGCATATAATTTAATAAAATTGTTACAAATATAGTATTAATTTGATATATAGTTAAATTTTCATAGATAGAGTATAAAGAGTTTGAAAAACAATATGAAAAACATAATTATAAAATTATGTAAGAATAAATAACCTATAAATAGTACATACCAATATTTTTAGCTGATGCAAAAACCACTTTCATTTTTTGTGACTTTCCAAAATAGCCAAGCAAAGTCTTTGCACCCTTTTTTGAACTGGTTGAATTTGTAACGTTCTTACCCTGATTTCCATAATCCATTCATATATCACTATATTGAAAAAAAGCTACTTAGGCTTAAGGAAGGATGAATCTTATGTTCAAAGGCTCTGAGATTGGACAAATTTAGGGTTGGAGGGATATGTTGTTGGAAGGCTCTGGGGTTAGACAACTCTGAGGTTAGATGGATCTAGGGTTGGACGACTCTCAAGTTGGATGGCTCTAGGGTTGGATGACTCTGAGAGTTGGGGTTGGACAACACTGGGGTTAGACAACTAGGAGGTTAGATGAATCTAAGATTGGACAACTCTGGGGTTGGATGAATCTAGGGTTGGATGGCTAAGAGGTTGGATGACCTTAAGGTTGAATGACTCTGCAGTCATATGGCTCTGGGGTTAGATGGCTATGGGGTTAGATGGCTCTGTGGTTGGACGAATCAAAGGTTGGATGACTCAGAGGTTGGATGGCTCTAAAGTTGGATGGCTTTGAGGTTGGATGGATTTGAGGTTGGACGACTTTGAGGTTGAATGGCTGTGAGTTTGGATAGATATGAGGTTGGATGACTTAGAGGTTGGATGGCTCTAAGGTTGGAAGAATCTTAAGTTAGATGACTTACAATTTTAGTTTGACAACATATGTTGGAAGGTATTGGTATTCTATGTATACTTCAGCGAATATGTACACGTAATGATTCGAAACAGTGGCGAATTACATGCATAAGTCCATATATATGTGTAAATAATAGGTGAAATGCACCATACAAGTGACTTATAGGCCGAACATTTTGGAAAATAAGTCAGCTACAACTCGCTGAAAATTTTCCAATTCAAATTTCCAAAAACCTGTATTTTTGCAAGTTTATTAAAATTCGCCACTAAAATTTTCCCTGATACAATTAGAATTTGTTCTTGATCATTCATCTTAATGTAAAGAGTTGGCTCACTATTATTGTTAGTGAATCCGTTTTTCAAAAATATGAATCAAGTTTGTACACTAGGCTAGTAACAAGTCTTATGTATATAGTTGGATCAATACGACATTATTTATTATCTTTTCTTAGCTTCAATCCTATGGTAACAGGGGTTGATACTGGCTTGTAATTCATCATACAAAACCTTTTCAAAATATCATTGGAATATTTTGATTATCATATGAAAAATCCATATTTTGATTGACTGACTTCTATCCCAAGAAAATACTGCATTAGACCCAAATTTGTCATTTCAAATTATTTCATCATTGTTTTCTTAAACAAGTTAATTAACAAATCTCCTATGAATATTAGATCAACATATAGACATACAATTAGAATTTTTTCTTGATCATTCATCTTGATGTACAGTGTTGGCTCACTATTACTTTTATTAAATCCATTTTTCAAAAATATGAATCAATTATGTACATCAGACTACCAACAAGTCTTATGTACATAGTTGGATCAATACTGCATTATTTATCATCTTTTCTTAGCTTCAATCCTATGGTAACAGGGATTGATACTGGCTTGCAATTCATCATACAAATCCTCTTTAAAATATCATTGGAATATTTTGATTGACATATGAAAATTCCATATTCTGATTGACTGAATTCTATCCCAAGAAAATACTTCATTAGACCCAAATATTTCATTTCAAATTCTTTCATCATTGTTGTCTTAAACAAATCAATTGAAAAATTTCCTGTGAATATTAGATCATCAACATATAGACATACAATTAGAATTTGTTCTTGATCATTCATCTTGATGTACAGTGTTGGCTTACTATTAATTTTGTTGAATCCATTTTTCAAAAATATGAATCAATTATGTACATCAGACTACCAACAAGTCTTATGTACATAGTTGGATCAATACTGCATTATTTATCATCTTTTGTTAGCTTCAATCCTGTGGTAATAGGGGTTGATACTGGCTTTCAATTCATCATACGAAACCTTTTCAAAATATCATTGGAATATTTTGATCGACATATGAAAATTCCATATTCTGATTGATTGACTTATATCCCAAGAAATTACTTCATTAGACCCAAATCTATCATTTCAAATTCTTTCATCATTGTTGTCTTAAACAAGTCAATTGAAAAATATCCTGTGAATATTAGATCATCAACATATAGACATACAATTAGAACATTTTCTTGATCATTCATCTCGATGTACATTGTTGGCTCACTATTACTTTTGTTGAATCCATTTTTCAAAAATATGAATCAATTCTTCTACCATGCTCTCAGAGCTTGTTTCAAACCATACAAGGTTTTCCTCAACATGTAGAACTTGTGTTCTTGACCTAAAATTTCATATCCATGTGGTTGCAAAACATAAACTTCTTCTTCTAGTATGTCATTATAAAATGTAGACTTAACATCCATTTGCTATACTTTCCAAATTTTTTTAGTTGTTATTGTTAAAACAATCTTGAAAGTGTCTATTTGATCTACTGGAGCAAAAATATCAATGTAATCAATTACTGGTTGTTGTGAGAAACCCTTTGCAACTAACTTGGCTTTATGTTTTTCAACATTTCCATCTACATTGAATTTTGTTTTGTAGACCCACTTTACGCCGATTACATCCTTTCCTTTTGGTAGGATCACAAGATCTCATGTATGATTATTTTCAATAGAATCAATTTCTTCATTAATTTTTTTTACCCATTTTTCATTTTAAAATGCATCTTCAAAATATATGGGATCATCATGAGAAAATAATGCAAAATAAGAATATAAATCAACATTCCCATCACCTTGGGTTTGTTCATAAATATCCCTTAAGCTTCTTCTCTTCCCTGGGGTGTCCCTGAAGTGAGACCTTTGTGTTGCCAATGTTGGATCTGATATGTCACTGATGTGAGACTTTGAATGTGAATAATTACATGCATTCATTGATTCTTCGTGAGGATGTAAATTTTCTAGAGGAGGTGAAAATCCACTTGAGATATCTCTTGTGATGCTTTTTAAAACTAGAGTGCTATTTGAAGAATATTTCACTGCACTGATTCATTGAGGTGCTATATGAACATTTTGTGTCCTCTTTTCATCAAACTAATTCTCGTGATGAGGTATTTCTATAGTGATAGTTGCTAAATTATCAATACTTCCATCCCATGATTTTTCTTCAATGAAATCAACATCTTAGCTAATAATAGATTTATTTGTGACGGGGTTATACATTTATAGGATTTTGATTTCTCATTGTAACCTACATACATACATCTTTCTCCTTTACCATCCAATTTTTTCCTCCTCTCATTTGGAATATGAGCATAAGCTACACATCCAAATACTCTTAAATGTGAGACCTTGTGTTTCTTTCCGCTCCATGCTTCTTGAGAAAATTTTTCCTTCATAATTTTTGTGGGACATTGGTTCAAGATGTAAACCACATAAGCTACTGCTTCAGCCCAGTACTCATTTGGTAAATGTTTGGATTTCAACATACTTCTAGCTATTTCCATAATTGTTCTATTCTTTATTTTTGCCAAAACATTTTGTTGAGGTGTATACCTTTTCGTAGATTGAATTTTAATCCCATGAAAATTACAAAAACTTAGGAACCGCCTTTAAATATAATTTCCTCCTTTATCTGATTTTAACACCTTTATATATTAACCACTCTAATTTTCAACCATGGCCTTAAACTCTTTGAATACACTAAATACTTCTGACTTATGTTTCAAGAAATAAACCCAAGTTTTTCTACTCAAATCATTTATAAAAGTAAGAAAAATATATCCTTCCTCCATTTGATGGTGTTTGCATAGGTCAACATAGATTTGAATGGACAATATCAATAAAAGATCTATTTTTATATGGCTTTCCAACATGAAATTTTTCTCTATGTTCCTTCCCTAGAATACAAATTTCACAAGGCTAGTTTGGTTGTTCTATCAAAGACAACCCCTTCACCATATGTTTATTTTGCATTAAATATAAACCACTAAAACTTAAGTGTCCAAATCTCAAATGCCACAACCAAGTCTTATTTTTTAAAGAAACTGTAAATGACAATGCAAAAATATTTGTAGATGACAAATCAAGTTGAATTTTTAATGAAAACATTTTGTTTCTTGTCATCTCAACCTTTCCAATCAATTTATTTACTTGGATTTATATCCATTATTACACATGCATCATCTTTAAAATAGAATTTATATCCCTTTTCCCCTAACTTCCCAATACCCATTATATTATGTTTCAAACCTAGAACACAATACACATATAGAATGTGTTTGTTCTCACCTTTCTTAGTTTCAATATTTACTGTTATTTTTCTCATGATTACAACTTTGTTATCATTTCCTATCTAAACTTTGTTATCACCATGAGAGCTAATTTGATTTAATACACCCATCAAATGGGTAAACCATGAATATACTGAATTTGAATCCTTCATAAAAAAATATTTTCAAAATATCTCTTAATAATTTTTAATTTAGAAATTTTTGACTTTACTTATACCTTGATAAGTCATTTGAATACTTTTCCATGTCTGTTTTGATCTAGTTGTTGTAACACATATAATTATGGACTCAGTCATTTCTTCTTGAATGAAAAACAAGGTTTTTGCATCCTTCTGTTTTTTCTCCTTTAACAGATCCTTATCTACTTGTGCCAATGCTTGAAGTGCTTGAGGATAACTAGGTTCTAGAAACTCATTCTCAACTAGTTCCCACACATCTTGTGAACAAAATAAATTCCTCATTTTTATGCTCCAATAATTATTATTTTCCCAATTAAATATGGGTATTTCTGATTGAGTGAGACTGTTGTAGATACCCACCATTTTGAACTAGAATAATATATTGAAATAAAAACTTATGACGTAAGATCAACCTAGCTATGATACCAATTTATATAGGAATTATGTCTAACTCCTAACCTAGATGTGTGTGCTATGATAATGAAAATAAGAAAAATCTTATAAAAAGACACAAACTCACACAAGAAATATAAAAACAAAATTTCTATTAAAAATACTCCAGAGCACTTCAGTGCCTTTCTCATTATTTTTTTATTTACAAAGTGAAACCTCTTATTTATAGAAGTTTTTCAATCTTCTAGCTAAGGAAATATCTCATAATATCTTATATTAGATATTCTAGATCTGTTTTACATGTTTCAAAGATATCCCTAAGATATTTTCTAAATATTCCCTGATATTTCAAGATATTCTATATAATATTTTTTATATTTGGGAGGAGATAATATTCACAATAAATGTGAATATCTTGTACATAAAACTGAATTGCATAAAGTTGGAACTTATCAATCAAGATTGGATATTTCCAATAGTAAAGTATGCTATGTAAAAATTATTTGTTAGTTTTTTAATTTTTGATATATTAATTTTTTCTTAAATATTGAGGAATGAATATTAAAACCAAAAAAAAGGAACCATAAAAACATGATTGAGTATACTCTTCTATACTAACTCTCTAATTGGTAATCAATTTATAGAAAACTAAAGTGTGCAATCATATAGAAGTAGGGGTATTATAAATATTTTTCATGTATAAATTATTACGAAAATGATTCCCGTAATAAGGTAAATTAAAATCTCAATTCCAAGATAAACCACTCATTACCTTATATTGTTTTCATAACTCAATATACCATCCAAGCACATCACCTAATGAATTAAAAAAAGTCACCTAAGTTTACTTCTCAATTCATCAAAAAATCACCTAAGTTTATTCCCTTGACATATGGCACCTTCATCAACGTGTCATTATTTACCTCAAACTCAGGCTCATCGATGTGGGAATCAAAATCCCACAACAAAATCTTTCTTGTGCAAGGGTATGCACTCTCTTCATCAAAAAATGATGAAGCGAGGAGTTGTTGTGTGGGCACTATACTTTGGAAGCGCGCATGCACTACCTTTTGTTGGATCATTAATATAGGTCATGGTGTGTTCCTGTGCTGCTACAATGCCCTTTCTACCTGTGTGTACTGCCTTGGGTAAAATAACTGCTAATTTGGGGTCTCCTCCCATACTTCCATACTCCTTCCCTATACTTGCTCTCTCTTCAGTTTCCTTTATATGTTTCATTAGTGTTGCGTTCGACCTCTTGGTTCACTAGATCACGTATAATGCCTGTCACCTCCTTTTCAACTATATCATTTAATTGTTCCTTTTTTAGGTCAAGGTCTTCTGACCCTGCATATTTACCTCCTCACTTCCTCTTTTTTCATGTGTTCCCTCTTCATACTCATTCTGCTCTTCATCCCCTCCTTCATCAGACTTGTGTACATTGTACATAGGAGGATTTTGAATTCCTTTGCACTCCTCATTTTCTTCTTCAATCTCATGACCTTCCATGCTCTTTGTTCCCTCTGAATCCGAGCTCTTAGCAACCTTCTACTTCTTCTTAACTAGAGATCCTTCTAACTCCAGGGACGACACCCTTCTGGGTGACTCCTCTTTCTCATGTGACTTCTCCTTCTCCTACATGGGGGAATTCTTTCAACATACATAAATTCTTGTGCCCACGTCTAAATCCTATGCCCCTATAGTCTACATTGTATACGTGCTTGGTGCCTTAGTTTCTGGAGTATCTTCTTGTTCTCTTTTTTTATTACCACTTTCTTCCTCCCAGTGGGGTCTTTTGGGATTGATACATCATCCTTAATCCAAGCACCCTTATCAAACTTGGGCCTTAGTCACACATATATCCTTGTTGGTGTCCTACCCGCAATAGGTAATGTCACTGGTTTCACCAGGTGCACGTCATCAGATATGTAATTTTCTACATATGCACGCTTCTTATGATACACCAATGTCTGATGCATCTCGTGGTAGCTTTGATCAACTATACATAGAATAAAATGAACCTTTTTGGCTTCCTTGAACCTATTGAAAGTATTGCGCAGTGAAGGAGAATGAAAATTTATACCAAGGACTCTTGGTGCCATCTATCAAGGTAAACCTGTGGATACAGAAGTTCTAGTAAATGATGAATTCAAACTCTCCATCCACTAATGCCAACAATTGCTCAGGTATCCTCCATTGTACCAAAAATGTGTTGCACATCCATTTATACCATTTCTCCAAGAGTGTCTTATGAGCGGTCGTCATGGTGTCACAAGTGTAAGCCTCAAATCTCTTGGTAGGGGACGGGTCCTCATCCAGGTACTCCCAAAAAAACTTATCTAACCCAAGGGGTAACCCAATTTCTAAAAATACTATGGTGAGGAGGACATTACCAAACATAATTTTCTCTCTGTCGCGTGCAACATCTATAATCTCCTTTTCCATGGTGCTCGTTCGATGGTTATAATAACTTACGGCTATCTTTCATATATGGGACACCTATTCCTTTCCTAGAAATACACCATCTAGGTACTCCATCTCCATGTATCATTTTTCATTAAAACCAATCGAAACGGTTTTTTTCCCTTTGCCCTTTCCCTTCTTTGGTGGAACATTTGATCCCTTCCTTGGTGTCATATTTTTCTGTCGGGTTCTTATAACTTCCTCCTTACCTCCTTTCCATAGGTCTTCTCAAATCTAGCGACTCTAATCCTCTTCAAAAAT
Source organism: Taxus chinensis (assembly GCA_019776745.2). Classification (NCBI taxonomy): domain Eukaryota; kingdom Viridiplantae; phylum Streptophyta; class Pinopsida; order Cupressales; family Taxaceae; genus Taxus; species Taxus chinensis. Next base: position 38,145,020 of record CM034151.1, read on the forward strand.
TCCTTCAAATCTTGTGCCCTAACCCTGTAACCATAACCTAGAAAACCCTTCTTCCACAAGACAGTGTAACACCTGTGGAATCCTCTAAAAAAACCCCTCCACTCACACCTGTGTACTCCCTTTCCACTCCGCTTCATAGATAAAATATCGTTAAATATTTTGCATGGAAATATTCTCAAATTATCTTCTCACAACTCTTCTTTCACAAGGATGCCCTATTTTGTGAGATCTCTTCGATAAATTACAACTTAGGGTAAAAGAATACTTCACCCTTGACCTTTTATTTATAGCTTTTTTCTTTTCCCACAAACCTTGATGCCACCTACAAATGTAAAAATGCATTAAATTCATATTTTTCCAACGCCATCCTTATGTGCATTCTATACAGCACTTTTCCTCCGTGCATAATCCTACACTAACACTCTCACAACCATCTAACGTGAAACAATTTCCTCGACCATATAATTGTTTGTGCCTTCTCCCGCACCGAATTCAATATTCCTCTATGTCTTGGACCAAGTTCTTTTTGTTGCCTACCTCATGTTGCTCATGCACTTTTTCCTCATACATGGTTTCTATAAATATTTTTGACACCAATATTCTCGCATGTTCACATATACTACACGCGCTCTTCTAATCCCATGCGCCTTTAACTTTACAACTCAGGCCACCAACAACCATCATTTCTAGTCTTTACCATATTTTACACTCCACCTCAAACTAAACAGATGCGCGGTCCTCTACGCATATAAACCCTTTGAAAATAAAGTGGCTACTGATGTACAAACGTGCCCATGATAAAATAAACCAAAAGATAAATAAAAGAAACAAAGAAAGGAAACACAAAGAAAGGAAAATGCATTAAGGTAAATCCTAAGATAACTTACAATACTGCCTTATTTACAAACACCCAGAAGCATTATTTATAGTAGGGATTCAATCTACTTCCATTTAAATACCTGGGAAGTCATGTTTCATCCAACACCTATAGTTGGCAAGTGCCTGAATCAAGTATATGGGTAATATAATATGGTCCCAAGAAATGGACCTTGAGATTCCCAAGATGGAGTAGAAACTTATAATCATAAACTAAAACCATATGCTCAAACCTCAATTTTTTTATTCTTTATGTGACAATCATGAGAGGCCTTTTGTCTCACCTTCTCTGTCTTCTGACTCCACTTAGCAAGTGATCACCTTTTGTCTAACATCATTAGCTTGTCAATGCACTCTTGCAATGCTTTTTCATCAGCCAATCCTCCTATGCATACAATACGCAGAGAGGGTAGCATAAAATCTACCGGCAAAAGAGATTCCATGCCAAAAACCAATTGGAATGGTGTGGCTTTGTTCAATCTCTTGTAATTTTTTCTACACGCCCATAGCATAGCTGAGACTTTATCATCCCAATGCTTCCTCCCAACATCACAAAGCTTGCTAAGTGTATGAATCAATATCTTGTTAAATGCCTCAACAGTCCCTTTAGCCTCAGGCTGATAAGGTGTGCTCTTGTGATGAGCCACCATGAACTCTGCTAACAAAATATTGACAGTCTCATTCAAAAAATGAGTACCCTGATCACTAGTCAAACTCAGAGGGCACACATACCTATTGATTATATTTTCCCACAAGAATCTTGTTGATGTGGCAACCTTGCAATCCGTCTTAGGTGTTGCCTCTTCCCACCATGTTAGATAATTAGTGCAAGTAATGAAATAACACAAACCCATCCTTCACGTGACATGTGAAATAGGGCCTACAAAGTCAATTTCCCATTTCTCAAATGGTTCAACACTAGCTATTTGTCTCAATGGAATTTCATCCCTTTTTCCTAGCTTACTAAGGCACTGGCAATGATCACAAGCCTTTCAATATTCAATAAAATCCTTGGGAATTTAGACACAAAATCACACACATATTACTATTTTACTATGTTGTCATTATGTTGTTATATGTATGAATCTTAAGTAAGAAAAGTATTCAATGGTGACACTATCCCTTGTTCATCTATGTTTTTGATTGGTTTTTATTGTAACTCTCTTCCACATTTGTCATTTCTATATCCACTTTTGGTCAGGTCATATGGATCCCTATTTTTCTATCTTTTCATATATGTCATTATTTCTCCTAGGACACTAACGCCCACCTTGGAAACTAGCACTTGGGCGCTTGTGTCCATTCGGGGTGCTTATGTCCTATTTATTATTTTTACACATTTTTTACATTTGTGGTCAACCTTTTAAATTTTATTATCCTTATCTCATGTTCACAGTCGTCCTTTTGTGTCGATAGTGTTGAAATTCAAAGAAGAGAATCATATATATACACAACATACACAATATTATTCTGGATGGAAATTCAAAGGGGATATCACATCTACATACTATCACTACTATCAAAAGGGACTGCATTTTTGGGTTGTGGACACTGCATATGAAGGGGAAGTGTTGAATTGCATACCACACATTTTTATCAAAGCTAGCTATAGCTCGCCATCTTGGCGTCATTATTGCGAGGGAAACCTAAGGACATTATTTAACACACAAGCACATATAACTACATGGAGTCTGAAATTTAGTGCAACACTCGATACTAAATTCACTCATTGGGTGACCGCTGAGGTCAATCAAACTTCACATATTACATATTTTATTCAAATTTAATGTGTTTGTGAGATTTTATAGGTAGTTAGGTATGTGTTTGCAAGTTACATGTGTGATCAAAACCCTAACAGGGAATTCAAAATGACAAAGAATATATTGGAGCGAAGAATCTTAGACCTAGAAAAAGAGCAGATCCTGAAGATTTACATAGACACTCAGGCCCAGAATAGACACTAGCACTTGGGCGCTACTATCCTCCTGTGGATACTCATGTATTGCATGGAATAGAGTCTTATAACTCTTATCCAGCCATTGTTGAATCATTTCAAGTTAAATCTAGTAGATACATAGTCATGACTACCTACAGGTTGCACAATAACCAACTAAGTCATCTATCCCTCTTCTTTTCTTAGGGTTTTACACTGCTTGAGTACTTAGCACTTGTATATTTGTTATATATTATCTTTTTTTACATTAGTTACTCTGAAATTAGATTAAATTCTATTTATATTAAATCAGAGGGATAGGTTGTCATGATTTTTTTTTTTAATTTTTTATGCTAAACATTTAGCATGACAAAAATGGTGTATACAAGGAAATTACATGCATGCATACAAGATTTTTATCACACAAACAACACATTTGCTAGAAAAATATATTTCCTATCAATGAAAGTATATCATTTTTGACATAGTGTGCTCCCTAAAATCAAACTAGGTAATGCAACCATTAAGTTCCCAAGGTGTCCATTAATTTCATACAAATATCAAACAGTTTATCGCATTCTAAAATTTACGTTAAAAATATTTTCTTCTATCTACTGTTACATTGACTCCGAGACAAATTGATGCGGTTGTATATCCTGGTTTTTAAAGTTATCTCAAAAATCATACAACAATATCTTGTTCTCCTTTGAATTTATTAGTACACTCAATGATTAAAAATTCCATTTCCTCACTTTCAACTTCCCTTCCTTATTATTTTTTCTTCCACTATTGATTTCTTTCCTTGTTCCTTCCCTATCGACATGTCCATCGTGCATAGGGGCACAATTGTTAGTATAAAGAAATATTTACAAGTCTATAATGACAATGTTGATAAATGGGGGTGTTATATGACTACACTACTCTATTAAAAAATAGTTCTAAATTTTATAACAAATGTACCAATTTCTTATTTATGTTCTTCTCATGGTAATTTAAATGGGTGTTCAACACCAAATTTCTATGTTTTATTTTGTGGAGATGAGCATATGTCTTGTCATCTAATTTGATAGTGATAGAAATAAATATATAGGGAGATGTGAAGGTCGGTTATGAAGTGCGTTATGAAGATTATAGCACGAAGGTAAAATCCTATCATTTTTAATATTGCCAATGTTGATTGTTTCCTTAAACAATGTGATGCATTGTGATAATTTTGGTTATAAATAATATAGGCTTAAGGGGCATTTGTTTTTTGACATCACAAGTGATTGGATCAAGTTGTATGCACATTTTGGATTACTAACATCATTGGGGACTCAATTTAGTTTCTAAGGTTGATAGAAATGAATATTGGTTATTATGTGAGGTTAGCAATATATCTATTATAAAAAATAATAAGTACATTTTCAAGATATCCCTTCACAAGCCCAATAATGACCCACAAATTGGATGTAAGAATAATTGTTTTACCTATACATAAGATAACATTATCTTATAATTGATCATCATCAAATTTTTATAAAATTTAATGTATGGGATGCTCTACAACGATACATAGAATCAACACATCCAATGACTTCATAAAAATATTATTTATGCAAAGAAACCTAATTTTGGTGGTGTAGAAAAATGAAACTGATCTTGTACTTGTCTTGAAAAGGAGACATAAATTAGAGACATTACATGTTTCTAACTTCATATTTCATTGGACACACATTCCTATTTTTGAGTAAAAGGTAATGAAATTTAATCTTTAACATGATTTAGAGCCTTATTAGAGGAAAATCAAATAAATCGTGAAAATTTATAGTTAAGTTGCACTGAAATATATTTCGATATGATGATTCTCCTATATACATTGACACATTTTGAATTACTAGTTGTTGATTAAGGTTATCAACAAGACTAATTGACCCCGCACCAAATAACATAGTTTTATGCTATGGGAACAATTCATTAAGGCGTTGGTCAATGTGAGACAATAACCTTGGGCCTATGAAACTCATTCTAGAATGAGTAAGAATGTACCACATATGTTGTAAATATTCTTAGAATATTTAAATGGATTGGCCCTTGAGAGGATTAGTCTATTTTATTCGTCTATGAAGGCTTGCACGTATGGTTGATAAATGACTATTGAAGGCCACATCTTTAATTGGAACAATAAGTAACAAGCGTGATTTTGTTTCCCATGTACAGACAATGCAAGATCAATGGTGCTAATGAGGTATGAATTTCTTGTAATAGTAGTGAAGAGGATGATATATTGTTTATTTATTGCAGCATTTTTTTTGGTTTTTTTCTTAATCTTGTTTTTTTTTTTTTTATAATCCACATTTATTAATATTTCTACGTGTAAATTTAGTCATTACTCGAATGAATTCCTTAAGTAGTCATTACCGTAATGATATTTTCCCTCATGTATTTGTTGAATTCACGTTTTTATTAAAAAAATTTAAAGAAAATTTTATTAATGATAGAAGAAAAAGCTGATATTAGGAAATGAACGGTCCAAAAATACAATAAAATTATTTGAAAAAACACAACTACTGATGTTGGACTATAGTGTTAGCCCAACTTAACTCGCAAATAAAAATAGCTGATTAACATAAATATAAATTGTTTTATTAACATTATAATATATATAATACGAATTATGATTAGTTGGAAGAAAAACTATTTTACAAAAATGATTTCTCTATTTACCACGAATTCCTCACGTATCATACAAAAGTCTAACTAATTTCATGAAAAATAATTTTTTTCATCTCTTTTAAGTTGCAGATGGTATAGACAAGATGAAGTTATGCCTTCTTCATCACTTTCTAGATGTTAAAATTTAAAAACGTTTTGTTCGATCCACAAAGAAATAATTGAAAAGAAAAAAATGACAAGACGACGACATATACTACTTTGGCAAAGAAGCCAAACCAAATTGGGATGGGGAAACTACATGTGAAGTTAGGGAAAGAAATAGACATAGAATCCATGCCACCTCGGATAATAAAGGAGCCTACAAGCGTTGTCCCTAGTATGGGGAGAAAACATATCCCATCTGTAAGCATTCATGGCGGGGTATGCATGATGTAATTCCACAAATAATTCGTCCATAATGAGGGGCATTTTAGGGTCTTCCATACATTAGAAAATTATAGACTTTTTAGAAATGAATAGGTACAAAGTTGAATAATAAAATAATAGTTTACAGAGATAGAGATAAAATATATATACCAAATAACAAACATGCAAGAGACGAAAACAAAATTTATGTGGTAAAAACCCAGCGGTCTGGCTAGGGAAACTTCCTTAGTGCCAGATATCAAGCTTTTATTGACTCAATATGAACACGTTACATGAGAACTTGTTATGAGATACTTTGGATCTCCACAAAAATAAATAAAATTAATTGGAGAAGTATAGTTATTATTTTCCTTTGGGAAGTGGGATACTAACCATACCACAAAGGGATCCAAATTTTAACTTTGTTGTCACATATCTAACACTCTACACCTTGACAACAAATACACTTGATATCTTACATAACCAACGCATCACCTTTTCTGCAAGCTAAGAGAGGGAAAACACCATTTTAACTTATCTAATAATACTAGTTTTGTGAACATATCAACACAATTTTATGTGGTGTGGAACTTTTCTAGTGTTGTTGTTCCTTCATCAATAACATGTCTAACATAATGATATTTAACTACAATATGATTTATTTTACTTTTATAATATGGATCCTTAGACAAATAAATAACGCTTTAACCAAATTACCTCCTGACAAGCTTGATATGTAGCTACATATTCTACCTCTGTAATTGACACAACAATAATCTTTTGAAGCTTTGAAATCCACCTGACAGGTCAACCTGCTAGCATAAAAATATAACCAAAATTCGATCTTCTTTTATCCAAATCACCTGCAAAATTTGAATCAACATATCCATAAATATAATCACCATGCTATTATTATAGGTGATGCAATAATAAATTGTGCCTCACAAGTAGTGATACACCTAGTTCACTGCTAGCCAATGTTCTCTGCCTAGATTTTCCATCAATCTACTGACAACTCCAATTGCATGTTAAATGTCAAGCCTTGTACATACCATAGCATACATTAAGATTTGCACTGCACTAACATATGGTACATCAGACATATACTCCTATTCTTATCCTTCTCTAGGAGATTAACTTGAAGAAAGTTTGATATGGGAATCAAAAGTGCTTCTAATTGGTTTAACATATTTCATACCAAATCTTGTTAGTATCTTTTCCAAATACCTATGGTGTGATAACCAAAGCTTACCATTTATCCCGTCGCTGTGTATCTCCATGCCTAAAATTTGTTTTACACCTCTTATATCCTTCATATTAAATGTCCTAGCCAAATGAGCCTTTAAATTATTGATTTCTACCATGTTTTTTCTTGCAACAAGCATATCATCAACATATAATACCAATATAATGAATAAGTCATTGTCCAAAAAATTGAAATGAAAACAATGGTCATACTCACTCAGGAAACTTTGGCTCAAAATAAAAGCATCAAACATCTTGTACCATTTCTTGGGTGACTGTTTCAGGCCATATAATGATTTCATGAGCTTGTAAAAAAATCCTTTTTTGTTATTTTGTAAAAATACTATAGGTTGTTCCATATATATATCCTCTTATAAATCTCTGTGTAAGAATGCTATTTTAACATCTAATTTCTCCAACTCAAAATCAACTAAAGCTCTTAGTTCTAAGACTAATCGAATTGAATAATTTTGACAACTAGTGAAAAGATTTCATGAAAAACAATACCTTTTTTGTCCAAATCATTTTTCTACTAGTCTATCCCTAAACCTTTCAACTTTTTCTTTGATACATATCTTCCGTTTGTAAATCCATTTACAACCTAAATGTTTTCTACCTGTCGAAAGTTCTACTAGGTCCCATGACTTGTTATTTTACAAGGAATACATCTCCTCCTACATTGAATTTTTCTATTTAGCACTATCCACATATTCCAATTCAATTCCTGATAACAACTAGGTTACTCATCATTAGAAATCAAAACAATTGAAATATTGGGACTGTACTTACTAGGAGGATGCCTAACTTGTGTAGATTTTCAAACTAGATGTGGAGGTGTTTCCTCATGTTGTTGTGACCTCCATACCAACTGCTCGGGTATTTCCTAAATTTTTTGTTAATCTTCAACATCTGTAAATGGTTATTTTTTTTCCCTTTCACTATATGAAGATTGCTGAATTTTAACCTTCACATTTTCATGTTTAGATTCTTGTTATTCATTTATTTCAGCATTTGATTTTAGGCAAGGGGATTCCTCAAAATATACATCTCTGTTAATGATGATTTTATGGGCAGTAGGATCCCAAACTCCGTATCCATTAACAACATCTACTTCACCATACCCAATCAAGATGTAGTTCTTGTATCCTGGGTCTAACTTTGAACGTTAATTTTTATTAGTAAGTGTATAAGAAAAAAAACCAAAAAAATTCAAGTTTGAATAATCACATGGATGATCTTTCCATACCTCTTTAGGAATCTTACAAGCTATTGCAACTGATGGTGCGCAATTTATTAGATAATAAGTTGTAAAAATTACTTCTACCCTTATACTTTGATCCAAAGTTGCATTTCTAAGCATGTTAATTTCTCTCTCTAAAAGAGTCTTATTCATACATTCAACAACCCCATCTTGTGTTAGAGTGGGTATTTACATTAGCTCATGTTCACCTAGGTACTTTATTTACCTTTATTGTATTTATCCTCACCCACTTATGTGTGTAGATATTTCTTTTTATTTATTTAAAGATATTAGAGGGATATTATCTATTTGTTAGGTATAGTTCTTTCCTTGATCTATGGTATTGACTATATCCTTGATGTCTAGTTCTCTCTTAAATATATGGACTTAACTAGTTCTTTGATGACTAGTTCTTTCTATGATTTATGACTTGATCTACGACCTTGACTGGTTCTTAGATTGTTATTCCTTGCGTATATAAGCAAGGCACATTCTCATTGTATTTTATTGAGCTCCATAATAATATATTATATTTATGCTCATTTGTTTGCAAAGGTTTATCTAAAGTTATTCTGGTGAATTACTTTCATCTTATTGATCGTGGTGTTTGATTAACATCTATGTTCTTAGCTTGGTACGATCTTGTTATCGTAACTTTTATTTTGTTGTGGATTAGAGCTGGTGGTTTTATGCCTTTTAATCCCAACTTCCTTTTAATATTTTTGAAACTCCTAGGATGTGAACTTTCCTCCATGATCTATTCTTAAACATTTGATAAACCTTCCAATGCACTTTTCAACGAAATCTTTAAATTTATTAAATGTACTAAAAACATGATATTTTCTTTTAAGAAAGTAGACCCATACTTTCATGGAGTAATCATTTATAAAAGTAAAAAAATACAAAGTTCATCCATTTGAAATTAAAGGTGTTGTACCCCAAAGATAAGAATGAATATAATCAAGAATACCTTTACTTACATGACTTACAACTTAAAATTTTTGTCTATATTGTTTCCCAAAAACATAGTTCTTATAGAAATTGAAGTCTAGAAACTTTAAATCAAGGAGTAACTCGTGATATTTAAGTACCTTTAATCATTTCTCAATCATGCATCATAAATGAAAATTCCATAAATGAGTATAATATTCTGTTGTTTTACATACCACATCTACTTGACTGATATTTGTACTCCCTTGCTTTTATCCCATTTTTGTGATCGTCAAGAAAAATGGAGATAACCAATCCAAATTTTATGTTTCCTCCCAAGGTCTCTTTAATCCAAAGTTACCTTCGAAAAAATTCCTTAGAAAGTATATGATTCAGATTTCGAAACTCTCTTAACAATTAACATGTAAAGCCCAAAAGCCCAAATTACATTGTCCTGTCATATTTTGGGATCTGATTACACCAAACAAGAAAAATCAAATGCATGCAAATTGTTCCATGCATTCCAAATCCCAAGTCCAATTTTCACTACATGCTATCAGGTTTCACGTTCCGGTTTCATCGGAACATCTTCACGTCCAAACACAAGTTACATGTTCCTTGCATTTTGAATCCAACCTTCGAATCAAACTACGTGTCATTAGATTTCGGAACCCGACTGCATCAGAACACTTTACCTTCCAAGCACATGCAAGATGCTTCATGCTTCTCGATTCCGATTTTTGACATTATAAAGCCTCTTTGTGTCAGATTTTTGGGACTTGACTACATGATGAAAAATGCGAACGCATTTGTGACTCTGAAATCAATGTCCAGTTGGTGGGTTGGTAAGCACATGTATCATGTTATGTGTAATTAATTCTATGGTTTTATGAATAGCATATTTTCCACATCATTTGTACCGTGCATTTTCTGACACCGCGTGGATTGTTCACTTGTTGGCGCACCTCTAAAACATGAATTGCATTTTTTACATCATTTTTCTGGATTTTGCATTATTTTCACTTGATGTAAGTATGTTTTTCACTTGGGTCATATTTTGGGTTTCCTGAATTCTTTCCTTGTCTACATTTTGGATTGGTTTTGATTTTTTCCCCATGGTCTCATTGTTTTCACCCGATCTAGTCATTTTTCACCATCAACGATAGGGTGGATTTATTCTTACTTCCATGAAATGAAGTATTGAATAATTGAAGGATCAAAATCAAATTTTTAATATTCAAAGGTTCTTAATTGGGTTTTTCACATACCCTAACATGTTACTTACCCGGTTCAAGCCATTCCAACTTTCAAGACTACTCAAAATGACTCAAACCCTGTTGTGTATCTGAATTTGATACCTACTTAACAAGCCCGAGACTCCATAGTGTGTTGGGTTTTTCAAGCTACACGACATCATTCAAACCTCGAATAGATTTTCAGGTTTTGATAGGTGCTTGACAAGGTCACTTTCCTTAATTGGTTTTTCGGTTTTTCATAGCTGCAAAATAGGTTCCTAACCTGAGTTTCTTTTATTTTACTTGCAGGTGATTTTTGTGACTAGATTCCGATGTCGGATTTTGGGAAAGGGGAGGGAAAGAAAGAAAGCACACATGAAATGAAATAAAATTACAAGGGGGTTTAATCTCCCTCATACATTGATGCCAATTTTGACATTCAGGATACAATGATGGGAAATATTGACATGGAAGAGTTTTCGGGAAGAATTCAGAGTTCTTTGTGGATGAATTCATTTTGTGCAAGTGAACTACCTTTAGCAACTACCTTCCCCATATCAGCTCAATGTCTTGATTTCATTTTGACTCAAGCTCCCGATCAGTTTGGAACCAAGCAGGGGAGACAGTGATAATATTTTATAATGATTACTTTGATCAACTCCTTAAACTTCATAATTTTGAGGAATATGTCAGAACAAGTCTTCAGTCTTAACAACAACCATGGGACAATGATTTCAACAATTCTGTCAAGCATGTAAATAAGAAATTATTCAAGGATAAGCCCTTTGTGTCAATATTTCCCTTTTGTTTCTTTCCTCCCCAGTGCTCGCTTCCATTTCTTCTCCTTCTCTCTTTCATTCTTCCCCACCTAATTCTCCTACATTTCTATCATCACCACTCATAGCCACCATGGCGAGTGTTTTCTTGTACCTATCTCCTCTTTCAAGTGGAATGAGCTTGAATTTGGAGTTACCAGTATCCTCTGGGATCTCAACCTCCATTCCACTTTCTTCTCCCACGTAATATGCCATTGTTACCGTCATTCTAACCACTCCTTTGTCTCTAGTCTCCACTTTTCCCATTTCACAAATTTCCTCTAGAACATTCTCAATTCCCCTCCTAGGGGCACCCTCTTCTTTAGCGCCCTTTTGGTTAGTTGATCGAACCCCAAAGAAAATAAAAGTGATTGTTCCACCTGAAGAATTTGACTTCAGCTCATTAAAATTGACACCTTCTCAATCAACTAAGAAATCAAACTCCATTTCACGAATCTTAGTTGATTCTTCAGGACAAAATTTTGTAGAGATTGTCGTACATGCGACAGATAAAACCAAAGAAGATGTCATGGATCCAAATTATTAGATCACAAGGATCGATCTCAAAAAGGTCACTGCTGAAGGTTCCCAAAAGGATGCTCAAAGTGTTGTGGATGTGTTGTGAAAGAATCTCAAAGAGACTAAGATATCAAGAGATGAATTAAACGAAAAGGTTGAATAGTTGACGAATTTTTTTCTCAAACTCTCCAAGCCTTCTTAGCACCAGCAAATAATAGCTCCTATGTTCACCCCCATTTGATTTGATTTCTCATCAATACCTAGAATGGAAAAGTTTAATGAAAAGGGTAGGGATGTTGATGAATGGATTTAGTGCCTTCACGTTCAAGGAAAGAATATTCTTGATGATATGGTTAAGGTTTTAAATTATTTGGAGGATGTCAGGAAGGAGGTTGAAAAGCTAAATGATGAATTCATTGAAGAAATTGGTACCTTGGAGTTAACTCTGGAAGCCCTCGACACCCTTAAAAAGGTTCCTTTGGAAAATTTGGTTAGGGAGGGAGTAGTTCCAAACGCTAACAAGAAATTTCAATTTTGCAAAGCTATTGAGTTCAGAGTCAAGATTCTCAACGAAGTTTGGAGTAAATTAAGATAATAAAGAGATTAGTGTTTTGACGCTACTAATGATATGGATGAAGAGTTCTAAAAATTTTCCACAAATATTATGGATGATAGCATGAATATTTTTTCATCTGATGATTTGTATAAGGTTTTTAAAGAATTGGTTGAAAAGGAGTTTGCAGCAGGAGAAAATTTTGATATAACAGCTATTAAAAAACTAATCTGTTGTGAAGGTGTTTTAAGCACATTGGCCAAGTTCAAAAAGAATTTTCAATAGCTTCCAGGGTTTGTTAACAATACATAGGAGACTTGTGAGATGTTGAATGAGTACTCTCGTGGACCAGATGAAGAGGAGGAGCAAGGTATAATTTGGAAATTCTAGGAATTTCATGCCAAACAAGCTGATTAGGGTGATGAAGAAGACAAGTATGAATAATGAACTTATCATGACATTCTTATTTTCAATTTGGCATGTATTTTTTGTTATCATTTCGACATACTTTGAACTTGGAAGGTTAGACTTCATCTGCTGTGTGAGAACCAATCAAAATGGAATCATTATTATTATTTGTTATTTTTAGTATGTTGTTGAATTACTTCCTATTTTTGTGATCATCAAGAAAAATGGAGATAACTAATTAAAATTTTATATTTCCTCCCAAAGTCTCTTTAATCCAAAGTTACCTTTGAAAAAATGCCTTAGAAAGTTTATGATTTGGATTTCAAAACTCTCTTAACAATTAACATGCAAAGCCCCTATTTTCTAACCCCAAAATCATAAATTACACTGTGATGTCAGATTTTGGGATCTGATTGCACTAAACAAGTAAAAATCCTAACGCACGCAAAGTGTTCCATGCATTTAGAATCTGAAGTTTGATTTGCACTACATGTTATTGGGTTTTGGGTTCTAATGGCATCAGAACATCTTCTCGACTGAACACATGTTATATGTTCCCTGCATTTCGAACCCTAAAAAAATCAAACTATGTGTTGTCATATTTCGAAACCTAACTACATCAGAACACTTTACCTTCCAAGCACATGTAATATGCTTCATGCTTCCCAATTCTAGTTTCCAACATTATAAGTCCTCTTTTTGTCGGGATTTTAGGACTTGACTACATGATGAAAAATGTAAATGTGTTTCTGACTTTGAAATCAACGCATGTAACGTCCAGTTGGCGGGTTGGTAAGCACACATGTCATGTTATGTGTAATTAATGCTAGGTTTTTATAAATAAAGGATTTTCCATGTAATTTGTACCTTGTGTTTTCCTACACCGTGTGGATTTTTCACTTGCTGGCGCACATCTAAAACCTGAATTGCATTTTTTGTGGCATTTTTGATCATTTTTCTAGATTTTGCATTATTTTCACTTTGAGGTAAGTATGTTTTTCACCTAGGTCATATTTTGGGTTTCTTGAATTCTTTCCTTGTCTGCATTTTGGATTGGTTGTGAGTTTTTCCCATTGGTCTCATTATTTTCACCTAAACTAGTCATTTTTCACCATTAACCATAGGGTGGATTTATTCTTACTTCCATGAAATGAAGTATTGAATAATTGAACGATCAAAATCAAAGTTTTAGTATGCAAAGGTTCTTAATCAATTTTTTCACATGCCCTAACATGTTACTTACCCGATTCAAGCCATCCCAACTTTCGGGTCTGATCAACATGACTCAAACCCTACAATGTATCAAAATTTGATACCTACTCAACAAGCCCGAGACTCCATAGTGTGTTGGGTTTTTCAAGCTGCACGACATCATTCAAACCCCAACTAGATTTTTGGGTTTTCATAAGTTCTCAACAAGATCACTATCAATATTTTTTTGGTCTATTTTTTGTAGTCATTTCTTCATATACTTTCTTTCTACCCCAAACGCACCGACCTATCAACCAACATGCATTGGGCACTCACTCGAGGAAATCAGGGTGTCAAGCCCCTCCTTTATGTAAGCCTTGCGAGATTTTTCCGCCATTGATGGAGAATGAGTTGCGAGAATGGAAATATAGACATTCACTCAAAAATAGAAGATACAGATAAAAAATCTGTGTATAGATGCATCATAAATGGGAATGAAAATTGTAAATAAGCATAATGAAACTAGATTTGAATTAGAGTAATATGAAGAACACAAGGGTTTACAATTAATAAAATGAATAACCAGAATCACACACATATATTGCTTTATAAACATTACAGTGGCCTCGTTACATCATAAGGGTCATACTGACCCAATACATCGAGGAATATTATCTTAAACCCTAAAAAAAGTTTACAGAGAGATTTATTAGCTATTCTACCCATTTCAATCCTTGTTCATACCCAAATCCATGCCTAATACACTTAAAACCACTTTTGCAAGCTTTTCTGTAGCGCCTTGTTACTACTCAATACCCTCTCTAACCCTATTAGCATTCTAACAACACTCTATTGCCTCCTTCAATTCTCCATTTCCCCAGCACTTTGTTATTACTCTCCTCCTCTTCTATTTTGGACCCAAGTATTCCTTGAAATAGGATCTGGATGCACCTCCTTGGTTTCCTTCATGAACATATCACATGCCAAGTGAAAGTGTGGTTCTCCATGGTCGAATGCCTATGTCAGCTTCCACTACCTGTAATGATCATCCTGGGAATATTACTTACGTGGAATATTATTTTCTTGACCTCTAAGGCTCCCGAATGTTACATTATCCATTTTTCATGCCTACTCGGGCTTTTCACGTGTTTCTCATGTGAAAACTTCTTCAAAATATGGCTAAGTCCCCAAACGTCCCTGCTCTCATGTGCTAACCTCTTCTCCCTTACGCCTTTCCCTTGCGCATCTTTTCCTGAGCATATTCCTTCTGTACTGCCTCCCACGTGAATTGACTTCTTCCTTAGGACTTAGTCATTTCAAGGCCCAACATTACCCCACACTACACATGTTTTTTGTCCTTGGAAACACTCTGCCCTTCCACCAAAGAATATAGAATAGAGGAAATGAAAAGAATTTGTGATTGAATAAAGAATGGAAGAATCCTTCTACTACTGCATGAAAAGTGGGAAATATTTCTTCATGAGGGCTTCAATATTAACCCAAGAATTCACTTCATTTTGTTCTTGTTGAAGTAAGTTACCGACTATCATGCTAACTTTTATCAAAACTCATCTCATCCCCCTTAGCCTTCATTATATTTTTGATGCTCTCCATCTACTTGCTAAGGTCTCCAAGTGAGTCCATCCTATGAGTGAATTGGGGGTACAACTCTTTCATTTTATTTTTAATCGAAACCCTTAAGGTTTTGATCACCTTTGATTTCTTGTCTACCTCGGTCAAGATCTTGTCCTGCTCCACCCTATTACCCTTATTTTTCTCTTGAAATTCTTTCAGATCCACTTTATGGATAGAAAATAATATGCTTACTACTCTGTCCCTATTGCCACAGTCGTAATATACAACTTTTGACATTTACATTGTGGTCTTCACTTATGCAAGGAGTTCAAAGTACCAATTTAGTATCTCCCTAGTATTTAACTTCTCTTCCTTCTTCTGATGCACCATTACTTCTTCTGTCAATTCTAAAGCAAGTGGTTTCCTTTCCATGTTGAGTATGCACGTTAAGTCTTCCAAGCAATGAAAGGTTGAATTTTATTTTGTTCAGGAGGGGCCAAGTATGAGTGCTTCAAGATAATGACATCTAAAAAGGCCTCTCTCTTCTTTTGGACTTTGTACACCTTCGCCTTTTCATCCCTCTGCTCACGCCTTAACTGTGCATTGATTAAATCCTTTTTCTTTATCTCTTTTTCCCTTCTCAATGATATCCTCATTCTTCTTCTCAAATTCCTCCTCCAAGGCTCTTATTATTTCCATTCTCCTAAAAAATCTTGCCTTAACTTCTACTGACACCTTTTTGAGTGCATTGTAAACTTGCTCATCCGAAAGATGTTGGGAATTCATGAAAGGGTTTATTTCCTTGACACCTGGTTCCTTCATCAACGTGTCATTATTTACCTCAAACTCATGCTCATCAATGTGGGAAAAAAAATCCTACAACAAATATATTTCTTATGCAAAGGTATGCACTCTCTTCATCAAAAAATGATGAAGTGAGGAGTTGTTCTATGGGAAATGTACTTTGGAAAGCGTGCATGCACTACCTTTCTTGGATAATTAATATAGGTCATGGTGTGTTCCTGCACCGCTACAAATGCCCCTTTCTACTTATGTGCACTTCCTTGGGGAAAAATAACTACTAATTTGGGGTCTCCTCCCATACTTCCATACTCCTTCCCTACACTTACTCTCTCTTCAGTTTCCTTAATATGTTTCATTAGTGTTGCGTTTGACCTCTTGGCTCACTAGATCACGTATAATGCCTGCCACCTCCTTTTCAAATATCTCATTTATCTATTCCTTTTTATGTCAGCGGTCTTCTGACCATGCATATTTACCTCCTCACTTCCTCTTTTTTTCATGTGTTCCCTCTTCATACTCATTCCGCTCTTCATCCCCTCCTTCATCAGACTCGTGTACATTATACATAAGAGGATTTGAACTCCTTCATGCTCCTCATTTTATTCTTCAATCTCATGACCTTCCATGCTCTTTGTTTCCTCTGAATCTGAGCTCTCGGCCACCTTCTACTTCTTCTTAACTAGAAATCCTTCTAGCTCTGGGGAAAACTCCCTTCTGGGTGACTCCTATTTCTCATGTGACTTCTCCTTCTCCTACGTGGGGGGACTTATTTCGGTGTACATAAGTTCTTGTGCCTGCGTCTAAATCCTATGCCCCTATAGTTTGCATTGTATGCGCGCTTGACACCTTAGTTTCTGAGAGTATCTTCTTGTTCTCTTTTCTTTATTACCACTTTCTTCCTCCCAGTGGGGTCTTCTGGGATAGATACATCATCCTTAATATAAGCACCCTTATCAAACTTGGGCCTTAGTCACACATATATCCTTGTTGGTGTCCTACCCGCAATAGGTAATGTCACTAGTTTCACCATGTCCACATCATCAGATATGTAATTTTCTACATATGCACGCTTCTTTTGATACACCAATGTATGATGCATATCGTGGTAGCCTTGATCAACTATACTTAGAATAAAATGAACCTTTTTGGTTTCCTTGAACCTATTGACCACACTTTGAAAGTATTGCACTGTGAAAGAGAATGACAATTTACACCAAGGACTCTTGGTGCCATCTGTCAAGGTAAACTTGTGCCGATATAGAAGTGCTAGTATACAATGAATTCAACCTCTCCATCCACTAATGCTGATAATTACTCAGGTATCCTCCATTCTGCCCCAAATGCATTGCGCATCCATTTATACCATTTCTCCAAGCACGCCTTATGAGTGGCCATCATGGTGTCACAAGTGTAAGCCTAAAATATCTTGGTAGGGGAGGGGTCCTCATCCAAGTACTCCCAAACAAGCTTCTCTGACCCATGGGGCACCCCAATTTCTAAAAATACTATGGTGAGGAGGACATTACCAAAACATAATTTTATCTTCTGTCGTGTGCGACATCTATAATCTCCTTTTCTGTGGTGCTCATTTGATGGTTATAATAACTTACGGCTATCTTTCATATATGGGACACCTATTCCTTTCCTAGAAATACACCATCTAGGTACTCCATATCCACGTACCATTTTTCATTGAAAACCGGTCGAAATGGTTTGTTTCCTTTTCCCTTACCCTTCTTTGGTGGAACATTTGATCCCTTCCTTGGTGCCATATTTTTCTGTCATTGTTCTTATAACTTCCTCCTTACCTCCTTGACATAGGTCTTCTCAAATCTAGTGACACCAATCCTCTTCAAAAATTCCTTCAAATCTTGTGCCCTAACCTTGCAACCATAACCTATAAAATGCTTCTTCCACAAGATAGTGTAACACCTGTGGAATCCTTGAAAAAAATTCCTCCACTCACACCCGTGTACTCCCTTTCCACTCCGATTCATAGATTAAAATCTCGTTAAATCTTTTTCATGGAAATATTCTCAAATTATCTTCGCACAACTCTTCTTTCGCAAGGCTACCCTATTTTGTGAGATCTCTTCGATAACTTACAACTCAAGGTAAAAGAATAATTCACCCTTGACCTTTTATTTATAGCTTTTTTATTTTCCCCATAAACCCTAATGCCACCTACAAATGTAAAAATGCATTAAAGTCATATCTTTCCAATGCCATCCTTCTGTGCATTCTATCTATCACTTTTCCTCTGTGCACAATCCTACACGAACACTCTCACAACCATCTAACATGAAACAACTGCCTCAACTATATAACTGTTCGTGCCTTCTCCCACACCGAAGTCAATATTCCTCTATGTCTTGGACCAAGTTCTTTCCGTTTCCTACCTCATGTTTCTTCTGCACTTTTTCCTCATACATGGTTTCTATAAATATTTTTGACACCAATATTCTCACATGTTCACATATACTACACGCGCTCTTCTAATCCCATGTGCCTTTGACTTTACAACTCTGGCCACCAACAACCATCATTTCTAGTGTTTACCATATTTTACACTTCACCCCAAACTAAACAGATGCGCTGTCCTCTGTGCATATAAACCCTTTGAAAATAAAGTGGCTAGTGATGTAAAAACATGCCCATGATAAAACAAACCAAAAGACAAATAAAAGAAACAGAGAAAGGAAACACAAAGAAAGGAAAATGCATTAAGGTAAATCATAATATAACTTGCAATATTGCCTTATTTACAAACATCCAGAAGCATTATTTATAGTAGGGATTCAATCTACTTCCATTTAAATGCCTGGGAAGTCATGTTCTGTCCAACACCTGTAGTTGGTAAGCACCTGAATCAAGTAAATGGGTAATATAATATGGTCCCAACCAATGGACCTTGAGATTCCTAGGATGGAGCAGAAACTTATAATCATAAACTAAAATCATATGCTCAAACCTCAATTTTTGTATTCTTTATGTGATGATCATCAGAGGCCTTTTGTCTCACCTTTTTAGTCCTTTGAATCCACTTAGAAAGTGATCAAATTTTGTCTAACATCATTATCTTGTCAATGCACTCTTGCAATGCTTGTTCATTGACCAATCCTCTATGTATACAATACGTAGAGAGGGTAGCATAAAATCTACCGATAAAAGAGATTCCGTGCCAAAAACCAATTGGAATGGTGTGGCTTTGTTCAATCTCTTGTAATTTTTTCTATACACCCATAGCATAGTTGAGACTTTATCATCCCAATCCTTCAGGTCCCAACATCACAAAGCTTGGTAAGTGTATGACTCAATATCTTGTTAAATGCCTCAAAAGTCCCATTAGCCTGAGGGTGATAAGGTGTAGTCTTGTGATGAGCCACCATGAACTCTTCCAACAAAATATTGATGGTCTCATTCAAAAAATGAGTACCCCAATCACTAGTCAAACTCAGAGGGCACCCATACCTGCTGATTATATTCTCCCACATGAATCTTTCTGATGTGGCCATCGTACAATCCCTCTTATGTGTTTCCTCTTCCCACCGTGTTAGATAATTAGTGCAAGTAATGAAATAACACAAACCCATCCTTCACGTGACATGTGAAATAGGGCCTACAAATTCAATTTCCCATTTCTCGAACGGTTCAACACTAGCTATTGGTCTCAATGGCATTTCATCCCTTTTTCCTAGCTTACTAAGGCACTGGCGATGATCAGAAGCCTTTCAATATTCAATAAAATCCTTGTTAATTGTCTCCCTCCAAAGTCCAACTAAGAGGATCTTGCACACAGTTGCATTCCTCACATAGTGTCCTCCTGTAATTCCACCATGAACCTCTTCCATGATTACAGGGTGATCATGCTCAAGCACGCACTGACACAAAACCTCATTGTGGCCTATCTTGTATAAGTCTCCACTAATTAACATGTAGGGCATGAAATGTATGGCTAAATACTTCCTTTCCAAAGTCTTCATTCCCTCTAGTGCCACACCCATTTTGAGAAACACAGAAATATCTTCCAAGTCAGAGGGTGCACCCCGAAATCTGAATAGTTGTGCATATGGCATTGTATCCTCAATGCTCTGCACATCCTTTCCTGAGTCAATCCTTAATAAATGGTCAAGCCCCAAATTACTCTTACTTGATTTTACAACAATTGTAAACTCAAAATCCTGAAACAATAGGACCCACCTACATATGTGCCCTTGCAAAACGGGCTTGTTCACCAAGTACTTTAATCATGTGGTCTATGTAGAATATAAAGGGCGTTTCCAATATATAATGCCTAAATTTTTGCACCACATAAATCATCGAGAATGCCTCGTGCTCCATGGTAGTATAATTTTGTTATGTTGGGGTTAGCTTCCTACTAGCAAAGCACAAGGGATGGTCAACAATTTCCTCTCCAGGTTGTGTTAAGACTGTTCTAATCGTCATCCTAGATGCATCAACATGCATTTGAAAAGGCTTATCCCAAGAGGGAAAGTGTAATATAGGTGCAATAATGAGTTTATTCTTCAGTGTGTCAAAGGTTGTCTGTTGGTGCCTCTCCCAATTAAAAATTTTTCTTGTGTTTTAGCAACTCCTTTAACCATGCAACAATCTTGGCATATCCCTTGATGAACTTCATGTAATAACGTGCATTTCCAAGGAATCTGTGCATCATGTTCTGGTTGGTAGGATCCCCCAATCCAACGATTATTGCAAATTTTGCAGGATCCACCACAAAGCCTTATTTACATATTCTATGTCCCAAATGGGTGCCAAATGGAGTAGCGAAAACACATTTCTTAATGTTGAGAGATATAATCAACTGTTGGCATCTCTCAAAAATCAACCTTAGATTGTCACAATGGTCCTTTACTAGTTCGTAAACCATCCAATCATCTAGGTAGACTTGAAGAAACTTATGGATGAAGTTCTAAAATGCCTGAACCATAATGCACAAAATCATAGTAGGCATGTTCTTTAATACAAAAGGCATGACTGTATAGGAAAAAATTCCCCATTCAGTGGCAAAAGTTTTCTTCTCTTGGTCTTCCTTTACAATTCTAATCTGATGTTACCCCAAAAATCCATCTGTAAATGAATAGATTTCATGCCTGGCTACTCCTTCCAGGATCTCCTTAGTGAATGGGGTTGGGAAAGGATCAATGACACACACCGCATTCAAATCCTTGTAATCAACGAAAATCCTTATCCTCCATCCTTCTTAATGTTGATGACCATCGGAATTATCCACTCTGATTCCTCAACAACCTCAATGATGTCAGATGCAATCATCTTGTTAATATCCTCCTTGACCTTGACACACAAATTCAGATTCATGTGATAAGGTCTCTTTCAAATTGGATGTGTTCACCTTCCTTTAATTTGATCTTCATTTCTCCTAAAGAGTGGTGAACTCCCTTAAGCTCATGGTACCCACATGGGAATAAATCTTGAATTTTGTGCAATTGATCAATAATCTTTGAAACCTCCCTTTATGACTAGTAATCTCCAATAGTAGATTCCTTGGGTTATGCCTCTGAGCCAATGTTAACCTTATTAGTTTTTAGGGGTTCATGGTAAGCGCGTGCTTGCTCATCAACACTATCCATAACCTCGTGTGTACCCATAGTATGGTTAACATTCAAGTTATCCACCTCTTCACCATCTATCACGTAGACCAACTTTCCTTTCTCCTTTTCCATGCATGCGTGCTCAAGTTGTACCTCCTCTTATTATTCCTCATCAAAACGTGCCTCAAAACTAGGTTCACCCAATAAATCCAGTACTATGTCCTCTACCATGGAACTATCTCCCATAGTTAGGCACTTAACAACTTGCAAGCACCTCATTCACCGATGGCTTAGTACTCTGATACTCAAAATTTTGAATGAGATCGACAGTCAATTCCTGCCAGTTTTCGGTTAGTGACAACTCAGCTTTGAATGAATGTACCACATGCATGCACAACCTTGTAAGGTGGAGTAAATCTTATGCACCCATAGTGATGGTGGCAGGAATTCCACACCTTCCATCCAGGCCTTCTCACATGCCTAGACATGAAACGAGGCTTGTTCCTTCCCATGATAGTCTTGTATAGCAGTACGTTCATTTCTTTAGAGGAACTTAAAAGAGAACGTGATTCTCACCTCGTACCACTCTAGAAGGTTATCTCAATGGGTCACCCAAAAAATGTTGCTGCAGTCTCGCATAAAGTATAAATAAGAATAATTCTCCATTTGATCTCACATCTCCATTGGGTCTCCATTACTCGTAGGAAAACATCAGGGTTTCCTTCCCCAATGTAACTTGGAAACTATCTTCCTCCCAGGTGCCTAAGTGAGCAGGCCTTTTTCACTCTTGTCAGAGATTCTCTTAACTACCTTCCAGCTAATTCATATGTCTTGTGTGCCTAATTATCACATGCCACACTATTTTTATCACTTATAGATTGAGTATCTTCCCACTGAATAACACCTTCTTTTGTTGGTTTCACAACCTCATGGTCCCTGATAGTGTGCACATAGATTTTTTCTAGGTCTTCTTCTCCCAAGGGCTCGATATAGGGTGTTAACTTTCCATCCATCAAAGGAATGATAAAATGTTCCTCCTTGTTCTCAAAACTTATATACCCCTTATTGAAATGTAATTCAACATTGTTCTTATAGCACCAGGGGCACCCAAGTAACGCTAGAAATTTTTCTACCTTAGCAAGCACCAAAACATCAAAGTATCAAATGATTTTTTACCCTTGGATGGTGATAGTAACATCCTTTAAGACACCAATGGGCATCACCTTTGTCTTGTTAGCCATATAAAGCACATTTGAAGATGGTTGTAATGGGGGCCTTTCCATTTGATTCCATGCATCCAAGGTGAGAACATTAACTTCCACGCCAGTGTCAATTAGAATATTATTTAGGATCCATCCATCAATAATTGCATTCAAGGTAATCTCCTTATCATAGTCAAGACTGTGAGGAGGTAAATTAGCATGCAAAACCTACCTCTCATGCTCTCCTTCAGCTCTTGGTCCTTTTCCTCTAAGCCAATATCCTAATAGAGGGATGATATTATCTTGTCTCATCATCTTGCATACTTCCCTGAATTCATCCATATCCTTCTGTGGAGCCTTGACTCTCTTCTTCTGCTCTAACTACTGTGACTGCTCCTTTAGGTACTAGATATCTCCTTGTAGGCTTCGAATAACATCCATGGTTTCCTAATAAACTTCCTTCTAATGCGTAGGGTTGGGATACTTTCCATGTATCACCTCTTCCCTTGTAACAAGCAGTCTCTACTTTGGTATCTCCCTGGTGCATGTGTAGCCTCAGCTCGTGTCGTTACAAGTATAGGTTCTAACTCTGACTCACGCACCACCCTTGGCATTCACTGTTGATAAGTATGTTTTATGCTCACCTTTCCAATGCCCTTATCCTTCCACTACTTCTATCTCATATGCTCATATAAATTCAGGCACTCTTCATACTTGTGCTTTTTCCCACACCAAGAGAACTACAAAAAATCGGGACACTCCCGCTTGTAATGTTTTGTAGACGCATAGTTATAATAGGTTCCACTAGGAAATTCACTTCACCCCCCTCCATAATTTCCATGGCCTCGTAATCCACCCAAAAATCTTCTTCCATGACCTCCTCCATCCGTGCACCCCTCATAATGATGACCATCATCCTTGGAACTACTGACAACGTTGGTTTGGTGCACACTAGTATCAATGGGATCATGTATCTGGTCAATCAATCTACAATCCTTGGTGTCATAAATTTTTCTATAGAAGGACACATTCTTTCATATCATGCATTTTAGCAATGGGAAAATACTTGCATCATGATATCCATGGAAAATCTCACAGTCTGCCAAAACTTTGCACATCAATCTTCATGGGAAACTTTCCTTTGTATTTCCCTCTACTTCATAGTTCGTGAACCATAGCCACATGTGAGTCTCATGAGCTGAGTTCACAAAAATTTTCTCAAGCTATTTTTCCATGAAAATAATATGGGCTTCAAGAAATGGAATAGCGTTGGTGTCAATTCTTCCCATGGCCTCAACACGCAAGGCATGATTTAGGGCCTCACGCAGATCTGTAAAGGTCTTATGTGAAAGCACCCTTCTGAATGGAGTGATCAGCCCTCTGAAAAACCACTAAGCATGCTAAGATGGGTGAATATCATAAGACAACTTAGACGAGAGTTTTTAAGTATGTGTCATACTCCCGCACACCCTCTGTTATTCCTTGCTGAGTCGCCTTCAATGCACTAATGCTCTCTTGTTCAAACTTAGGAATGTGGAACTCTGCCAAAAACACATCACCCAACATGATGTAATCCACCACTATCTAGTGTGGATCATACTTCCAGTACCACCTATACGCGCACCCTTGCAACGTGGTTGTAAAATAACTTGGCTTCTGCTATGGGGAATTGATACCCTTCGCAGTCCATAGAAACTTGCATTTTTGCACATGCTCTACAACGTATTCCACACCCTTGTAATGAGGAAAATGCAAAGACATCTCAAAAACTACCTGTTGAGGTTATAGAGGCCCTTTCCCACTAGATCCATAACTTTGGCATCCTCCAATATTTCCACCACCTCCAACACCACTAGCTCCATTAGTGCCAACTCCTCCAGATCCACTGGATCCTCCTCTTATCGCAAGTAAGAGGCCTAATGCAGTTTTTCCCTGTGATCCAACCGTCGTGCTAAACTACGTGCCAACAGTCTATGAAGTCAACCTTCTCTCAGATGTGGCACTCAAGTTTTATGTACCCCCACCTTTCCCAAATGTTGTACCAGATAGGATCCCTTCGAACACAGGAAATGACTGACAACCATAAATGTACCAAATCAAAAATTATAACTCCTAGGTGTCGCTCAACCGCCAATATCAACACCAGTAACAACTAAATGAGAAAAATTTTCCTCATAAATTAGAAGGCTAAGCACCATGGTCTGGTAACCAGGTGGGCCAAGAGGCGCACCTACAAATCTTCTTTCTTCACATAAAAAAATATCACTAGAATCCGAGGGATTAACTCTCCTGCGCTTGCCAAGATGGGGTAGCACTGACTTTTCACGTCTCATGCCTTCCACGTAGACCTCAACTTCCTTCCCACATCGTCTTCCTCTATATTTCCATCACTCCTGCAACCTCGTGTTGTCTCCTCATCTCCCTCTCTCGTGCTTCATCATACTTGAGTCACCTCTCTTCTCTTTCCTTCTCTGCCATAGGATCCACCATCTTTCACCACACTAGATTTTGTACCCCATGCCTAGAAGGAGTTTAACCAGCCATGGGAAAGGATTCTAAACTTAAAGTAATAACCAATATATTGATATCCAATGGAATAGCATGCAAGAATGATCCTCTAGGCTCCCTCAAGAACTCAAACTCAACAATCTCCTGGCAAGAATACGTATAAATAACATATTCCAAGGTATAAATAGTCAACACTCTACTCCACCAGTGATAAACAACACGGATCTAGGTCATATCGGCATCATGCAACATCTGATATTCATCTTGGGTCCATACACAAGGTCTATAGTACCAACTTGACCTAGATGCATATGGTGAAAGTAATTCATACAACTCTATTGGGAAACAACAAAAGAATCTTTCATACAACTCATAATACAGGTGGTCCTCTACTCATTGACATGCATCAAACTCATGTCCAGTGTTAAATCTCTGAGAAAAATCATCCTCCATGCTTTTAAGCCATGGTTCGATGCTAAACAAGGTCAAGCACTCTGTCATCACACCTCATTCTCACAACAGATTCAAAAAGATGTCCCAGCAATGGAACCAAAATGTATTCATTTCTTCATATAATTTCTTTCTACCCCAAACGCATCAATGTATCACTGAACATGCATTGGGTGCTCACCCGATGCACACAGGGCACCAAGCCCCTCCTTTATTTGAGACTTGTGAGAGTGTTCTACCATTGATGAATAATGAGTTGCAAGAATGGAAATATAGACATTCACTCAAAAATAGAAGATACAGATAACAGATTTGTGCACAAATGCATCATAAATGGGAATTAACATTGTAAATAAGCATAATGAAACTACATCCAACTCAGAGTAATATGAATAACACACGAGTTTATACTTAAAAACATGAATAACCAGAATCACACACACATATTGATTTATAAACATTTATAATGGCCTCATTACATCATAAGGGTCATACAGACTGAATACATGAAAGAATATTATCTTAAACCCTACAATAATACTCTGTAGAGAGATTTCTTAGCTATTATACCCATTACAACCCTTTTTCATACCCAAATCCATGCCTAATATGCTTAAAAACCTTCTTGCAAGCATTTCTGCAGTGCCTTGTTACTACTCAATACCCTCTCTAACCCTACTAGCATTCTAACAACACTTCGTTACATCCTTCAACTCTCCATTTACCTAGCACTTCATTATTACTCTCCTCCTCTTCTATTTCAGACCCAATTTCTCCTTTAAATAGGATATGGATACACTTCCTTGTTTTCCTTCATGAACAGATTACATGCCAAGTGGAAGTGTGATCCTCCATGGTTGAATGCCTATGCCATCTTGTAAATGCCTCCACTACCTGTAATGATCATCCTAAGAATATTATTTTTCATGGAATATTCTTTTCTTGACCTCCAAGGCTCCAAGTTGGCACCTTATCCATTTTTCATGCCTACTCGGGCTTTTCATGTGTTTCTTTTGTGACAACTTATTCAAAATATGGCTAAGTCCCCAAACCTCCCTATTCCTGTGCGCACCAACCTCTTCTCCCACGTGCCTTTCCCTTGTGCTCTTTTTCCTGAGCACCTTCCTTCTTTATTGCCTCCCACGTGTGTTGAATTCTTCCTTGGGACTTAGTCAATTCAAGGCCCAAAAATTTTCATAGCTGTAGAATAGGGTTCCAAACCTGAGTTTCTTCTATTTTACTTGTAAGTGATTTTGGTGACTAGATTCCCATGTTGGATTTCGGAAAAGGGAATAGAAAGAAAGAAGGGAAAAAGGAAATGAAATACAAGTACCAGGGGGTTGAAGATCCCTCATACATTGATGCCAATTTTGACATTCAGGATACAAAGCTGGGAAATATTGACATGGAGGAGTTTTGGTGAAGAGTTCATATTTCTTCGCAAACTTTGTGGATGTAGTCGATTTGTGCCAGTGGACTACCTTTAGTGTCTGCCTTCCTCGTATAAGCTCAATGTTCTGATTTCATCCTAGCATGTACCACCAATTATGACTCGAGCTCCCGCTCAGTCCAAAACCAGGTAGGGGAGACAGTGATCAAATTGGATAATGATTACTTTGGTCAACTCCTCAAACTTCCTAATTTTGAGGAATATGTCAGCACAAGTTTTCAGTATGCACAACAATCCTATGACAATGATTTTGACAATTATGTTAAGCACATAAATAAGAAATTCATGATCAAGGATAAGCCCACTGTGTTAAGATTTCCAAATACAGTTCCCAAAAGTAACTTCAGTTTGGAAATCAGTGACATCATTACACTCCTCAGCAGAGTATTTGGGCTCCCAGATTCTAAAGAGTTATATGGTTGGTTGTACTAATTCATTACCATCATAAAGAATAATGGCCAACATTTGGATTGGTGAGTTCCCATTAGTAATGAAATTGATGCTCAAATGAAGGCAATGATTTCTACTAGAAAGTTATATATGATGTCCTATGTCACTTACGCCACTTCCAAAAATTTGAATTACCCTAGGTTAGACTCTAAGGGTAGCCAATCTACAGATCATATTTATAAATTCCATCCTCAATTGACCTTGAAAGGAAGTCTGGAACAATACATAAGGGTGAATGACGCTTTCTTCTATGAGTTCATTTGTAGATTTGACCCTGATCTCAAGAAACGAAGGGTTTCCAATGAAGCATGGAATGGAGTGTCTAATTGGGGTGGCATATTTTTGTAGTTCAGAAAGTTCACATATATGTGGATTGTTATATGTCAAGAAGCTCCTATCTATTTTCCCAGGTATCCTAGTGATAAGATAATTCTCATGGAATTAGTTAGGTAGCTCCTAGACCTCCACAAATTTCAATATAGAAAACATAAGGATGTTGTCTCATTCCCTATCTCAATTGGAAGATACACATGCTCTTTTGTCATCAAAGCTAAGAATTTGATCCATGATCTGCAAGAGAAGCTTAAAAAACATATGAATCCAAGGATAGGGTTTGAATTTCTAGGAGTCTTGAAATCTCATGGAACATTGTAGCTCCATGTTTCAAAAATTGAAGATATCTGAATTGATCTTAGAGATGAGGTCGCAGTCCAAAGAAAGGATAATAGCCGGTTGAATTTAGATGAGATAAGGATGTTAGGTCTTGTTGAAGTTCCTGAGGATGCAGTGTATAATGAAAGTGTTATTGATACAATGTATGAACAAATGGATGTCAACAATGGTGGATTCTCGAAATTTTATTGGTTTCTTACATAAACAACATCTATAACAGAGAGGGCCACCCAAACCCTTTTTCACACGAAGACTTGGTTGATTTCATGGGGTATGAATCTCAAAGAATCCAACTTCCCAAAGCTTCCAGTCACATCAGCGTCATAGGTTATCTCCTCACATGGGGAAAAGGATAAAGGTGTAAACCCACCTAAAAATTTGAAATTCAAGTATTCTCGAAAAGGAGTAAAGTCTTAGCCTTTTCCATCTGCTGCACCATCTTCATCAGTGGAGATTCTTGATTCACCCCCTCGATCAGTTTTGGAGGGAGTCCAAGTAAGTATTGTGACTTATTTATATATCACTCCTTCCACTCTTGGCACCCCTTCCCAGCTTATTCCATCTCAAACATCTCCAATGCTTCCTTCCATTTCTTCTCCTTCTCTCTTTCTTTCCTCCTCACGTTAATCTCCTCGATTTCCATCATCACCACTCATATCCACCATGATGAGTGTTTTCTCATCCCTATCTCCTCTTCCAAATGGAATGAGATTGACTTTGGAGTTACCAGTATCATCTGGGATCTCATCCTCCATTCCACTTTCTTTTCCCATGTCATCTGCCATTGTTACCTCCATTCTCACCACTCCTCCTTCGCTAGTCTCCAATTTTTCCATTTCACAAATTTCCTCTAGAATAGTATTAGTTCCCCTCCCAGGGGAACCCTCTTATTTGGTGATCTCTTGGTTAGTTGATAAAACCCCAAGGAAAAGAAAAGTGATTGTTCCACCTGAAGCATTTTAATTTAGCTCATTAAAATCGACACCTGCTCGATCAACTAAGAAACCAAAAGACATTTCAAAAATCTTAGTTGATTCGTCAGGACATAAGTTTGTAGATATTACCATACCTATAGCGGATAAAAAAGAATATGTCATAGTTGTAGATTATCAGATCACAAGGATTGATATTGAGAAGGTCACTGATGAAGGTGCCCAATAGGATACTCAAAGCATTATGGATGTGTTGTGCAAGAATATTAAAGAGACTAAGGTCTTAAGAGATGAATTAAAGGAAAATTTTGAACAGTTGAAGAATTTTTTTTTCTGAAACTCTCTAAGCCTTTTCACCAGTAGTAGATAATGGCTCCTACTCTCACCCCCATTTGATTTGATTTCTCATCAGTACCCAAAATGGAAAATTTCAATGAAAAGGGTAGGGTTGTTGATGAATGGATTCAGTGACTTCTCGTTCAAGGAAATAATATTCTTGATGATATAGTGAAGGTTTTCAATTCTTTGGAGGATGTTAGGAAGGAAGTTGAAAAGTTAAATGATGAACTCCTTGAAGAAATAGATTCCTTGGAGTTAAATCTGGAAGCCCTCAATGCCCTTAAAAAGGTTCCTTTAGAAACTTTGGTTAGGGAGGGAGTAGTTCCAAATTTTGACAAACACTTTTAATTTTGCAAAGCTATTGAGTTTAGAGTCAAGATTCTCAACGAAGTTTAGAGTAAATTAAGATAATAAAGAGATTAGTTGTTTGACGCTACTAATGATATGGATGAAGGGATATAAAAAATGTTCACAAAGATTATGGATGACAACATGAATATTTTTTCATCTGATGATTTGTATAAGGTTTTTCAGGAATTGGTTTAAAAGGAGTCTGTAGCAAGTGAAAATTTTGAAATGGAAGCTATTGAAAAACTAATCCATTGTGAAGGTGTTTTAAGTGCATTGGCTAAGTTCAACAAGAAGTTCCAATGGCTTCCAGGGATTGTTAGCAATACACAAGAGACTTGTAAGGTATTGAATGAGTACTCTTGTGGACCGGATGAAGAGGAGGCACAAGGGATAATTTGGAAATTCCAAGAATTTTGTGCCAAACAAGCTGAGTAGGGTGATGAAAAAGACAAGTCTAAATAATGAACTTGTCATTAAATTCTTATTTTAAATTTGGCATGTAGTTTTCGTTATCATTTCAACATACTTTGAACTTGGAAGGTTTGACTTGGTCTCCTGCATGAGAACCAATCAAAATGGACTCATTATAATTATTTACTATTTTTAGTATGTTGTTGAACTGCTTCCTATTTTCTACCCTTATCTTTTCTATAAATGAGAAATGCTTTGGCATTCTTAAGGGTTGGAAAATTTTGATGTGACATTGAAGAAAAGTTGATAAAATAGAAAGATTTTGTGTTTTCCTTTAATCATAGAAGAATATACAAGATTGTTTATTAAAAACTTTGTGTTATGAGGATATATGTAGTATTTGAGGTATTTTTCTTATTTTCAATGCTTTTAATTATTCTTTGTTTGGCATATATTTTCTATCAAGTATTTTTCAAGTTATTAGAATCTAAATCACATGTGATTATATTTTAATCTGTGTTTGCTTAAGAAAAAGCATATTCTTGCTTATTCCTTTCTTTTCTATTTCTATCAAATTATTCTCTTTATTATCTATCCTTCTATTCATGCATATTTCTACAAATCTATTGGGATGATATCCCAACCTTGGTGCTTAGAGTAGTGTGAGTACTATATATATATATATATCTTTGTCAGTTTTTAGATTAGTAATAAATAGGGCACCTCCTGTTCATTTGAGGAGGGATTTAATCCCATGTAATGTGGTTGAACCTCATATTTTTTCTATGAAAAACATATCCAACCAACACTTGCAATATGTATTTAGGTTCCCTACCTTTAGAGCCTTCATTACAACTAAGGAACCCTTAGAAACCTTTAGAGATCCACCTTAACCTATGAACTTATAACCGCTAGAGTCCATTTCACTCATGGAAACCATATTTATTTATAGTTCTAGTACATGTCTTACTTCTATTAGTGTCCTCACTATACCATCAAATATTTTTATCTTGATGTTGCCAATCACTTCAATCTTGCAAGAAATATTATTTCCGAAAAGAACAAAACTATTGTCAAGGGTTTGATAAGAAGAAAACAAACCTTTGTGCAAACACATATGATGTGTAGTACCATAATCCAACAACCATTCATGATGATAAGAGGAAAAATTACAAAATTATAAAAATTCATCAGTCATACCTTCACTTGTTTCTAATTGATTTTCTTCATTGGTGATATCTTCCTTTTTTTCCGATTCTTTCCTTCACTAGCAATCCTTCTTGAGATGTATTGCTTTACCATAGTTCCAACACCTTGCCTTACTCTTTTTGCCTTGTGACATGGATCTAGATGTGCCTCTGGAGATTTTACCTCTTTCTTTAGATCTGCCTCCAGAAAACATGGCTTCTGATGTAGAAGTCTCTCTACTATATTTCTTCTCATCTTCTAAGCCAAAAATGCTACCACAACAGAATCATAGTCCAAGTTATTAATAGTACTAAAAATGATAGAAGTTAATATATGATCCCAAGAATTCGGTAAAGTACATAACAAGGTGACATCCTTGTCTTCATCATCCACTTTCACACCAATACTAGTCAATTGGCATAACAATGTATTAAAAATATTTAAATGATAAAAAAAATTCATACCTTCTTTCATCCACAATGTATACAACTACCTCTTTAGATAAATATGTTTTTTTTATAGATTTCGTCATGTAAAGACTTTCTAATTTGGTCCATAAGCATGTCGTTGTCTTTTCTCCAACTATGTTGAAGAGAACCTCATCTACTAAACGCAACCATATTGCACTAAGATATTTTATATCCAACTCTTCCCACTCATCATTATCAATCCCTACAAGTTTCTTTTTCTTTCCATCCAAGGCATTGTGCAACCCATGCTGCACCAGTACATCAAGTGCTTTGAGTTCACACAACTCAAAGTTGTTATTTTTGTTAAACTTCTCCACCTCAAAATTTACACTTGATAGAGACAAACACTAGATTTACATGGTAAAAGGGTAAGTGCAACAAGTTGGGGGACAAAAAAGGGGTCATAAGTGGACAAGTTGGGGGACAAAAAAGGGGTCATAAGTGGACGCCATATTGCAAATAACAACATAAAATCAACTTGTAGGGATTATTAGCAATGCATACACTCAAAATTAGAAAAAAACTTATATTAATATGAATTGTAGCATCCGGAATCTAGTTTCTAAACTACTATTTTTTTTAAATGGACAAGTTTAGCTATATTAAACACTCAAAATTCAATGACTTGGTATTTTTTTTTAAAACACCTATAAGATTGTAGTCCGTTTGCCCGTGATTTGGATGACCAAAAATTGATATATATATTTTTCCTTTGGTGAGAAGTTAGATGCCACTATCTATCTTGGGATAGATTTTTTTTGTATTTTTTTGAGCAATATTTTATTTTTTATGATTTTTTTTCTGTGAAAGTGGTCTGAAAACATAAAGAAAACAGAGCACTTTCTATTTGCCCGCCATAACTTCATAAAAAAATATTGAAATCAAATAAATTTTTTTTGACCATGTATATAATTTCACCACGGCTGGGATGGTATAATTTTTATCACATTCTGACAAGTGAAACAAAATTTTCAGTCTTAAATGTAGACATAAACATTCATAGGAAAAAGTGTCTTAAAGACTTACTATTAGTAAAAAATTATAAAATGATATTTATCCTATTCTATTAACTTTAAAATCAATATTTCTACAAAGCTAACAGTCTCTCCTATGCGATGGTACCATTTTTATGACATATTTTTTACTTTTCAGCATGGTTCAAGTCCGCAGAAGACTAAATTTGATGTTTTTCTATTTTTGATGTAAAATTCAGGATTTGATGTCCACTTAATTGTCCCCCAACTTGTTGCACTTACGCTACTCAAAGGTATTGTTTGAGATATTTCACATTGACTAGGATAGGATGTGGCTTACCATAAAATTTTCCTATGAATTCAAAGTCATTTCTCTCCTTAATCAAGTGATTTGATATGGACCACTTTAAGTGGTGTCAAATTTATTATGTCTCCCAAGTTTAGAATGGTCGTCATCCCATTTAAGGACTATTTATCCTCTTTTGAAATCTTTTGGATGTGGCTTATTTTCAAACCTCTTCTTCATATATAGTTGATGTTCTTGAATTTTTTTTTGCCCATTCTTCTTTGACCTCATACAATTTTACTAGCTCTACAATCCTGATAGTCCTAACATCATGACATTTCAATTCCATCCTATGAGATAACTGAAGGTCTAATAGATCTAGTGATATTGGAAGTCTAAATCTCTACCATAAACAAGCATAAAAGGATATTTTTCTACAAAATTTTTAGTTGTAATCCTATCAGCCCAAAGTGTTGTTATCACCTTTGTGTGTCATTGAATTTGATAATCTTCCATGATTCGGATCAGGTTCTTGTTGGAAGACTCAACAAGGCTAATTCCTTGAGGAAAATAGTTTGATGATGTTTTTAAGTAAATACCATACCTAAAAGGAACATCAACTAATTTGGCACCAAAAAAAGCTTTGGCATTTCCAAATACTATGGTGTGAGGAACTCCAAATATTTTCATAGTGTCTTCCAAGAAGTCCACTATAGGATTCTCAATTTCCTCATTTAATGGCATTGCCTCAACCCATCTGATGAAGTAATCAATGACTATTAATACCCACTTATGGTCAACACTAGAGATAGGATTCATCATGCCAATGAATTCTAGTTCCGATTGGGATAATGGTTGATCTATTGAGATTGGTTGAAGAAGAAGAGCTTCATTTGTATTTAATCCTATCAAAAACATATTATCTTTGCAACTCATAACCCATTTGTGATAGTCATCAAACATCATTGGCCAAAAGTAACCATCCTTTATGATCTTTGTTGCAGTGGTTTGAGGGGAAAAAATTTTCATGAGAGGGGCTTGAATGGAATTATTTGAAAATCTTCTCAACATTACGTGGGTCCACATACCTCAGCATCCATCAACATTGCTTTTGAATAGAAAGCCATATATCAGTTCATAGTGGATTGCATGCAACCCAAAATACCTTATTTTTGATATGATGATAGTACTAGGAATTCCTTTAGTATGCAGGTAATTCATCATATCTTAGAACCAAGATATTTCCAGAATTGTTTCCATAGCAACCTCTATTGGTTAAATCTACATTGATTCTTGAGAGGGCCATATATCTTCAACTAAGTATTGACATAGTACCCTACCTTTGATTAGATTAGTGGAATTTATATCCACATCAAACTCCATGATCTTGGTGATCTAAACAATTACATTTTCACTAATCTATGAACTCATGATGTAGTTCTTGATGTTAGGATGAGTAAAAAAGATTATGATCTTGTTGTTTAACAATAGATGTTTACAATTTTTGTGGGATCTTAAGACTACAAATTTCTTATTTTCAAAAAAAATATACTTGAGCTCATAGTTCTCGAGGGTTTGGATTATGAAAGAAATGGGTCGCTCTAAACCCTATTGGTTTTCCCAAGTTATAATAACAACAGTGCTATTAGACCATCCAAACAAATACAAGGTGAATTTTTTCTCAAATTTTGGGTTTATATGAGTAGGATCTTGAGATATAGATTTCTTAATTTTTTTATAGCTACTCCTTCCCTCTTTTTTCTATTGAAAGATACACCCCTTTTTCAACATTAAGGTCATGAGTCTTACTAGGCCAACAAAATTAGTGATGAACTTCCTCAAAAATTTTATCTTCCTAAAAAATGATTGAAGTGCCTTTTTGTGTGAGGGGAGAGATAAATCCAAGGTGGCCATGATTCTATTAAAGTATATGGCCAAGCCATTCTTTGATACAACTTGAATCAAGATTTTACCTTCATGAACAACAAATATACACTTATAGGGATTTAAAGATACACCATACTCTCTCCATCTATAGAAAGTTTTATCAAGGTGTTTTAAGTGGTCCACCTGCTTATTTGACAAAATAATAATGTCATACAAGTATACTATTATAATATTATTTATTAGAACTTTGAAAGATAGGGTCCATAACTCTTTGAAAAGTGGTACTAACATTAAACAGTCGAAAAGGCATATTTCCATAAGCATAATTTCCCCACTTGGTTGTGAAGTTCATCTTATACTGATTAAATTCATGGATAATAATTTGATTATACCTTGAGAAACCATCCAGTAATGAGGACCACTTATCCTTTCCTATTTTTTGTAAGATTTGATCCATGGATGGTAGGGGATAATGGTCCTTGAGGGAAGATTTTTTCACATCCTTAAAGTCCACAAATAGTTCTATATCACCATTATTGTTTCTTATAAGGACTAGATTAGCAAACAAATAGGAATGTTTGATAGGAAAGATGATATTAGCTTCAATAAGATTAGTTAACTCTTTCCTCATTAAAGGTTCAATCTTAGGGTTCACTATAATTTTGTTTTATCTCACAAGTTTAGCATTTGAAGACACCTCAATTGTATGTTAGATGATATCAGGGTTGTACCCCTTGAGATCATCATAGGTCCATGCAATGATACCATTATATTTTTTACATAATTGAATAAATTCATGTTTTTGTTTAGGGGTAAATAACTTACCTAACTTGAGTTGTTTCCCAATAGAGACATGTATTCATGGTAATATTCTTCCTTAATCTTTAGATTTCTTTTCACCCCCTTGAATTCATCATCAGGGGTAAACACACATTCTAAGGTAACGAATCTCTTAAGAAATTTGTTATTTTTCAACTGTATTATCTAGTTACAATAACATTCTTGGAGTTTGGGCTACAAGTCTTGTGAGAAATCCACTTATTGTTAGATAAAATTGATAAATTGTTTTTCATTCTCAAAGTTCTACTAATGAAGGTCATTATTAGGTACAAATGGTCTAATCACTAACTTTATATGTTGATCTTCCATCTTCACAAGATCCCTAGGAGGATCAAACTGAGCTCTAATGAAATCCATATAGTCACCATAAAAAAATTGATACCTTGGAAAAAATTGAAGGTTAATGGCATCAACATCCTCCAAAAGATCCTAAAATCTATGCTTATAGGATTTGGGAGAGGTTTTTTGCTAAAAATGAAATGATCCACCCAAATTCACCTTGATCATGGTTTCAATTAGATATTTGTTTGATAGTTGATCTCTGAGAATACATCAAAGTAAACCCATGAGATCAAGAGGATAAGTGAAGAAGAAGATGCCACTTGGTGAACATATCATGATTTTACCTTCAGAACCATTATTGAAACTTATCTTTTGATTTATAATCTACTTAACTTGTTTATCTACATTTGGCCATGAAGGGAAATAAAACTCAATAGAATATTCTAGAAAATATCAAAATAACCAAAAAAACATATGAGAGTGATTTGGATTCATATTGATATGGTTTTAGCAATTGATAACCTAAAACTATTGTTATCCATATTTCACTCCCAAGCTAAATATTGGATCGAACCATGACCCCGCATAGAAGGAACCTGAGAAAACTCATTCAAATCCTGTAAATTGGTCACAGAAGGACTTGACTATGGAGTGGCGAAGGCTGAGAGGGATTAAACAGCCCTATGCATAAAAAGGGAGAAGAAACGGCTCTGTCAAGCGAATCCGAGCCTTAAATCTATTTTAAAAAATCTACAGGTGGGCTCGGAAATAGAA
This sequence comes from Taxus chinensis, assembly GCA_019776745.2. Taxonomy (NCBI): domain Eukaryota; kingdom Viridiplantae; phylum Streptophyta; class Pinopsida; order Cupressales; family Taxaceae; genus Taxus; species Taxus chinensis. Next base: position 38,182,440 of record CM034151.1, read on the forward strand.
TAGCAGGGTCGGGAAGGAGGAATAGTGTTAAAAGAGCCAGGAGCAAGAAGGAAAAGAAAAGCTCCAATTGTAGAAGTGCAAATGGAGACTCAAATGAGCACGGGCCTGCCACATCGCCTAAGAATTGAAAAGGTGAGGAAGGTCATTGAAGCATCTCGAATCCTTCTATGCCATGGACATATGAACTAATCAATTTAGCAGATTTTGAGGGAGAAAGTCTAAAAATGTCTTCCACTCCATTAGTGCGGGATCTGATGGCTTCTACTACCCGGATATTAAGATCTTGGCCTGTCATCTTCTCTCATACAACAAGCAGGCATGGGGAACCAGGGTCAACGGATCATGGGTAGGATTTGCAGGGGCATTTTCAACCAGTAGCTGAGCTTTGAATCAAGTCTCCTGCCTCTTTTCTCCTTCCCTCTTCATCCCATCTATAAAAGAAGGAGCTGGTCTAATCACTCCGGGTTAGACATTCTTTGTTTTGTAGACTCCGTTCTCCTCTTAGCAAAAGGATTTGTGGGGTTCAGGCCTTCCATCACAAATTGTAGTACGTTCTGCCTCTTGGCTACTTTGTAATGGACTGTATGAATCTATGGAGCAATAAAACATGTTTGTGATCGATTTTAGATCCTTTTTTGTCTCCTTTACTTTCATTTGGTCTCCCATTATATATTTGGATATCTGTTCTTGTTTATTGTATGCATTTTGTTGGCTTGTGTCTATTAGCAAAATAAGTGTTCATCATTCCTTTAGTGCATCACCTCGTAGTTTAGCTTTGTTTCAATTTATGTATTCCTTCTATCCCTATCTCCTTGGTAAATTTTAGATTAGGATTAAGAACATATCCTCTGCAAGTTTCTACATATGCACCTAAATGAAAGAATAAGGAACGAGCCTTCAATCTGGAGATCTTTCCCATTTTGCAAGGTCCCACACCTTGGGGAAAGTTCAATGTTACACAATCACACTAAATGGCTCTACCTTAGAAATGCAGACCTGTAGAACTCATTTGGGGGTGTTTTGATTTCGCATTAACAGTTTTGGCATGCTCAGTTGGACTGAGAAGTCTCCATCTTATTACAGTAGGAATTGATATACACTTGATGTGATTCTAGCTTTTAAGAAGCCTTGAAAATTATACATCTGGTGACTCCAAAAGAAACAAATCTACTAGTTTTAGCAACCCAACCTAGGATATTCATGAGAAAAATCTAGTCTAGAGCAAGGAAGGAAGGTATATTTGAATACTTGCATCTATCCCTAGGCAGGAGAAAGGAGAGGAAGAAGAATTCAGAGGTCTCCATCTCCACCAAGCAGAACCTTATCAACACCTCCTCCTAGTAGGCCATTTTTTCAACCAAGAGGGGTGCTCAAGCCAATCAGAATGGCATAGCCAAATCCTTATGTCAACTTCACTGGCAGAAGCCAACTCACTCTGAATGCATAGAATTTAGTCTCGGTGGCAGCAATAAAAAGCATCTTGTATTTCACTGGAGATAACCAGACTTCTCCTGGTGACCACGTTTAGGACATTATAAATGTCTGTACAATCCACGAGATCCATGAGATGGACATTGTAGTCAAGTTTCTCACCTCTTCATTCAAAGGGAAATCTTCACAATGGTTTAGGAGTCTTAAAGCAGGCTCTATCTAGAACTAGAACCAGCTATACACGGCTCTTCATAACCAGTTTTGAGAGAAAGGTGATAACTTGTCCTTGTTGGAGCAACTAACAACAATCAAGAGAGCCCCAAATGAACAATTGACAGACTTCAACCTCAGATTCCAGCAGACTTGGGATAGAATTCCAACAGCAGTAAAGCCCACTAATGAAGGTGCCTTCTTATACTTTCTTAGGGCTTTAAATTCTAATATTTTTCTAATGATTCAGTCAATGGGGGGCACAACCTTACCTGCAGCTTATATAATTTCCATAGGCGCTAAGAATCATTTAATTCAGGCTGGAAAAATTGCCTCTAGGTCATCCATGCCTCTGTACCCTGAGTTAGGAAGACCAGATACTAGCCAAGTGCCTACATTAGCTCCCATACCCACCCCTAGGAGTCAAAGCTTAGCTGAAGCTTCCACTTCATCATCTAATACCTCTAAAGAGTTTCAGGAAGTGGTGATGAAGTAACTTCAAAACTTTGGGAATGAGCTAGTGACCATCAAAATACAACAAGCTTAGAGTTCCAAGCCATACCATCCTCAGGCTCAATATCAAGTTAGACCCCAATATTAGCACAATAGGCCACCACCTCAGATTGTGAACCAAATCCAGAACCAAGGATATCCTCAAGCTACTAGACCTTTTAGTTCTTATGATCCAAACGCAGCTTCAACATCAAGGGCATTGGTTCCTGCACATAACAATATGGCACATGAATATGATTGGTGTTTTCCATGTAGTCAGCCACACAACCAATCAACGTGCTTTAATGGCACTCTAAATTAGGCCTTAATGGTGCAAACCATTATGGTGCCATAATAACCTGGCCAAGAGGAAGATCAGAAATAAGGTGCCCCCCCAAACAAGACTATGCTTGTCAACTGGAAGGTCGAAGACTTATGTGGAATGAATCAGTTTCCTTCTCAAAGTGTAGCTGCCAATACATGGTCTAAAAAAAGAATTATTGGAGAGGGTCGGTCACTGAATTTAGGTGACCCTCAATCTTCCATTACTCCACAAGGTCTTGGTGTTCCATGTGAGACTCCAAAAATACAGAACCAATCCAAGCCACCTCCCAAAACTTAGTCAAGCACTGGTTGTAACATCCCATGTGCAAGAAAGAAATGTGTCTAGGAAGGGGTAGAAAAAGAAAAACATATTCAATATTATTGAGTAGATGAAAATGAACAGTGTGAACATTTCACTATGGGAGTCATTGGCCATTCCAGGGTAGAGGGATCTATTGCAGAGTGCCATGCAGAATTGGTCAAGTTCAAATCAACCCCTTAACCAGCAAGAAAGAGTGCTTGCCAATGCAGTTCAGCCTGGTAGGAACCATAGAGAACAACAAGGTAAAAACCTGTGACCTGCTCTCTTTTATTTCTCACTGATTATTGGAGACAAATTAGTGCATAATTATATGATCGATTCTTGGGCCAGTAGTTTTGTGATGCCCAAAAAAATATCTGATCAGTTGGGTCTCCAATATGAGGTCATCACTAGAGGAGTAGTCCAATTAGATGGGATAGCAGTAACCACTGTGGGAATTATCAAGGATCTGAGTCTCACTCTACATGTTTTCCCTAATGTGACTATTTTGCAAAATGTGTCAATCATAGACCTGCCACCACATTTTGCTTTGTGTCTTTCCAGAGACTTCACTACCAAAATTGGAGGCTACCTGTCTGCTGATTGGTCACATATGCTCTTTAGGACAAGGTATGGGGTGAAGGCCACAATCATATCTAAACCTATTACTGATTATCATATTGAATCCTATGTGCCTAGCCCAATCAATGCCAACTGCTCAGCTTTTGATCAAGAAGACCTCTTAAACACTAATGAAATAGATACCAAGGTGGGATGTATCCTAGACTTGACCCTAGATGAGTGGGCCAACAAAAGTCATGCTTTTGACCCTTATAAGAATATGGAAGAATCTGAGCTAGGTATCTACTGTCTACATGAAGAGAATCAACCTCTTCCTGACCTAATTAAGCCAAAATACAAAAACAACAATGGGGTATGGTAATTGTTCTTGGATGGCTCAAGGAGTAGACAAGGAGCTAGAGGAGGAGCCATGATTGTGTCCCCCAGAGGTATGAGATATTATTGATCCTTTAGATTCCAATTTTCTTTCTCAAATAACACTGTTGAATATGAGGCTTTAGTCCAAGGTCTTCATTGGGTAAGGAATCTAGGAATCAAGAACTTGCAAGTATTCGGTGACAGTGAGCTGGTTGCCATTTAATTCAAAGGACTTAATGCTATCAAAAATGACCTACTCAAGAACTACAAGAGTAGGGTATGTGATCTCATGGAGGATTTCAAGGCCTTCAGCATTGTGTCCATACCTAGGAAGAAGAATCAAGCTGCTGATAGACTTACAGCAGTCGAGGAAACATTTGATGTGGTTGACAGCATCAAAAGAGGAAAATAACAACCATATATCCATGTGGTTGTGAGGCCAGTAGTGCCAGATAATAACACATGTTGGTAGGTGTTTGAGAATGATTAATAGATCATTAAATTTTTACAAAAAGAAGCTCAATTCTCAGCTAGAAACCAAAGTATACTAGAGCAGCAATACGGGAATCATATAGTACAACTACATACAAACAAACTCCCCAAATGCTTAGTGACTCTAGAATTTGTTTTCAATCCCAATGATCATTTTAGAAAGGAAAATGCCAACATGTATATCAAAGGAGAAGATTCAGAGTCAATCCCAGTTAGAGAAGATAAGACACTTCAAATTGGCAAGGTGGCCACCGAGAAAGAAAGGTATGAATTCATATAACTTTTCTGAGAATTACCAGATGTGTTTTCTTGGAGTTATGAAGACCTAAGAGGGTTCAATCCAAAGCTAGCACAACACACAATCGAACTGGATCCAGCTACTCAGCCCATCAGGAAGAAGCAGAGACCAGTCAACCCACATATAGAGCCTCTGATGAAGGATTTGATCAAGTTGATAGAGGAAAACATCATATTTCTAATCAAACACTCAAGTTGGGTTGTAAATTTGGTCCCAGTCAGGAAGAAAAATGTAGAAATCAGGCTGTGTGTTGGCTTCAGGGATTTGAACAAAGCCTCCCTCAAAGACCACTACCCACTCCCTTCAATGGAGTAGATCTTGCAAGTAGTGTCTGGGTCACAAAGGTTCTCCCTCCTAGATGGCAACTCAAGGTACAAGTAGATCATGGTGAAGGAATATGATCAGTTCAAAACAACTTTCACCACCAAATGGAGCACCTATGCCTACAAAAAAATGTTATTTGGATTTTCCAATGCCGGAGCCACTTTTCAAAGGGAAATGGATATGGCATTCAAGGGGTTGATCAACAAAATAGTATTGATCTATCTGGCTGACATCACTATGTTTTCCAAAAATGTAGCAGATCATATTTTCCATTTAAGGCATGTATTCCAAAGATGTAGGAGTTTCGGGGTGTCACTAAACCCCAAAAAATGCATATTCTTAGCCCATGAAGGCAAGCTTCTAAGCCATATTATATCAAAGGAAGGATTGAAAATTCACCTGGAGAGAGTTAAAGTAATAAGAGTATTGCCATTTCCAGATCATAAGAAATCTCTTCAAAGATTCTTGGAAAATTTCAATATTGTCCGCAGGTTTGTTCCAAACTTTATTGCCCTGGTTAAGCCAATAACGTTGATGCTAAAAAAGAGCTTAATATTCAGGTGGACAGCTGAAGGAAAAGCAAGTTTTGAGGCTATCAAAGAAGCCATATCACAAGCCCTAATTCTTGTGAACCCATATTTTTCTGAAGATTTCATACTGTATGCCTTCGGTGGCAATGACATAATTTCTGCAATCTTGATGCAGTAGAACAAGGAAATTACAGAACAACCAATTTCTTCCTTTAGTTAGAGTCTGGAATATTATGAGGTGAGGTACTCCTTCATTGAGAAGTAGGTCCTAGTGGTGATCAGAGGATTGAAGAAGTTTAAGCATCTGGTTTCAAACAACAAGATCCAACTATTGGTCTCCCATGCGGGAGTTAAAGAATTCCTTCTCAGCAAGGACCTAAATGAGAAGCATGCCAGATGGATCACTCGTGTCATGGAATATGACATTGAGATCAAGGTCACCAAGCTGGTCCATGGGAAGGGTTATGTGAACAACTAGCCTCAGGCCAACAAGATGAAACAGACAGTGAAAAGGAGGTTGTTCTTGTTCTACAAGATGATCAAGAAGAAGGGAGAGATGATGTACCTGCTCCTTGTTAGACCCAAGACATGGTGCACTTCCTTCGAAAAGGTGTGTTTCCTCATGGGATGAGTAGAGAAAAAAGAAGGCATTTCAGGCTACAGGCCATCCCATATGTTCTTATTGATGGTGTCTTGTTCAAGAGGGACATCAATGGCATTCTCCTGAGATGCATTGAGACAGATCAGGTGGAGAGAGTGCTACAAGAATTCCATGTTGAAGTAGCTGGAGGCCATTTTTCTCCAAGAGTGACAACACTCAAAATCATGAAAGTAGGATATTATTGGCCCAGAGTGTTTAGTGACTGCTACACATGAATCAAAATGTGCAATAATTGTGCATTCTTCAAAGGCAAGAAAAGGCTAGCAACACTTCCATTGCACCCAATCTCAGTCAACCAACCTTTCATGTAATGGGGATTGGACTTCATTGGATTCATCAATCCAAACTCAAGCCAAGGCCACAAATGGATTCTGAAAGTGAAAAATTATTTTACCAAGTGGACCAAGACAGTGGTGATCAAGGAAGCCAATGAGTCTAGTATCCTAGATTTCTATGAAGGGATAGTGACTATATTTGGAGTGTCATCCACCATAATATCAGATAATGCATTAGAATTTATAGGTTCCAAGATCACAGGATGGACTGTTAAGAATGGAACTTATTTGAGTACTTCATCAAACTATTACCCTCAAGGTAATGGTCAGGCTGAGTCCACAAACAAGAACCTGCTAAAAATCATCAGAAGAACTCTTGATGAGAACCAAAGACCCTGGAACACAAAGCACAAAATGGCCTTATGGGTTGATAGAATAACACCCAAGAGATATATGGGTAGCTCTCCATTCAAGCTTGTCTATGGGAAAGAGGCAGTGTTGCCTATATCACTTGAGTTGCCAGCATTGGAGCTTGTGAAACAACTAGAGATGTCTGAATTTTGACCAATGGAAGCTAGGTATGCAGAGCTAATAGAATTAGAAGAAACTAGAGAGCATGATCTCTAAGTAATAGAGAAGAATTAGGCTTCAATCAAGGAATACTTTGACAAGAAGAAAAAATCAAGGACCTTCCAGGAAGGAGACCTAGTTTTGAAATGGGATGCAGATCGAACAAAACCAGGAAGGCATTACAAACTTGACGCCATCTAGAGTGGCCCCTATATGATCACAAGATGAAAAAGTAGCAATGATTTCCAATTGTCTACGTTGGGGGGTGAAGAGTTATAGATCTTGGTAAATGAGATCTATCTTAAGCACTGCTACTAAAAGGAGAGTTCTTACCATGTACATATCAGTTTAGTTTTATCTTTCCTCTAAGTGCTTATGCACATTTTCTTGTTGTACTGTAGATTTATTTTCTCCTAACTGCTTTGCACACTCTGCATGTTCCATTTGGAGCACGTATGATTTGAATTTTTGTGTATAGTTATGGTGCTATTTTTTTGCTCTTATGCAGTCCATTCAGAGAGACAGATGAAGCCCTGGGTTAATTTTTTTCTACTCTCAAAAACCTTCATTTCAGAAATAGTCAAGCTTGTGAATCAGAGGTAGAATCAGCATCAGACCATCATTCTTGACTCCATGTCCAATGGATATGACAAGGTAATTGGTCTTTTCATCTAGTAGGATGATACCCCTGTGAGTCGCCAAATTTTTATCCATATTTCACCCCCGTACCAAATATTTGATCAGTCATAACCCTGCATAGAAGGAGCCTGAGAAAACTCATTCAAATCCTACAAATTAGTTGTAGAAGGAATTGAATATGGAGTGGTGAAGGCCGAGATGGATTAAATGGCCCTGTGTATAAAAAGTGAGAAGAAACAGATGTGTTGAGAGAATCCGATCCTTAAATCTATTTAAAAAAATCTACAGGCGGGCTTGGAAATAGAATAACAGGGTTAGGAAGGAGGAGCAGTGTTAAAAGAGCCAGGATCAAGAAGGAAAAGAAAACGTCAAAGTGTAGAAGTGCAAATGGAGACTCAAATGAGGGTGGGCCCGCCACATCGCCTAAGAATTGAAAAGGTGAGGAAGGTCGTTGAAGCATCTCAAAGCCTTCTACGCCGTGGACATATGAACCAATCAATTTAGCATATTTTGAGGGAGAAAGTCTAAAAATGTCTTCCACTCCATTAGTGTGGGATCTGATGGCTTCTACTACCCGGATATTAAGATCTTGGCCTACCATCTTCTCTCATACAACAAGCAAGTGTGGGGAACCAGACTCGATGGATCGTGGGTAGGATTTTCAAGGGCATTGTCAGCCAGTAGCTGAGCTTTGAATCAAGTCTCCTGCCTCTTTTCTCCTTCCCTCTTCATCCCATCTATAAAAGAAGGAGCTGGTCTCATCACTCTGGGTTGGACATTCTTTGTTGTGCAGGCTCCCTTCTCCTCTTAGCAAAAGGATTTGTGGGGTTTAGGCCTTCCATCACAAATTGTAATATGTTTCTACCTCTTGGATACTTTGTAATGGACTGTATAAATCTACGGAGCAATAAAACACGTCTGTGATCTATTTTAGATCCTTTTTTGTCTCCTTTGATTTCATCTGGTCTCCCATTATATATTTGGCTACCTATGCTTGTTTATTGTATGTATTTTTTTGGTTTGTGTCTATTAGCAAAATAAGTGTTCATCATTCCTTTGGTGCATCACCTCGTAGTTTAGCTTTGTTTTAATTTCTGTATTCCTTCTATCCCTGTCTCCTTGGTAAATTTTAGATTAGGATTAAGAAAAAATCCTCTGGAAGTTTCTATGTATGCACCAAAACAGAGGAATAAGGAACCAACCTTCAATCTGGAGAGCTTTCCCATTTTGCAAGGTCCCACACCCTGGGGAAAGTTCAATGTTACACAATCAAACCAAATGACTGTGCCTTAGAAAAGAAGACCTGTAGAACTCATTTGGGGGTGCTATGATTTCACGTTAACAGTTATTTTAGTAATTTCTCAGTGTAATAATTAAGTTCCCATGAATTAATCTTATGTCTTAAAGAAATTTTTATGACTATTGGCCTCATAAGGCTTGTGTTGTGGGTTCAAAGGCATACTTCTACTTAAGAAGACTAGAAGAGGATCTTGATTTATGTTTGAAGTATGAGGAAACAAATTATGTATTTGGAAGGTCTGGTAAGCACGACCAGGAATTACTGACATCCTGTAAATTGACAATCCATGATCTATTATGTTTTAAGGCTATAGGAATACAAATCCATTGAGCCTTTTTTTCTTCACCACACTTAACCAAAATTTTCTTATTCATTATCATTTGTTATCAAATGGTAAGACTCTAGGCCCTGTAAAATTGTAATTGTGCAGCCATTTAAAAAAACTTGTGTTCAATTCCTGTCTTAAATATACTTTCTAAACTTGTAATATAAATGTTCAATCTCTTTTTCTAACATATAGGAGATTTATTAAGACAATATAGAAATAAATAGATCCCTAATGGAGGGTCAAGGGCGTTAAGGACCTGTTCTAGGTGCCCATGACTGCTCAGAAGCTGTGTAACCCAATTTTTTAGGGTCGTAAGATGTTCGTTGGTTTTCACCTTTGATCGCATGTATGTCGCTAGACCTCATTTTTATTCGCCTAAAACCTGTAATAAAAAAGAAGCACATGTAAAAACCTCAAACACCATCAAATTATAAAAATAAAGATGTAAAATGAGGGGTCAAAATGTCTTCGACTTTGATTTAATAAACTGATTTTTTAAGAATTTGAGCGCTAGACTACATATCATACCACTTAATATAGTTATATATATGTCTGTGTGTTAAAATCATATCCTTAGGTGGTTATAATGCATGTTAAAATAGATAACGATAAATCGTATTATTGACTGAAGAAGATGTAAATATTAAATGTGCATGAAATTAATGAAATTCCCTCTTATCAACATAAAAAAACAAAAAACAAAAAAAATTGTCCATTAATGTGGAGCTACATGGATGCTTTGTATTGCACTTGATAATTCTACTTGGACCTGTACCTTTGACATGGTGACTAGTTAATGCTTAGTGCAAAGTCTCTTATGATGCGTCACATAAAGTGCATCATTTGTATGAATCCCTTGCTTGAATAATGTAACTAACCCCAGATGGAAGTGACCACCAATAAAATATGCATTCACACAAATAACTTTAAACTAAAGCCAAATAATATAAATTCAAAATACATTACAACAAAGCTTGGGGGCACCATTGAGTAAGATATAGATTTTTTGTGCTAACCAGATAATTGGATGGGCACTGGTGTCCCAGAATGAGAATATCAAAATTTGAGAATAAATACTAGGAAATACATTATTGTTCAATGTACCACGAGATGATTTTATGATAAAAAGCGTGTTAATATGGCCAGAGGGAGAGCCTTCCCCGCATGGGGTCATTTTATCACTTGAGGTATGGGCATTTGCAATAATCATTTGTGAGGTGGACTAAAGAAAGATATATTGTGACAGTGCATGAAAAGTGAGTGGTGGAAATGGGTCCATGCCAACTTTATGTTGTTGAGTGAATTCTCAATAACATAAGTAAATAAGCAGACATGTACCTGATATCCATGTATGATTAATGAGCAAAAAGTTTTTTTTAGATTGATAAGAAATAGCGTGGAGTGATAATTAGGTGAAGCGTGGAAGCTAGTTTGTCGTGTTCAATTTTATCAATTCATTATTATTTTTTCCTCTTTACATTTTAGGGCGAGAATTTTTATAGTAGATTGTCTCGAAGTGTCCCAAGCATGTCATGGGTTTTTCTCGAGCACCTATGTATTGTTGAGGCTATGATTTACTAGATTAATCATGTATATAATAGAGTGTCCTTTAAATGATGAACGAATAATTTATTTAAATTAGGTGTGTATTTGATCGTGTTTTCGTGTAAAAAGTATGTACAGATTTTTTAGGAACATGTTTTCTCTAATCTTGTTCTCATTTTATTTGGATCTAGAAAAGAACCTAAATATGATGTAGGAGCGCCCAATGATGTTTATGGGTCTCTCTCGAGCATCCATGTATTCCAAGACTGTTGTAGATGTGTGTGGATAATTAGTTAAGTCTAGGAAACACTCGTCCCCTAATATAGTCCCATCTTTTTCAGGGTTTCAAACATTTGGACATTGATTTGGCATAGGGATAGTTTTATAAGAAAATTGAGGCCGTAGTGGCTGAAAACATACAAGAAATTAGAGAATAAGAAATACATATGGAAAATCCCACAACAATGACATGAAATGACAAACAAGAGAAATCAATAGTAAACAAAAAAATAAGACAACCACGGTGGAAAATAGACCTGTAAATAAAATGATGCACATGAAGCACCCGTTAGTATGTTAGAAATATATAAATTATGTCAAAGCATGTATAGTATGAATCAGTAGTGTGCTATGAAAAATGAAACAATAGCACCGGTAATGTATGAAAGTGGATGCCCCAGGAGCCACTACGGGACTCATAATAAGCATTGTGCCAAGCATCTTTGTTACATGTATTGATCTGTATGAAAGCTACATCCACAACTAGAATTCAAGTGAATGCGCATGTCTATACGGAAAGATAATGACATACAAGATATATGTCTAGCATGTGTAATAAAGTGTGCATGTAAGCATAAGCAAGCAAGAGTAAGTGTCACCAAGGTATGCAATATGTCATGGATAAGATAGATTGGAATGTAGTATGAGTGTGATAGAGGAAACATGCCCCCCAAGTGGATGTGTATGCATGATATGATGTTCATTTATAGATGCCCCCTCAGCAATCAAGAATGAATCATAGAACAAGATTCCATCATCGACAAATAGTTTGAATTATGTGCTAGAATGATGTGATCCATAAAGTGTATAGTGTATATTGTGAGTGATGACTGATGTGAGCAAGTTTGGTGAGGTTAATTTTAATTTTATACCCTCAACAGTCTAGTATGAACCATGGAACTAGAGTGCATCACAAGGTAATGAGCATAGTGTGTAGAAGTAGAAGCGAGAAATGTGTAGTGTGAATGTGTAGAGTGTGTAGTGTGTATGATGTGTGATAGATGCTGCGTAGAAAGAGGTGTCATGAATGAACGATGTGTGAATTGTGTAGTGTGTGAGGTTCATGTATATAGTATTCCCTCAATAGTCAATTGTGAACCATAGCATGAGATTGCATCATAGGGTAATAACGATATAAGGTTGTATCAACATGTGTAAGATGTGTATGATGTGTGTGAGATATTAGAAGCAAAGTGTAACATGCACGAGTAGAAATGCAAGACAACTGAAAATGTATAGACACAAAATCACACACTTTGGGTATTATTTAGTCTTGGTCTCATACTACTATTCATATGGTTTTTGAGTGAAGAAAGTACTAATTAACCCATTTCCTTTGGCTATTTTACTTTAATTTATGTTTTCACTCCTGACCTCTCGCATGTATTCGCCTAGCCACTTATGATAGTTTGCATCATCTTATCCCTCATTGGGTTGCCCAACCTAGTACTAGGGTACACCAGGTACCCAAGTTCCATTCGGGGTGCCCTAATCCTTTTCCTATTTTACCTCCATTTTTTGGGCACTTTCTAGCCGTTTTGAGCTTTCCATATTTTTATTAGTCATCCTTTTCAATGTTAATTACAATATTAGAGCAAGAGAACCATATAAATATAAAGTTATGAGACCATAATGAGGAACCAAGCACTAGGCACTACAATCATCACCTAAGGCTGCACTCCATCTAAGGCATCTAGAGCTCCATTTACATCCATCTAGTTATAGTACAAGGGACAAGGATGGTTCATCTCAATCACACTACATAGGAGGGAAGTTTATTTTATTCCATCCACCATTTATTTACATTGCTACATCTAGCTATTTCTTGATACTTCACAAAGTGTGACTTGCACAAGAGAACCTAAGGCACAATTTACACACACATCTAGAAATAAATTTGGGTCTGAAATGTAGAGTAAAACTCAATTAGTAAGTCCACCATTATGGCTACTGAGGACAGTCTGACCCCTTCATATGCATATTTCTTTTTTTGGGTTTTGATGTTTGGTTTGGGGTTTTGTAGGTCTCTTCTTCCTCACTGATTACCGATGACATCCGACATAGTACAATGACATATACGTGATAGGAAGCAAAGGCTTCACATCACTTGGTGACCCTACAAATATGGTTTATGGACCTCATGCATAGACCATGGCACCTAGATCTCAGACCAGGGCACCCCAAGAACCCTCATCCCTCTCCAGGAATCCCAGTATATTTAGATAGCTCAGATCTTCCCTTTTCTAGAGTTTGGCATAGTTGTTTCCTCCTCCTTTTTATTCATTCAAATCTATGACACAGTCCTATGATCTCATCAAATCAGCTAAACTATTTATATCCTTCCTTGTTCGTTAGGGTTTAACATTTCTATTTACTTATTTGCTTGCGTCATTTACTTTATTTAATTAACTATTATTTACTACTTTGCATATTATTTATATTAAACTAAATGAGGACCTCATATTTCCACTTTGTTGGAGGTGAAAAAGACTGAGAAAGGGGGTGAATCAGTCCCCAATAAAACTTTTCGACACTTGTTCTTCAAACCCTAACCACACATGCTCATATGTAACATATCAAAGCATACAACCTTCTCAATGAAGTAAACTTAATGCAATTAACATAACATGATCTCAAACACACATATATGGATAATAATGTCAAATCAATGCACTTATATAGAATCTCAAATCATATCACACATAATAATGTCTTCAACAATGATCTACAAGATATAATAAATTTCTCTCAATATAATCAATGTCTCATGAATATATATGAAGAGATACAACTATGAGAATGTATTCAAACTTCAAGATCAAATCTAAAAACTCCTTATACACTTGAAAATAACATCAACATGTTATGATGATAGCATCCAAACTCAAGAACTCAAGTGTTCTCTTCTTCGCAAACTTGCTCTCAAAGAAACATGACCACCATTACACTTGCTCAAACTCTTCTCGTGAAAACTCAACCAGAAGGTGTCCTAGAATTATATTATAGGTATTTTGGGCTAGGCCCAATGGGTTTTTATTTTCAGAAAAATGGTTCTTCAAAAGAAGATAAAAGGGGTTTTCAAAACGCTAGAACATTATACCCAAAAACTCCATTTTATAGCCTTTCCTGATTATAACTCAAAGGATGTTGGTATATAATGATATTTTCAACCCATTCATCATTACAAACATTCCATAACTTTTTTGCAACAATAGCTAAAGTGACCCAAGTAGGTCGGCCTAGAAAAAATCCTTCATTTCATGATCCAAAAATCACTAAAACACATGCATTGGGATGCCAAAAATATCCTCATTCCAAAACCATTATTATTCAAGATCCCATAATCATAAAACATTAGAAATACATCATTTAAAAATTAACCATGGTCACAATTTTTGTGAACCAATCATATTATTTCATTTAATGGGCCCAGAGTCCTTTGTACTTCTCAAAACCGTTGTTTCCTGCACCCTTCAACACCCTGGAAACTTCATCTGATCACAAAATAGATATTGACCAAAACATGCCATGTGACAACTCAAAATAAATGGAAGAACCTATAAAAGTTCTAAGAAAGTTAAAAGTCATGAAACATCCTTCACTTCAAACCACAACAACTTTTTCCTTCACCAGATCAACCTGCCAAAAACATCTTGTTTCCAAAGGTTAGCTCATAAAATAATTTATACATGAACATTCAAGACCTAAAAATGGATTAATTGGATTACCAATTCATCCCTCTTCACATTCCAGGTGATATGGAGCATCACCCAATCCATCTCATGCTTTGGCGAACATAAAACTATCAAATAGTAGATCCTGTCTTGAACTGCCAAAAACCTTATTTCTAAAATAATGCCCAAGAAACCATGTCAAATCAGATAATCATGATTAAATAAATATATCAATTTAAATATATTTTAATCCTCTTTCCAACACAACTTTAATCACCTCAAAATTCCACCTATAGATCAAGTTATGGCCAAAACACTGAACCTTACTCTTTGAGATCCCAAAACTACCCTTTGACTAGTCAACCTGTTTAGACTACAAAACACCATGAAACTGCATGAAAATTATCTTGAAAACCTTCATGTAAATTAATAACAACTCACATAAATCACACATAATCAATTTTTCATATCACTCATTTGGACCAACTTTCCCAAATACCTTCTTCTTCATAAACTTCTATTTTTAGGTGGGGCCCACATATGGTCAAGACCTCAACCATACATTTATGGAAATCCTAAGGATTCCTATAATACAACATAAAATCATCACATTTTATCTTGCAATCAAAATTGGTTCATAATACTTCACCTTTTGCAAACTGCTCCTAGCTAGGTTTTAACTAGGGTTTTAGACCTCTTTACCTTCTTAATATTCGTTCATAAAAATGTGATCAACTGACCTTATTATTTTTTTGAAACCTTCTAAACTCACCTTAGAAGAATCCCTAAAAACTACAAGGTCCCATGCAAATCACATGATTCACAATGAGCATATGAAGTTGCATTTCGAGCTAGATTTTGCACTTATTCTTGACCCTCTCTCACTAAAACAACCATAACTTACAAAAATATCATCATGGGAACCTAAATGTTTTTTGATAGTATCATAACTCATACCTCTAACATCTCCAATAATTATATTGACATAACCATGTCCCAAACCCTCCAGACACTGAGACTTACCTAAGTAAACATGTTTGATCCTCATAGAAACAGCTAGGAAAAAATGAACCTAAGTAATAACTAAACATAAAACCTCTAAAAATTACCCAAACATACCCCATATGTCATTATATACCTTATTTCATGCATCCATGAGCTATATATGGCTCTAAATCACTTGTCACACCTCCTAGCTACCTTACCTGCTTCGAATGAGCACCTGTAACAAAGAAAACCACCTGTATCTGTACTATTACACTATTGTAAGTGCTCAAGAACCCTAAAAAAATGCTATATAACCTGAAAACATGCTTCTCAATCATCCAAGAAGCTCATACTTCCATGCAACATCACCTAGGCACCTGTATAGGCTTGCTAAAGTAAAGCACACCTCACTGAATCCCACTGTAGCAACTGACCACATCTTGAAACACCATGTTAGAACCTAAAAACAAATCATGAAATCATCCTACAAAACTTCACTTTTTCATTAATGCTGTTTTTCATAAATGAAAACACCTATTATGCCTACATGCCAATAATATCCCCCTTTGTCATTGATGGAAAACACCCTGAACTTCTCCCCCTTTTTACATTAATGAAAAAGGATTACCTATAGCTTACCTTCTTCACCTTTTTGAGCTTCATACCTTTATTATTTTTTTAGAAACATCAACCAAATTTCTCAATCAAGACTCTTATTCTTGATTTTTTTCAAAAATTTGATTCTTGGCTCAAATCAAACATGCAAATAGCTAGCTCCCCCTAGGAAAGGAACTTATTAAACATCTAAAAAATCATTAGTAAAACATGAAAAATCATCCATCACCTTTCTTGGAGCCAATAATTCATCATTTCAACCTCCTAGGCATGCAAAAACTATCAATTTTCTCCTATACCCCTTGTTTTTAGCCATCATGAAGTATTGTAGCAGTCTTGGACTCTGAGTCAATTCATCATGACACATGCCATCAATGCCAAAGAATCCAAAACTACAACATTAATTCACTATTCTTAGGACAAATATCCATCAATTTATAGGCCTAAACCATGTATATAACAATACATTCATTAGTCCTTCATACCACACAAAACACCAATGCTATAAGACCATAACAAATTTTTCAGTACAATTTTAACCATTTTCAACATCCTACATAGGTCACTCAAGCATTTAATTCAAGATATTTTCAATCCCCTTTGGTTCAAGGAACCTATGCCTAGCTTCTAAGAATAAATATGATCAACCATCCATTCTACTATGCCTTGAACTCATCATTACATTATTTAACAGTCTCTTAACAACATAATCAGCCTTCTAGAGTCATATACAACTGAGGTAGGTCATTGCATACCTTTACAAGAAGAGAACACCATTTTATCACCTTAACATGGTTTGAAACACTATTTTACTCTCATGAATATAACACTAAGGTACTCCCCATGACTAAATTAAATAATTCATACACCATCAAGCAACACCATTTCTTATCAGCTAAAAACCACTATCCCAGGAACCCTGCAGATTATCTCAATCTTTTCTTTAGAGCTAAACATCTAACTTATAGGCTTAAATTTGATCAATGTGTTCTTGAATATACTTTTCAAACAAATTTCACTCTGAGAATTTCATGCAAGAGACAAAACATTTAACCCATTTTATGACTTCATCAATACTAACATCACACAAAGAGCACCTACACTGACTGTAGGTTGCTTAATATGAAGCAATAACAAAATTTCAAGCTTCCATAAACAACACAGACCTCCATCTTACACCATATTATTGAAAAAAATAGATATATGAACAAATCATACCTTTCATCATGATCGAGTGATCCTTGGAGCACTAACCGTACCTCTATAATTATGCACTTTTCTTCTCTGACCTTTAGGTGTTTAATTTTCTTCATGGAGCATTTTGGCTTATGCAATTATCCATCAGTTGAGACCATCGACTAGAAATTTTTCAAGCATATTCCACGCATCTTTCTTCAAGAACCAGAGGCCTTCATTCATACCAGAAATCACACAACACTTCCCTCTAGACTTGTAGGTCATCATTTTCAACTTTGAATCAATATTAGGCCCATATAAGAATGAATAGACTTAGCTCAACATTATACTCACACTTCCAAACACTTATAGGTCAACTCAGAGCAATAAAAACTCAATGAGTGATAGGATAACTTCTAACATACCTGAAAATGCTTCATCTTCACTGAACTGTAGATAGAAATATTGTCATGAAAATTGGAGAGCGACCATCAAATCATCTTCAACCAACCTGACCATGACAACTACTTCTTTGTATTTTTTGAATGTCTTCATGTACCACTGAAAATGAAATATCACCTTGCAAAACATGAGGATGTCATATTGTTAGGGTTTTAAGACCAAACCCTCTTCACTTTGATATAAGAGAAAAGCTCCCATACTATCATGGATAATTATAGTTGTACACATACTTGAGACCTCAAACCATGAACTTATATCCCCTTTTAACCCATGAGTCCTAATATGTTCATTTGCATGTGAAAATTTTAGACTAAAAATCCTTCACTAGACAACATTCACCTCTTAAACGTGAGGTTTCCCTATACATGCTTAAACGGACTATGCAGGACACAGTCAAAGATAATGAACTAATATTTTTACAAAAATAACACATCTTCTCTATCCTCATAAAGCATCTATCAATGCATTAGATTACATGAACTTACTAAACATCATATTCATTGATATTACATCTTCATTATTCAAACTCATGCATGTATCTCTCCATATAGCTTGTAGTAAACTAGAGTTGGCTTGAACATATGGTGAATAAACCCATTGTGATTCCATTTGACATCATAAGTCACTAATCAATCATAAAGATGTATCACCTCTACCATCTTCCTTATGATACACCATCTCATTGTATTGATGTAGAGACCCGAGAAGGACACTAGTGTAGCCCCAAATGTTTTCATATCCCTAAACATAGACACAGACCTCTAAGAATAGAATATACACACAACATGAATGTTAGACACCTTTTTTATGCAATGACACAAGCTAGATACTTCACACACATGAATTACACTGGAATACAAGATCTTATCATGACTGAGAACTTGTACTTCAAATCTAGATTGGCTACCCAACATTGACTTCCATGCTTAGGCTTAGAATCAGAAGATACAAAACACTTAACAGTGAACTTGTGATGAGAACCAAACCAAATACATCCATTTCATCTTATATAATCCTCATAATTCTTATACCAGATCATTGAGCTTAGTATACTCATATTTTAGTGTGCACAAGGATATTAGAATCATCTCTTAGACAAAAAATATCAACTCTCAATATTGTTAGTGGATCTTGAAGAAATATCCATTGAGGTGACCAGTGTTTTATTCAAACTTGAGCCTTTACCCAGGATCATAATAAGTGTAGTACCAATTTTTATCAATTAAATCACCACTATTAGATCCTCCATAAATGAGTTTCCATCATAACTATCACAGTTACTCGAACAAAACACAGTATAAGGAAGAAGGAATTCAACATACACCAATTTTACCTATGATGACCTCAAAACATTGTTTTTAATACTGATAAACATCCTTAGATTCAATTTTAGAACCCTTCATCCTTACTATGGATCATATAATACTGAAATCATAACTGTAACCATCTTAATATGACCATTGATGTCATAATCCTGATTTAACTTGAGGACTTTTTTCACATATTGTTATTTTCAACATATTACTGATCAAGTTTGTACTTGATCACATTCAATATCTTCCTCAGAGTTTCTTCAACCATCTTGGAGAGATATGATACATGATAGACCCATAGTACATGTATTGAAGACCATCACTAGCAACAACTCAACCACAAACTTCCATAGACTTTGAATTTGGCAAACAACCCTTTTCACATACTTTATTCACTTTTAAGTAACTTCAATCATATAGAAGACAATTTAAGAAAGATTTGTCATGATCCTTGATATCAACTACATACCCCTTTGGAACTTAAAACATACTTGATACAAATCATGAAGAAACAAACTCAGACCTCATTAGCATAGACAACTATATATAATATTGTCTTAAATGCTTTGAAGACCAAAAAGACATGAAACTTGACATTTACATCATGAATGACTGCTTGAACCTCAGAAACCTAAAATGACATACCTTACATCATGATGAAGACACACTCTTGATAGAGACAACCCCCATCACTCTAATGATTCTTTTGCACCTATACACCTCTATGAAGCCTAACCGAGGCATATGTCACCATGAAGGAGATTGATGAGATACCTATGTAGGTATGAAGACCTCTTATTGGACCATGATTGTCTAATTCCTCTTTATCTAATTTCTCATTTTTTGTAGCATATCCCTCCTTTTTTTTATATCCTTGTAATCCTCTTTAGCACTTTGACTAGTCTCATCCTTCCTTTTCTATGTTTGAGCTTGTGGATTAGGTTTTTGAGACTCTTTATTCAACTGACCTGCAATAAAAAACCTTGCAATGTGTCATATCTTGTGGCACATAAAACATTTCAATTTACTTCCTTTGCATTCATAAGCCCTATGACCATATCCCTTGCAAGAATAACTATACCCTTTGAATGTGTTTACATAACTCTTTGTGTTTGATGGCTCATTTTTTTAATATTTTGCAAGATGTCCTCTTTCATGTCAATGATAACTTTCAAATCCATATATTTGACCTAATTTTTCTTCCTTCTTATCTTGAAATTTTTCTTCCTTATTTTCTTCACATTTTTCCTTTCCTTTTCCATCATCCTTCTTTTCAACCTTAGTAGTGAAAAAAATAGCCCTATGTCCATAAGCACCACATTTGTAACAATTACCATGAAAAAAACCATACCTATATGCACTTGGTTGCTTGATAGGTGATCTTCTAGGAGGTGGAAGCCTTGAAATTTCTCCCTTTCTTGGCTTCCTTCTTTCATTTGATCTTTGATTTGACTCTTCTTCATTATTTTATGATTTGAATAAGCCCTCATTTAAGCCTAGGCTTTTGCAATCATAATAGGCCTTTATATTTTCCAAAATTTTACTTAGATTTGAATGAAATTCCTTGAAAATATAGTACTTTTCTTGTCATGGTGCCTATATATTTCTTCAAATCATCTATTTTTTTCCTCTCGATCTTCAACTCGTCTTGTGTCTCCTCAAGTTGCTTCGTTAAAACCTTGACTATTTATTCTCTTTTAGCTTCATGTTTAAGACATTCTTCTCTCTTGGTCTTTAACTCTCTTAAGCCTCCTCAAGTTGAGTTTTCAAAACTTTGATTATTTCTTCATGAGATCTATACATCTTGTACATATTATCACCATGCTCAGCTACCCATTTCCTTATCAAGAAGGTATTATTGAATAGTCTCCAAATTTGTAGGTGTCATCTTTTCACCAAATATATCCCTCTAGCTTGTTAGGATACTTCCAAGGGCCTGCTCTGATACCAATTGTTGGAGGTGACAAGGACTGACAGGGGGGATGAATCAGTCCCCAATAAAACTTTTCAACACTTGTGCTTCAAACCCTAACCATACATGCTCATATGCAACATATCAAAGCATACAACCTTCTCAATGAAGTAAACTTAATGCAATTAACATAAAATGATCTCAAACACACATATATGGATAATAATATCATATCAATGCACTTATATAGAAGCTCAAATCAGATCACACAAAATAATGTCTTCAACAATGATCCACAAGATATAATAAAGTTCTCTCAATACAATCAATGTCTCATGAATAGATATGAAGAGATAAAACTATGAGAATGTATTCAACCTTCAATATCAGATCTAAAAAATCCTTATACACCTGTAAATAACATCAGTATGCTATGAGGATAGCATCCAAACTCAAGTTTTCTCTTCTTCTCCAACTCATTCTCAAAGAAACATGACCACCATTGCACTTGCTCAAAATCTTCTCATTAAAACCACTATATTTCCTAGAATGAAACTCTAGGTGTTTTGGGATATGCCTAAAGGGTTTTTATTTGTAGCAAAAGGGTTCTTCAAAAGAAGATAAAAGGGGTTTTCAAAAACTAGCTCAATTGTACCCTAAAAACTCCTTTTTATAGCCTTTCCTTGATTATAACTCAAAGGAGGTCGGTCCCTCATGATATTTTTGACCCATGCATCATTAAAAACATCCCATAACTTTTTCACAACAGCTATAAGTGACCCAAGTAGGTAGGCCTAGCAAAAACCCTTCATTTCATGATCCCAAAATCACTAAAACACATGCATTGGGATGCCAAAAATCTCCTCATTCCAAAACTACGATTAGTAAAGATCCCATATTCATCAAACATGAGAAATACATCATTTAAACACTAACCATTATCACAATTTTCTTTATCCAATCATATTATTTCATTTAATGGGCCCAGTTCCCTTTACAAATCTCAAAACAATTGTTTCCTGCACCCTTCAACACCCTGGAAACTTCATCTGATCACCAAATCACTTATACTAAAAAAACATGCCATGTGACCACTAAAAATAAATTTAAGAACCTTTAGAACACTTCTAAGCAAATTAGAAGTCATGAAACATCTTTAACTTCAAACCACACTAATATTTTCCTTCACCAAATAAACTTGCCAAAAACATATTTCCAAAGGTTAGCTCATAAAATAATTTATACATACATTCAAGCACTCCAAATGGATTAATTGGATTCAAAATTCATCCCTATTCACTTTCTAGATGATAATAATCATCACCCAATCCATCTCATGCTTCAAACATCTTCAAACTTCCACAAAAACATATCATGTCCTGAATTGCCAAACACCTTCTTATAGAAATAATGTCATATTTACACATTTTTAAATAACCTCATCATGAGGAACTATATATATCAATGGAAATATATCTTAATATAATTTCCAACACAACTTGAATCAGCTCAAAATTCAACATGTAGCTCAAGTTATGGCCAAAACACTGGACCCTACTATTTGAGATCCCAAAACTACCCTTTGACCAGTCAACCTATTTGGACCTCAAAACACCATGAAAATGCATGAACATGTCCTTAAACCTCCATGTAAATCATGAACCACCAATTTTACATGCTACTCCTTTGGACCATCTTTTCCTAAAACCTTCTTCTCTAGAAACTACTATTTTTAGGTGGTGCCCACATATCACCATGTCCTTAACCATACATTTTTGGAAATTATGAGCAGTCCTCTACAACATTGAATCATCATATTTTCACTTGCAATCAAATCCGGGTTAGTATACTTCATTTTATCTAGACTTCTCCTACCTAAGGTTTAAATAGGGTTTTTGACCTCTTTCCCTTCTTAACATTCATTCATAAGAATGTGATAATCAAATGACCTCATTATTTTCTTAAACCTTATAAAATCACCTTATAATCATCCATGAAATCCAAAATATCCCATTACATTCACACGATTCACAACGAGCATATGAAATTGTACTTCGAGCTGGAATTTGCATTGATTTTCACCTTGTCTCACTAAAACAACTATATCTGAAAAACTTCACATCATGGGAACTTGAATGTTTTTTAAGAGAATCATCACTCATCCCTATAACATCACCAATGATCATAATGATAACACCATATCTCAATATCTCCAGTCATTAAGAATTACCTATGCTTGCATGCTAGATCCTCATAGTAACAACTAGGGAAAACTAAAATAATGCAAGAAATAAACATATAACCTCTAAAAATGACCCAAACATAGCTCATATGTTATGATTTACATGATTTCATGCTTCCATGAGCTCAAATGGATCTAATACACTTTGTCACACCTCCAAGCAAGCATACCTGCTCCCAAAGAGCCCCTGTAACATGGTGAGCCACATGTACCTTCACTATACCACTACTATGAGTGCTCAAGCACCCTCAAAACCTACTATAAACAATTTCAACATTCTTCTCTAACATCCAATAAGCTCACACTATCAAGATACACCTCCTAGGCACTTGTATGGGCTTTCTAGAGAAAACATGTAGTACTGAATCTCACTGTAGTTGGTGATAAACATCTGAACCAGTATGTTAGCACTTCAAACATCATCATGACATCACTATAAAAATTTTAATTTTTCATTAATGTGGTTTTGCATCAATGACAACACCTATTAGTATACCATGCCAACACACTTTAGTTTAATCATAATGCTAGAAGGGGAAGAAAAATAAGCATGATGTACCCCCCAAGTTTACAGTGAAAAGTGTAATCAAGTAAAATCCTTGAAGATATCATCATTTTTATGGTCAAAACCAAATTGAGATGCATCTTAGACTTGGTAATTAATTGTATCAGGTTAACCAAGCAAAGAGCTATTGAGGCGTAAATGGTACATGCACATTGCATATTCATCATTAGTGAAAGTTTTTAATGGACATCCATGTGCATACCAACGAGTAAGATTTTGTGAATAACCGAGAAATAAGTTAGTGAAAATGAAAACATGGTTAAATGGAATGGGGAATGAAATATCAATACGATTGGGATCTAACGTGCCCCAATGTAGTTAAGCCAAGATTGTCCTAGTGTGAGTGGAAAAATACGCGGGGTGCATGCCACAAAGATTAAGAGATGAAATACTCAGAGGCCATAAGCCAAAGTAATGAAAACTTGTCCATGTTATAGATGTTTTGAATGAGGTGGAGGTAATATCTCATCGAGTTTTAACTCAAGACAATCCAAGCGATCGAGCGTGAAAATAGTATCGAAGAAAGTAGGATCAAATGGAATGTGTTCCAAATAAGATTCATTCATGAAAAGTGTACATGTGAAAGGAACACGTGATAATGGTGGTTGCTCATGAGAAGGTGAAGTAGGTGGAATGACATCCAATGTTGGGACAAGCCCTCAATAAATTACCATAGCATTAGTATAAATAGGGGGGATTCTGAAGTAGATGGAACAATGTCTAATGTGCAAACAGTTCCTTCGAGTGGAGGTAAGTTGTTTAGATAATGTTCAGGTTGTGGAAACTCATCAAGATGCATAGTATCAAAAGAAGAAATAGGTAATGTAGTGTTACGATCTATTTTGCAATATTGTAATGGTATACTATCAATGGGAATCTCATATTCAAATACCTCATGTAATAATCTGACACATCGGTGGATTGTAGAAGACACTACTTGTATTCAATGAAGCCATGGCCTACCAAGTAAGAAATTATATGAAATTTGGAGATCAATGACAAAAAATGGAATTGGAATAATATTTGGACCAACTGTGAACAAAAAACTGATAATTCCTAAGCATGGACGCACAGTAGAATCAGTAGAAGACACTACTTGCATTCAATGAAGCCAAGGCCTACCAAGTAAGAAATTATATGAAATTTGGAGATCAATGACAAAAAATGGAACTGGAATAATCTTTGGACCAACTGTGAACAGAAAAGTGATAATTCCTAAGCATGGACGCACAGCAGAATCATATGCTAAGATAGAGAGAGATTTTGGATTAATATTAGCTATAGAAAGGCCTATAGCTTGAATGAACGATATAGGACAAAGAATGAGATCATATATAATTTTGACTAAAATTCACTTGACACCTAAGTTCTTTATACATACTTGTATATAGAGAGGAGGATCATTATCATATACAATAATATTTTTTAGTTATAGCTGATGGAAAATTTTTTGCTTAGGAAATGCATTAACGAAAGTTTGATAAAAAAACATCTAGATGAGTAGTGGTATGAATAAGAGTAGTAACCAAAATATTAATGATTTTAGTGTGGCACTCAAGATTGGCTAGCAAGAGATCATGGATAGAGATAACCATGATGAGAGGATCTTAAAATAATGATAAGAATAGAAGTATGAAGACCCTATGAATGTTCGAGCGACAAGTTCACCAAATGATGAAGAAAATATTGAAATAAATAGATGCCTAATTATAAATATGTAACAATGCTGAATATAAAAAATTAAGTACATATTTGACCCAAGCAAAATAAGCTAGAAAGTATAAAACCCTATTTGCAAAGGAGAGATTAAAAGACTTAGTTGTTTCAAAGTGATTCTGAAGATGTGCAGAGCTATAAAAGTGCTAGAACAGAATGGTAATGTGTTACAATCAAACTTAGAAAATGGCAGAGGTGTCAGAAATGACAGGATCAGGATGCTTATAGAGATTCAGAGGTTCCTGGAGTGTTAGGGAATTGTTTTGGATGCGCATGAATTCTAAGAAGCCACAGAACCAAAATTTTTAGGATCATGAGATGTTCATTGGTTATCTCCTTTGATCGCATGTATTTCGCTGGACCTCATTGTTATTTTTCTTAAACTTGCAATAAGAAAGAAGGACCTACAAAACACTCAAATCACATCAAATCCTAAAAATGAAGATGAAAAATGAGGGGTCAGATTATCCTCGACTATCAACAAAGTGAACTTACAACCAATAACTGCACTACATCATAGAACCAATGTATTTCTCTGTGTGTGTGTGTGTGTGTGTGTGTGTGTGTGTGTGTGTGTGTGTGTGTGTGTGTGTGTGTGTGTGTGTGTTTGTGTGTGTGTGTGTGTCAAAATCGTGGCCTAGGTGGCTCTTGTGCGTGTCACACTTGATAGCGAGTAAAGAAATAGATGTATAAAATTTAAATAGATGTGTGCATAAAAGAATGAACTTCCCCTCTTATTAAGTGTATGCATAAATGCAAGTCCCTTGTCCCTTTTGTGGATCTATATGGATGCTTGAATGTTCTTAATAATTATCTTGGATGCAACCTTAGGTGGTGATAGATGATGATTAGTGCTTGGTCCTTTATTATGGTCACATAACTTTATAGTTATCTGATTCCCTTGATTGAATTTCGTAATTAACCTTGAAAAGGATGAACACCAAGAAAATAAGACTCCCAAATGGCTAGAAAGGACCCAAGAGATATGAAAAAATTACAAAGAGGTCGGGGGCTCATG
This sequence comes from Taxus chinensis, assembly GCA_019776745.2. Taxonomy (NCBI): domain Eukaryota; kingdom Viridiplantae; phylum Streptophyta; class Pinopsida; order Cupressales; family Taxaceae; genus Taxus; species Taxus chinensis. The sequence continues at coordinate 38,209,058 of CM034151.1, forward strand.
GAGCTAGCATCCTAGGTGGGCACTAGTGTCGAGAATTAGAAATGTTGAAGTATGAGAATACATACTGGCAAAGGAGTGTAAGTCCAAGAGAGATAACAAAAAGAAAGAAAAGATGGCCAAAGATAAAGATTGATTTTTACTCTTCTCGCTTAGGAATCATATGAATAATGGTATGTGATCAGGACTAGATAAATACCAAAAGTGAGTGATTTAGTGTCTACAGAGATGTCTTATCTGGTGTGGTAGAAATTGGTGTTCATTTTTCTTTACACATTGTATTTTCTCTTTGATAACTAAATACAACATTTTGAAGATCAATTTAGATTAAAATTTAGCACTTCATGATTATGTAATTTTATCTGGTACCACCTTGTTTCTATTTACAAACTAGTAATAATAGCATGTAGGATGTTTATTCTATAAAGTGGTTTATCACTGCTTGTATTGTTCTCTTTCTAGAAAAATGAACAACTTGATAAATAATTAACAGTTGGAAATTGAATCTAACTAGGTGGTCATTTTTTACTTCTATTTTAGGTAGTTGAGGGTGCACTTAGCCAAGGTCAACATCCGAGGGCACTAATTCTCTCTCTTCATCTAAATGAAGCTAGTTTGATCAATAATTGTGTAATCTTAGTGTAACTAAAGGATCTTGCCCCTGTTTCTGCTGTATTGTTATCCAATTTTACCCTTAGGGAAAATTTTGACCATGTAGGTAAAATGACCCTAGGACCGAAGGGGGGGGCTTCATAGAGAAACTTTCGGATTATAGGTAAAATTTTGTGTTTGCAACACAATTATGGTACTCCAGAAAATTTCAGGATTGTTTTAGATCTTAGAGATTCATGGTTGCAAAGAACAAGGAAATTGGCCTGACGGGTCCACTTTCAGTCCGTATGAGTGAAAAATGACCAAAATTAATTTATCATGTTTGGTGAGGTCTTACTATATTCTTGTTACCCTCTGGTTTCTATAGGATGACCAAGGAAGTCAAAATCATAACAAAGGTCAGTTTAAAGGTGATAGGTGGACCATTGAGCTAAACAACTCGTCTATCAGCTCGGTGATTTGGTTGAGAAATGCAACTCGACATTGGATGCATAGTTCAAGGAATATCCATGCTACTTAGGTTGATCCAAACACCAGCGAGCTAAATGGGAGGTGTTTGGTTTCACATACTATGATATTTCAACAAGATATTGAGTGTGGGGATGAGCTCATGAGTCAAATGGCTCGACGAAGCAATCATGTGGTCTTGCATTGTAGGTTAGGGATGAAAATTTAAATGGCTTGGCATAAGTCAAATAGCTCGGGATAGGATAAAAGAGGCTCATCGCATCAGACTAGGGATTAGGTGAAGGAAAGCTCGCAAGTTACATGTTGTGACGGGTTTGTAGAGTGTCGAGGGCTGCGTTAGCAGTTGATGGCCGAACGAGTGAGTTGGTGATCAGGGGTAGCTTGGGAGCGTCAAATGGATTATAGGAAGCTTGGAATGACTGAAGAATTTTATCAGGCTCACTGTTGAGGAAGAAAATAATAGGGAAAGTATAGAAACTCGGGAGGCAAGGGAGAAATTGAGCTCGTGAGGAGTTGCAGGAGCTTGGTCGTTGTGATACAAATACATGGCTCAGATCGTAGAAATTCGTGGAGAGAGGGAAATGTTCGCAGATGGAGGAGGAAATAGGATTGAACATGGAGCTCAGTCGAGAGGAAGGAACGGACGAGGATGAGCTTAGTGTCACCACAAACTAAATGCGAGCTCGGGATCAGACTAGGAGAGACGGGTCATTTTTCAAAGCCAAAGAGCTTGTTTTCAGAAGTAGTGTTCATGATGTTGGCAAAAACCAAGAGTTTGAAGGATATGTGTAGGGAAAAAATAAAAATGTCTGCAAAATAGCTCAAGTCAATCTTAGTTCTGGAAAGCTCGTGGTGAAGCGTCGAAAGGTTCTAAGTGAAATGATGTGGAATCTAATAGGATAAATTTCTTCGTGATGGGGTATGAGATATACATGGATTAATATGTCAAGCCTAAGCCGAAGTATCTTAGAGGATCTTGACGAAATTATATGTGAGCGAGTTCATGCGTTCAATGCATTCAAATTAGAATGAAAAGCGAGTTGTTTAGGCTGAGTGCTTAGACGGTGTGAGTCGAGATCATTTCGGAAGGCAATGAGAGGTATTCCAGTGGTGAGTCATTCGTGAAGCTCACACAAATGCGAGGACCGTTTTGGGGCTAAGTCGTGGCGGTTTAGGTTCAAGCAAAATGCTCACACAACAACATTGAAAGGGATCTCGGTCTGTGGCAAAGCACGAGGAGGATACATAATGCTAAAGCCAAGTAAATAATAAATGGCAAATTGTTTTTCAAAGTTCATGGCCGAAGCCCTAATTGTATCAAGGTAGAGCTCGATTAGACTTATTGAGAAAAGTTGCTCACAGAGATGCAAACAAAAACAAGGAGGAATATTTTTCTTACAGAATTCGTAGTGATGATTTGATGAGAATTAGCTCAAATTCCGAACTCCGAAGTCCAAAAATCAGACTTTGGATTTTGTAGTAGAGTCATTTTCGGTTTTGTTTCGCATATCACCCAGTCGAGTCAAGTTACACGTAACATGGACTTCTAATTCCGAAAGAAACCGTTGCGCTAGGAAATTCGAGTTGTTCATAGGTTGACGTCCGAGTTAATCAGAGTTGTTGTTTTTTCATGCTAATAATTAGATGGCAAATATAAGGGAGCCAACTCGATGAAATACGTGGCGAGTTGAAAGAGTCGCCTAACGAACACTAGGTTTGATGACATAAATTGCGAGGGAATAGGCGAGGGGGCTGATCAATGTAATACGTGGTAAATGTTTAGAGGGATCAATGAATAGTTTTTGGTGAGCACTTAAAATTGGTGGGAGTTAATTCAAGAAAACCGAGTAATGTTGTATATAGAAGCGACCAATTGAATCATCTAATGAGAGATAGTTTGAATCAATGTTGTTGGCCCATTTGCTTCGACAAGTGGTGACCCCAAAACACTAGGCCGATGAAGTGTGAGGCGGTTGGAAAGGTCCAAAAGGGAGTTCAACACGAGGTTATTTACACCATTTCAATGAAAAATATATAACTAACTAAAGAATCGACGAAAATAAACAAAGCATTCGACCAAATAAGGACTCACTACGAAATTCAATGTGAGCTCATTCAGCGATAAAACTGATTGCTCACCATTCGATGAATAACCATATAAAATAAAATAAAATAACTTGCAAGAAGAGTTTAAGGAAGGTATCATTTTTCAATGTAAGAGGGTAGCTCGCCAGCAAGCTCAGTGAGATGGCTGGTGAGCCATTTAGCTATTTAACTTTAAAATATTTTCACGTGAAAGACCAATTCTCTGGAGACCCTAAAAGCAACTTTTTCTCAGAAGACCACAATTTCCTTCCCGGTTGTCCATTTTTTTACAAAATTATAGTCGTTGGAATCAGGAAAATGAGAGATACGCCATAGGAACTTCAAGAGATGGATTTTCAGAGGTTTTAATGTTTGAAATTATGATATTTCTTCATTCCAAGAATATTTAAGAAGAGGTGGAGGTGCAATTAATGAAACAATCATGGTTGGCCCATTCAACTACATTCTTGCCTAGTTTTTAGGATTCTTCCCTCTTTCTCTCAAAAAATTAGAATTTTCTATAAATGTAAAGGGGTGATCATGTCTAAAAGGTTAGACATTCTTCCAAGCTTCCCCTCTCTTCACTAGCTGAGTTGTTGTGAATTTGTAGGCTCACAAGCCTTTCTTCTCAAAATTATAATGACAACCTATGCCTTTCCCAACTATAATGATGCACTGTGCAAGTGCTTGAAGTAATGGGAATTATGTTTTTTTATTAATTGTATGCACTTACATGATTTTTCTACTTTTATTTTCCTCTCTCATGTTTACAGGTGCAATGTGCAACCTTGGTCTCCATTGTAAGTTTCAGAAGTTATTGTGTTTATTCTAGGAGTGAAGTATTATATGCGGTTGGGTTTGTAATGTACGTTCATTCTTCCTGTGTTCATCTTTATCCATTGGTAAGAAGGAAATTTTTTAATCAAAACCCTTACTTGGTTCATCATCACTTCTAATTTAGTTTTCATTTCTTGCAGATTCCTCTCCCTAATCCCTTGAAATGTTATTTTAGGTCTAGGTAGTTGTTTATATTACATTAGGAGTAGTATAGAACTTAGTTTAGGAAGAGGAATTTGGCCTTCTCTAGAGGTTCACCTCGAGCCCAAGTCCCACAGCTTAATAGGTGATCTCATGTTACCTAATCACACTGAACACCCTATCCATCACTTGGCCGTTCAGAGGGTTGCAGTGATTTGGTGATAACATGTATTTCCATAAAATTACTTTCATATGATAATTTAAGCATTTGCAGAGTATTTGGAAGACTCCCCTGATCTTGAATTTCTTCTTTGATGGTGTCATGTTTTTATTTTGATGCAGAATATATTTAAGATGAAAATTTATGGTGTATGCCAATTCTAAATTCTTATTTTGTTGGTTTTTTTTGTAGGAGATTTACAAATCCTATGGCAAATCAATTCAACAAAATTGCAAAGATTATCTTCTAGCATTAAGGTCATTACAAAAGGATTTGACTTGGTCGCATCAAGATCTTACAAATATGTTTTGTTCCAATGAGTATCTTCTTCGGTATTTATGTATGACATCATTAAATAGTTGAAATATCATGGGATCCACCGTAATTGGTTACACAACTAATTATATATTATATATTAGGGTCATATTTATGAAATCTTCCATTTTAGTAATATGCAGAATGCATGTTTAAGCTTTGAATAACTTAAAGTGCATGGAAAACATGGCATTTGTACCTCATCCTTGAGTGTAACATAATATATTAGATTTTGGTTCTCGATGGAAACACCAAAGAAGTTATATTTCTACTTCCTTATTGTCAAATTGGATAGAATGAAATTATCTATCAATATTTTCATTTATCCAAGCATTTATTATCTTGATATTAACATTTTCCTCAAATTTGAACTAAACCACTTATAAGGGTTTATAAAATTTTATTTTACATTCAATTTTTCCCTGAGTACCTTCTAATGTTTATGTTCTTTTGTGCATTTCATACTCGTCTACAAGATGAAAATAAATTTGTACTAGGTAGAAAATTAAGCTATTGATTTTGGTATTCTTTTGCACCATTTTTCCATTCTTTGGTACATGTTAGTATATTATTTAAGTATACATATGATTAATTATGTTCCCACTATTCTCGAAATAATCCTTTGGTTTTGGAATTCAAATATAGTCTTATTACTAAAAGTAAGAGTGGAAAATATCGGTCACAAGTAAATGTCTTCTCTTCCACTTGTAAGTAGTTGAATTTTTTGGGTGTTAAGAACTCTTTTCCAATAGAACATTTACATATACCTTAGTGAGTGCAATAGGAGATAGAGGAAATCACCTAACTAGTATCCTCATTAGAAAAAAATCTCACTTACTATCTGTTAGTGCAAAATCACAGTACCCCCAAATGGCCAAAGATGTGAAGTGGTTAAAATGGGGCATTCGGTGTGATTGCATAACATTGGATCATCTCTCAAGCTGTGGGAATTGTAAACCTGAGATGATCCTCCAGAGAAATCTGGTTCTTGTTCCTAAACTACCTGCCACGAGCTACTCTAATGCAGAAAAAAACTAAACTATCCTAATCTAACCATCCCAAGGAACCAGAGAGAAAGAGAGGGTGAAAGAAAATCCTTCACTAAAGTGGAGATACACCAAATAAGGAAAGGGGTGAGATGCTCTGCTGAGGAAGGATGAAACAGGGGAGAAAGGAAGATGGGAAGGTCAGATAGAAGTGACAAAAACCCATATCCTAATCCATGATCAAAAATCCATGAAAAACAACGCCCTGCACCTAAAAAATGTGAAATACATGCACAAAAAATAGATTTGAAAGGGAGAGGAAAAGAGAGACAACAAAAAAATGCAAAGGGTTGAAGAAACACCACAAAAAAACTATTTATTGCTATATATGGGTGCAAAAACCATTACGTTTCTGCTCAAAGTCACAAAAATCATTTCCAGGTGTAGGAGAAGGTTTTCAACTCAAAATGGAGTCAGGAAAAAAAATTGATAGAATTTCCTTACGCCCAGAATAATCTCTTCTTCTCAAATGAGAAGTGTTACAATATATAGAAAGAATAAGAGAGAGAAGAGGTAAAATTTAAATCCTTTTTCAACTACCATGGGATATGCATTGAATCTTGCCTTGAAGAATCAACCACTATCAATCAATGCCTTTCTCAAATCCACCACAAATGTGTCAATTTTGACTTCTTTGTTTATCCGGTGTATTGAAGAAGAATGGCGGATCGAATCAAATCAAATCTGGTAGTTAGATAAATCAGGCTCTGTATTAATGGCATAGAAGACATTTTCCCATTTTTCACCCACCAACACCTACAAAAATGATATTTTATGTTTCCAAGGCATAGAGGGCATCGAGACATTTCCAAAAATCTTCTCTTGCCCAAATCTGAGTTCTTAGTCAAAAGATATGGTCATTTGAATTTTTGGGTCATGGGTGCATAATATTTAAACGAGTCTATCTATATCGGGTCCACGTGGCATCTCTGCACTCACTTGAGATTTAATTCCTTCCTTTTCTCTTGGAATACCACCCATGTAACACGTGGCGGTGTCTGCAGGTTTCCCTATTTCCTTTGTATTCTTCCTAAGTCTTTTCTGTGGGCGGAGGCACTATATCCGACCTAAGACATGTGGAGGCTTTGCACATGTTTAGAAACTAACCCTAGAATTTACCTTTAGAGTAGTGCAGATATGAAACGTGGAGACCTCCGTGGGCCTTTGGAATTTTCAATGGTTGCCCTCATCTTTTCGGGCTCTGGGACACGTGGCGAGCTGGCGTTTGTTTGAGATTTTCTTTTATACTACAGCTTTGAAATGGTGTCGTGTTAAAACTTGGCACCTTCCTGTAGCCTGCCTTTGCCTTGACTATTCAACCCTCGAATCTGTCCCTTTTTGGACTCTGAGACATGTGGAAGGCCTGCACTCATTTGAAAACTCGCTAAGGATTTTACCTTTGAAGGAGCGTCGAGTTGACACTTGGTGCCTTCCACACACACTCTATACTTAGTAGTTTTGGGCCCGCTTTCCTTTTTGACCTTTGTTGACCATTTGCTACGTGGAGGGCTGACGCAAGTTTGATTCTCTAGCTTGGATCCCACTTTTGAATTTGCACCGTTAAGACACTTGGCACCCTACACTAAGTCAAAGACTTTTCAACGGCTGGTGCAACGTTTTGGAGTTGTGGACACATGGAATCTTGGCACTCATTTGGGTCTACCCCTTTGGATTTAATCTTTGGAGGTGCACCTTTTGGACACTTGGATCCCTTCGCTATCTCCTCCATACTCAGTCATTTTTGGGCCCCATTCTGAACCATTTGGAAAGCTTGAAGACTTCAAATCTTCGTCATTTCTTTTCCTTTGAGCCTCTGGCTCTTTTGACACTGCTCAGCCTCCTACCTCGACCCTGTTATTCCATATCTGAGCCCACCTGTAATCTATTTGCTGGATTTGAAGCATGGGTTCGCTCGACACAGTTGTTTCTTGAATTTCTTCTTGCACAGGGTCATTTGATCTTTCGCAGGCCCCACCACTCCATTGTAGAGTCTCCATGCAACTTATTTTCAGGATTCAAACGTGATTTCTCTGGTTCTTTCTGTGTGGGGTCGTGGCTAATCCAATATTTTTTGAGGGGGAAAATATGGATAACAGTTTGGCAACTCGCAGGGGTATCTGCCTACTAGATGAAGAGACCAGTATCCTTGAAACGTCCATTGGGCATGGAGTCACAATTAATGGCCTGGTACTGACCCTTCCTTCAAAATGGACTCCTTGACTACTTGCACTTTTTATGTTTTTCCTGTCTTTGAGCCTGCACTCTCAATTTTCATAAGAAAATTTTGAAATGGATTTTCTGAGAATAGAAAATTGTATTGACTTGGGGCTTTAATTTGTCCCTGAATGGACTGTTACAATGTTTGTAACACTCTGATTTTGCAAATTATCTTGGTGAATGTTTTTCATGCAGTTATAACTTCTGAAATGAAGGCAAACATGTTAAGATATGTTCTGATCTTAAGAGAATGTGTTGCTAACTTGGATTCTTGCATGCTGTGATTTATTGTATAGGACAGCAATTATTGTACTTGCGTGTTTTCTAATGTGATGAAAAATTGTCGTATACTTGCTATACTCTCGTTACTGATTGACAGCATACCTTGAATCAATTCCATTGATCCAAGTATGTTGAGGTCCTCTTGTGATTTCTGTGTCGATTCACACTTGAACCGAACCTGAGATTGTTATGAGCGTGCAGCACCTGATTGCAGTTTTGGGCAGCTGGCACAAAGATACCAACGATAGGGGTTCGATTCTTGAGCCCTGTACTGTCGAACTTGGAACCTCGTGAGGCAATAAATGCCTGGACACAGGTGGCCTTGACACGTGATCCAAAGGACTGAACATCCTGCACAGCATAGATACGGGGTTAGCTGAGAGGTTGGGTTAGGAGTTGATTAGTGTTAGTGGTTAGTATGAATTAAAAACCCTAAACTAATCCTAAGTCCTAACATGCATCCTACACTACTATCCTAAGTGGATTTTTAAATTACAAAAAAAAAAGGGAAAAATAAACCTAAGGCTAAACTAAGACCTAGGTTGATCACTTTATGCAACCTAAACTAATCCTAATCTAAAAGGGCACGTAGACCCTTGGAAAGAGAGGATAAGGATGTAGGAAGGGCATTCATTAGCATTTAATTGGTAAGTCCATATGTGGATAGCGCCAGTTTTGGCGAGGCAGGTAGGAAATAGAGGCATCTATTTGGAGATAGAGCCAAATTCGGTTTTGCATCGGGAAATTTGAAAAATTGAGTTCACCAACTCAAGTGGCGGTGGCGTGGGAAGCTAGGAGAAAGGCAGAGCCTTAATTGCATTAATTATTCTTGGTCCTCGAGATCAGTTCGTGTTGGAAAGTGTATGAGGGAATTTTAATTTTTCATTGTTTCGATTTGGCTTTTGCAAAGTTGCTCTGCATTTGGTTTTTCTGGTCTGGTTCAGTCGAACAAGCTCTTGGAATTTGACACTGTGCTTGGAGATTTTTAAGGTTGTTGCTAAGCCTGAAGAAGAAAGGGTGCTGGGAAGTTTTTGCTGTCGCTGTGGAAGGAAATAACGTGGCAAACGAAGCTTTCTTCGAGCTCTGGAAAAGAGATTTCAGGCATGTTAAGCCCTTCTCTTTAAAAATCTTTGCTTTGATTAAGTGTTTCATTAAAACAACCCTACTCTTGGGTTTGGATTGTGTGATTGTTGTTGAGTCGATTTGAATTGGGTTTTGTTGGTTATTGCTTCTTTTCTTTGGGAAATAATAAGCTTAATTGCTTCTGGTTGCTCGACCTTGATGTGTTGTTGCTCAAATCGAGTTAGAATATGAATTACTGTAGTGGTTGTTGACAGTATTGTGGAATGAAATAGACATTTTATTTCTCTATACGTGTTGTATGAATTGGAACAGGCTTTGTTCAATGTTCTCCTTCTGTGCAATTGTTTCTTTGTTGTTGTATTTGGAACTACCCTTACATGTAAAATGGAAATGGAAATACAGTCGAGTTATATTGCTATGATTCGGGTTTCGTTGACTCTTGTTGTCATTTTGGAAATAATATGAAACACTTTCTTAATTGTTGAGTTTATCTGTCTTTGTATTTCTCGAATGAAATACCTTCCTGTCGTGCTGGTGGTTGACATTAAATGGAAGTTGAAACGGGTTCTTTTCCGTAAGATGTTTAATAGGAACAGTACAAGCAGTGTGAATTGTTTTATTGTTGTGTGATTGTCTTTTGTCACATGAACTTTTGAGATAAAATGGTGAAGGTTGTGTGAGCGGCTTGGTGTCGTTTCTGTACTGAAGTTTCATTGAAGGAAATAAGATCTTTTGTTGATTAATGTCTGTTGTTTGGGATTAAAAGGAATATCATTCTTTTCGAGCTTATTGGAATGGGTTTTTCAATGTTTAAGTATTATACTAAGAACTGGCAGACTGTATGGTTGTTTTCACTACTATGAAAATGCTCTTGTTATATGGTCTTTCGTGATATAACAGTAAAGGATGTATGAGATTTTTAAGGTCGTTTCTATACGGAAACTTCTTTTGAAAAGGAAATAGTTTCTTTCTCTCTCTGCTGTGTTGATTATGATGAATACAACATTGTTTTTTTTTATGAGCATACGAATGGCCTTGGGAAAAGAAAAGATAACACTTTATTGGTTGTTCTTTCCTTTCTTGCTTAAAAGAGATAAGACTTCTCTCTTCCTTTGCTGTTTCAGGATTATGAGGAAATGGTATCTTATATTTTAAAGGAATGGGCATTAAAAATTTCATATGAATGTTCGTGAGAGTTGGAAAAAGGAATAGTTTTTCCTTCTGAACTCATAGAGAAATATATTGTTTCTTGCTAGGATGGTATGATGATCAGTTGTATTTATTAATGCTGATCGGTCCTTTAAGATCGAACTGTTTGGAGATTATGACTTAATCTAGGATTGTTGTGCAAAGAATAAACGCATAGAAATTTTGTCTCGCTGTATGGGTTGTCTTGATTATACTAGATTCATGTATTGACACCCTGTATGGTTTACTTTACTAAAGGTAATGACATCTGATTTTGCATTCTGGAGTTTTGCATACTATTATGAACTTGGAAAATGGATTGGGTAGAATCATTTATTGGAAGGGAATCCTTCTTCTGCCTTCTGTTCTAACTTGGTGAAATTCATAGTCAATGTGAATATTGGACTTGCTGTAGGTAACAGCAATGAATAAATGTTATTTTGAATGGGATACGTTCATAGAATCAGGAAACCATGTGATTAATTGACTGCATGATTGAAATATTCTTTGTCTGTTTAGCATACAGTGAAAGAAATATGGTTCTTTTAGTATCATAAAAATATGGTTTGCATCCTTTTACTGTTTGACCTTGGATGAACATAATGATGTACTAACCTGTATCAGATTTTTATATGAGTCTGATTCAAATGAAGTATGGATATGGATGATGAATTCTTCCCTGTTTTCAATTAAAGCGGATTATAAATGAAATTACTCTTACTGCTGGAAAGTGAATTCTGAATGGATTTGGTAAGTTTCACTCTGAACTGTTATCTTGATTTTTGTTTCGTTTGGATTCCATTTTTAGAACAGCCATCTGGAAAGAAATTGGGTCATGGATGAATGACTTGGAAAATGATCTTTTCTTCTTTCATTCAGTTGGAAATCTCTAATTCATGAATAATGAATTTGTAGTGCTTAGATGGGAGCAACTATATGCATTGTTGTTCGCTTTCTTGTCTGTGCTTGATTGCTTGGATTCTAATATGATGCAAGAACTTAAAGGAAAGTAAAGAGGTTTACATTTCAGTTGGTTTCATCCTTACATTTATTATTAATAAAAGGCGTGGAAAAGATAACAGTGTGTTATATCAGCAGTAAGCTATTTATATTTTTAACTGTGCAAATATTGTGAATTAAGATTTGTAACGGTTAAGTGGAAACGGGACAGCAATTCTTTGGCTAATTCTGATGATATTTTGATTGTTCAGTTGTTATGCTGATCTTTCTTTCGTGCCTATTTCGTGATTGTTGTTTAACTTTTGTTTCATAACAGCAGGGTTCTTTTATTGAGACAGTTAGTTGAAGCACCTTATTTTAAGGATAAGTGCTTAATATGCTCAGTTCATTGAACTAACCCGTGCAAATCATTTTGCAGATGGAATTTGATTAGAATGAAGACATGGCTGTTTTCTGATGCTTCTTGATTAGCTAAAAGATGAATTGTAATTGTTGCTTTTATTCCTCTTCGAGGAATTGTGAAATGAAGAAATTATATTCTTCTATCTATGAGTTGTATTGATGTTTTATGTAAACCATGCCCATCTAGTTGGATTGGCAAATGTACAGATTATGACATGAATTGTTGAATACAATTACAAGTGTGATATTTTAATAATTATATCAGTTTTATTTTGTTGTCTAAATTTGAAATATAATGTTATTTCTTGATTGGGATTTGTTTATTTTTCCTTGGATGGATGCTAAATGGAAACTGATATCTATTCTTACCTAAATGCAACTTTTAAGTTGAAAATGCAATTAGTTCATACGTGGGTAAAGATGAATTTTTAATTGACATTAAACAGGATCAGGAAGAATATGATTCTATAATCGAAAGGTATTCAGGATTAGCTTAGGAGCTAAGGAATATCAATTAACTTTGGAATAATCGAACTTCGCTTTCGAACTCCATTAATGATCTCGTATGCTAAATTAAGAATAAAGGATATAGGATAAGTATATCCACAACTAATGGACCTTAACTATATAATGTTAAGGAGAATAAATGAATACATTTCTTAGAATTTAGACCTCGTATGAATGACGTCTAATAAGCTAGAATTCTGAATTTAGTTGCAGTTGGAAAATCTTGGCTAAGTTTAATAGGTTAAACTTATCACGTCCGTCGGTACAGACTGCTTAATCCAATGATTAAGAAGTGAACCAAGTAGGGAAATGTATCCCTTTGATACGAAGGAGAAGATGCATAGCAAGCTAATGGATGGTTTAGTCCCTCTTAGCTATATGCAACTGCAACAGAAATGAGGATCAAGGGATTAGCACGAATGCTGAAAGTTGATTTTAATTATTAATTCGTGGCTAAGTCACTTGAGCAGGATGTGTGTTCTTGATGGGTGGATTCTACAGGACATTGGCATACACCAGCTACAGCAAGGTGTCTCCATGAAGATGGGGTCTTCATGACGACACAATGTTGCAGATGACATATAGCAATGCCCTCCCAAATCAAAACATCTAGAATACATAGGCTGAATGTGTAACTCTTAGCAGGGGATAGGATATGATCAGATATACAGAGTGACTCCGGGATAATAAGGATAACTAGACACACGGAGTCGTAGGGTAACGACACCGTATGTCTACGTATCTTTAGTTACCAGGAGTGCCTTCTTATATTCGTTCATATTACTAGTTGGAAAACTGGAAGTTTAAAACTGACCTTAAACGAAGAGGACTGGTAGGAACCAGGAAAGACCATTCTAGATAACAGGTGAAGTGAAGTGAAGGACGTATTCCGTTGATGTGTATAACATCCAGGAATATGATCATGCAAAGCATGTGAAAATATTTGGCCAAAGTATCGCAATTGTTGGTTGTGTTTTCCTTATCACTTAATTTAAGATGCAGGATGTTAGATGAATATTAGTAACAGATATTCAGATAGGCTTCTTAAATGGATCACTTCGATAACCGGAAACGGTTATGAGAACAGGTATATATAATATACTATGCATAAACAAACATGAAGGATTGGTTGTTGCCGAGTCATGAAATGAAGGATTGTTGAAACTCCGAGCCATGAAAATGGAAGATCGGTAGTTCCTCGAGTCATTTACAGCAGCATATAGAATCTGTTATAAGATTGAATGGCATTGAATGTGTGTTCCATATTGTAAATATGCGGACAGGGAACATTCATTTTAACAAGAAATTATGTGATCCAAACTGTGTTGTTTGGGCAGAGAACAATTGTTAAAACTTGAACGTGTGTTTGAATTTTATAATTCATAATAGAGAACGTTATATAAAAAAAAAAAAATTCCCTTGTTCTGGTATTTTAAAATCTGGATGTTACATCTTGGTATCAGAGCTGAAGGTTGTAGCTCTTGGACCTAATGAGTCCACGATATTAATAAGGTTTACATTTTCTTATTGAACAGAAAATGGTCAGGACAAGAGGGAATGTTGCGAATAACCCGTTACAGGGTGGAGAAGCAGCAACTACCCAAAAGATGGATGAAATCCTTACTGCCCTACTTGATACGAGGGATCGTTTGACTGTTTTGGAACAGCAGTCAATGGGCAATGATGAGGAGGAGAATGAAGCTGAAATAAATGATCAGCTGCCTCATGTGGACAACATCAATGGAGGGAATTCGGGTGTTGATGATAATAACGTAATTGCTCCTAATCCCACTGAAAATAAAAGGGAAAGATTAGCAGCTGAACTTACAAATGATATAAAGAGAATAAGTCCTCCAAAGTTTGATGGAACAACTCTTGGGGACGGAGCTGAGAACTGGCTCAGTGAAATGGAGAAATACTTTGCGATAAGAAACTTCTCTAAAGATACTAAAGCAATATGGGGAGCATATCATCTTTCTCATGAAGCATCATCATGGTGGGACAACCGTAAGGTTAAGCTGAATATTGTCGAATCAGACATAACTTGGGATCAATTTAAGGGTTATTTTAGGCAACGATGGCTGCCTCAACTCTATTTTGATAGGAAAATGACTGAATTTTAGAACTGGTCGCAAGGAAGGCTGTCGGTGACGGAATACTGGGAAGGGTTTACTAAACTCCTTAAGTATGTGCCGCAGTACCAAGCTAACGAGAAGTTCAGAATACAAAAATTCATAATGGGACTGAAACCCATCATTGGTGGCAAAGTGGATGTCCACGGCCCAACCACCATGGATGGAGTTGTCAAAAAGGTAATCAGACAGGAACAGAAATTGAGGGCAATATCTGCTCACAGGGAAGAGATAAGGAAGAAGATTCCCAATCCTTCTTTGTCTCTTACACCAAAAAGGGGACCTTGGAAAAGGTTTGGTGCAAAAAACAAAATTGTTGTAGATAACAACAAGAAACCTGTGATGAACAGACCTATAAATAGCGTGCGGAACAGCTTCAAAAAAGTTAATGGCATTGGACAGAAGTCCTATGGAAGCTAGAATGATAACTTCAAGGCTGGTAACAAATTTTAGCCTAGAAAAGGGCCAGCTGGAGGATGCTTCAACTGTGAAAAAGACCACTATGCGAATCACTATCCTCTGAAGAAGGATGATCGCGGACAGCAGTATAGGATACACGCTGCAGTGGCTAACAGACAAGCTGAAAAGCAAGTGACACCCATAGAAGTTACGGGTAAGTTATTCGGTACACCTGTAGTTGTACTTTTTGATACTGGAGCTACAGAATGTTTTATTTCTGCTAAACTTGCTATGAAATTAAAAAGAAAGGCTACAAGAATGGATCAAACATGGACAGTGCATTATGGGAATAATGTTGTCCATACAGTCGAAATGTGCCTTTTTCGGGCAATTCTTGATCTACCTGGTTTCTCCACCGAAGTTGACTTGTATGTCACTCCTCTAGGATCATATGATATCATTATTGGAGTTAACTGGTTGGCTGAACATAAGGCAAAGGTCGACTATTATGAAAAATAAATCTGTTGCTTTGATGACCTGCAGAAAGCAGTAGTCATTCAAGGTGTAAAACGGGAAGTTGCAGTTAGGAAACTGACGGCTATGCAATTAAAGAGGGCTAAGAACAGAGGCTGCACTTTGTATGCAGTAAAAGTGATAGAAAATGCGGAAGAGGATAATGATTTCATGAAAAGATATCCATTGTTGAAGGATTTTTGTGATGTGTTTCTGGAGGAATTGCCAGGTCTTCTGCCCAAATGTGAGTTTGACTTCGCAATAGAAATCAAACCAAGAACAGAACCCATATCTAAGGCACCTTATAGAATGACTACCATTGAGTTGGTAGAGTTGAAGGCTCAGTTACAGGAACTTCTGACTAAGGGGCTGATTAGACCGAGCGTCTCACCTTGGGGAGCGCCGATAATTTTTGTAAAGAAAAAGGATGGCACTTTGAGGCTGTGCATTGATTTCAGAATGCTGAACAAAGCAACTATTAAAAATCGATACCCACTTCCAAGAATTGATGATCTGTTTGATCAGATGCGAGGAGCATCAGTTTATTCAAAAATAGATCTTCGATCAGGATACCATCAGCTGAGAATAAAGGAAGAAGATATTCATAAAATAGCTTTTAGAACGAGGTACGGGCATTATGAGTTCACGGTGTTGCCTTTTGGGCTGACTAATGCACCTGCCGCCTTCATGAATCTAATGAATAATATTTTTCAAGAATACTTAGACAAATTTGTGCTTGTATTCTTAGACGACATTCTTATATACTCTAAAAATG
Organism: Taxus chinensis; assembly: GCA_019776745.2. NCBI lineage: Eukaryota > Viridiplantae > Streptophyta > Pinopsida > Cupressales > Taxaceae > Taxus > Taxus chinensis. The sequence continues at coordinate 38,225,237 of CM034151.1, forward strand.
TTGAAGAGCACCAAGAACATCTCAGGATAGTGCTGGAAATCTTAAGAAGGAGAAAGTTGTATGGCAAACTATCCAAATGTTCCTTTTATGATGCAGAGGTGCATTATTTGGGACACGTTATAAGCAAAAATGGAATAGCTGTTGACCCTTCAAAGATCACAGCTATAACGGAGTGGCCTGCACCTAAGAACGTGCATGAAGTGAGGAGCTTCATGGGCTTGGCTGGATATTATCGAAAGTTCATTAAGGACTTTTCAAAAATTGCTGCCCCAATCACTTCACTGCAAAAGAAAGAAAAGAAATTTGTCTGGACATACAAATGTGAATCTACCTTTAAAAAGTTAAAGGAATAGTTAACTACAGCACCTATTTTGACTGTACCTGATCCAAATGGAGATTTTATGGTTGTAACAGACGCCTCAGGAGAAGGCCTTGGAGGTATTCTGTAATAGAATAACCATGTCATCGCTTATGAAAGTAGAAAGCTTAAGTTACATGAACAGAACTATGCTCCACACGATCTTGAGCTCGTTGCCATTGTTCATGCACTTCAAATATGGAGGCATTACCTTTTAGGCAAGCCCTTTGAGTTAAAAACAGACCATCTGGGGCTGAAGTATATTTTTACTCAGCCAAATCTGAATGCAAGGCAGCGAAGATGGTTAGAATTTCTGTCTTAGTATGATTTCGATATAAGTTACATTAAGGGCAAGGAAAATCAGGTAGCAGATGCTTTGAGTCGAAGGAAGCATATCTCTGCTCTTATAATGTTAAGAACTTAGTTTAAGGATGAGGTGAAAGATTTCTTGGAATTAGATCCTTATTTCCAGCAAGTCAAATCAGCACTTGCTGCAGACCCACAGGACATCAGGTATAAGGGATTCCGTTTTGATAATGAAGGAATTCTAAGGTTCGAAAACAGGGTGTATATACCTGTGGAAAATGACTTAAGAGGGAAATTGTTAACTGAATTCCATAATTCACCTTTTTCTAGACACCCTGGCATTACAAAAATGCTCGTTGATCTTAAGCAGCAATATTTCTGGAAGGGAATGAAAAAGGATGTGGTAGAATTTGTAACACACTGCTTGGAATGTCAGCATGTTAAGGTGGAACATATGCACCCCGTTGGATTATTTTATCCCCACAGTATTCTGCAGTATAAATGGCAAGTAATTACGATGGATTTCGTTCAAGGATTGCCTATGTCAAGAAATAAGCATGACATTATCCTGGTAGTAGTCGACAAATTGACCAAAGTGGCACACTTCATTACTGGTAATTTGAAGGACGATGCACCACTGCTAGCAAGAAGATTTGTACATTAAATCTTTAGATTGCATGGAATACTAGAATTAATCATATCGGACAGAGATCCGAGGATGACATCAAGGTTTTGGCAAACACTTAATGCGGCCTTGGGGACTAAATTGAACTTCAGTTCTGTATATCATCCAGAAACAGATGGACAGACTAAGAGAGTTAATCAGATTTTAGAGGACATGTTAAGGATGTATTGCATGGACCAGCAGTATAAATGGGAGGAATACCTTCCGCTGGTAGAATTTGCTTACAATAACACCTATCATGCCTCGTTAAAAATGGCACCCTTTGAAGCATTGTATGGAAGAAAATGCAAAACCCCTGTCAGTTAGGACAGCGTTGAGGACAGAGAGGTAATTGGGCCAGAAATCCTTATGGAAATGGAACAGAAAATCAAAATGATTCAGGAACATCTAAAGGAGGCTGCCAACAGGTAAAAGAGTTATGCAGACTTGAAGCGGGTTGACAGGCATTATAAACTGGGAGAGAAGGTCTTTCTTCGGGTGAATCCGAAAAAGAGCAAAATAACTTTTGGCAAGGCTACTAAGTTGTCGCCACGTTACGTGGGACCTTTTGAAATTATTGAAATAATCAACCCTGTAGCTTATCGTCTAGCATTACCTCCTGCTTTGTCTCAAATGCATGATGTTTTTCATATTTCTTTGCTTAAGAAATACGTGACCGATTTATCACATGTGCTAAATTGGAATTCCTTGCAGGTCCAAGACCCAGGAATAATTGTGGTTAAGCCCATTCGAGTGCTGGGAACTCGTCAGTTGTACTTGAGAAATCGCGAAGTGAACTAATGTAAGGTCTAGTGGGACCAATTCAGCGAAGAAAGTGCAACTTGGGAGAATCTCGAAGAAATGAGATCTACTTTTCCACACCTGTTTAATTGAATTTGAAATTCAAGAACTGATAATTCTACCAAATTTAGACAATTATTAGTCTATTGTACAGTTGTCTTAAAATGTTGTTTTTAAGAGAGAATCTGTTTTTGGTATGAACTTATGAATGAAAGGACAATAACTGAACTTTGTCCTAGGAACTCCTTGATTTGTTTAATCTGATCATCGGGACGATGATTCTTTAAGGAGGGAAGAATGTAACACTCTGATTTTGCAAATTATCTTGATGAATGTTTTACATGCTGTTATAACTTCTGAAATGAAGGAAAACATGTTAAGATATGTTCTGATCTTAAGAGAATGTGTTGCTAACTTGGATTCTTGCATGCTATGATTTATGGTTAGGACATCATTTATTGTACTTGTGTGTTTGCTGATGTGATGAAAAATTGTCGTATACTTGCTATACTCTCGTTACTAATTGATAGCATACCTTGAATCAATTCCATTGATCCAAGTATGCTGAGGTCCTCTTGTGATTTCTATGTCGATTCACACTTGAACCGAACCCGAGATTGTTATGAGCGTGCAGCGCCTGATTGCAGTTTTGGGCAGCTGGCATGTAGATACCAACAATAGGGGTTCAATTCTTGAACCCTGTACTATCGAACTTGGGACCTCGTGAGGCAAGAAATTCCTGGACACGGGTGGCCTTGGCACGTGATCCAAAGGACGGAATGTCCTGCTCTGCATTAAGGTGAATGTCAGTAGGGAGGCTGGATGGAAGTTGTTTAGTGTTAGTGGTTAGTATAAATTGAAAACCTAAACTAATCCTAAGTCCTAACATGCATCCTACACTACTACCCTAAGTGGATTTTTAAATTACAAAAAAAAAAGGGGAAAATAAAACCTAAGGCTAAACTAAGACCTAGGTTGAACACTTTATGCAACCTAAACTAATCCTAATCTAAAAAGGGCACGCAGACCCTTGGAAGGAAAGGATAAGGATGGAAAGGGCATTCATTGGCATTTAATAAACAGTCCATACGTGGACAGTGCCAGTTTTGGCGGGGTAGGTAAGAAATAGAGGCATCTATTTGGAGATAGAGCCAAATTCAGTTTTGTATGGGAAATTTGAAATTTAGAGTTCCCCAACTCAAGTGGCGGTGGCGTGGAAGTTAGGAAAAAGGCAGAGCCTTAATTGCATTGATTATTCTTGGTCCTCGTGACCAGCTCGCCTTGGAAAGTGTATGAGGGAATTCAGAATTTCATTTTGTTGATTCGAGTTTTGTTGCAAAGTTGCTCTGCATTTGGTTTTTCTGGACTGGTTCAGTCGAACCAGCTATTGGAATTTGACACTGTGCTTGGAGATTTTTAAGGTTGTTGCTAAGCCCGAAGAAGAAAGGAGTGCTGGGAAGTTTGTGTTGTCGCTGTGGAAGAAAATAACGCGGCAAACGGATCTTTCTTCGAGTTTTGGAAAAGAGATTTCAGGCATGTTAAGCCCTTCTCTTTAAAAATCTTTGCTTTGATTAAGTGTTTCATTAAAACAACCCTGCTCTTGGGTTTGGATTGTGTGATTTCTGTTGAGTCGATTTGAATTGGTTCTGTCGGTTCTTGCTTCTTTTCTTTGGGAAATGATAAGCTTAATTGCTTCTGGTTGCTCGGCCTTGATGTGTTGTTGCTCGAATCGATTTGGAATATGAATTACTGTAGTGGTTGTTGACAGTATTGTGGAATGAAATAGACATTTTATTTCTCTGTACATGTTGTATGAATTGGAACAGACCTTGTGCGATGTTCTCCTTCTGTGCAATCGTTTCTTTGCTGTTGTATTTGGAACTGCCCTTGCGTGTAAAATGGAAATGGAAATACAGTCGAGTTATATTGCTATGATTTGGGTTCCGTTGACTTTTGCTGTTATTTTGGAAATAATATGAAACACTTGCTTGATTGCTGAGTTTATCTGTCTTTGTATTTCTCGAATGAAATACCTTCCTGTCGTGCTGGTGGTTAACGTTAAATGGAAGTTGAAACGGGTTCTTTTCCGTAAGATGTTTAATAGGAACAGTACAGGCAGTGTGAATTGTTTTATTGTTGTGTGATTGTCTTTTTTCACATGAACTTTTGAGATAAAATGGTGAAGGTTATGTGAGCGGCTTGGTGTCGTTTCTGTACTGAAGTTTCATTGATGGGAAATAAGATCTTTTGTTGATTGATGTCTGCTGTTCGGGATTAAAAGGAATATCATTCTTTTCGAGCTTATTGGAATGGGTTTTTCACTGTTTAAGTATTATATTAAGAACTGGCAGACTGTATGGTTGTTTTCACTACTATGAAAATGCTCTTGTTATATGGTCTTTTGTGATATAATGGTAAAGGATGTACGAGATGTTTAAGGTCATTTCTATACTGAAACTTCTTTTGAAAAGGAAATAGTTTCTTTCTCCCTCTCTCTGTTGTGTTGATTAGGATGGATACAGCGTTGTTTTTTTTGTATGAGCATACGAATTGCCTTGGAGAAAGAAATGATAACACATTTTTGGCTGTTCTTTCCTTTATTTCTTGAAAATAAATAAGACTTTTCTCTTCCTTCTGCTATTTCAGGATTATGAGGAAATGGTATTTTGTATTTTAAAGGAATGGGCTTTAGAATTTTATATGAGTGTTTGTGAGAGTTGGAAAAGAAGTAGTTTTTCCTTCTAAACTCATACAGAAATATATTGTTTCTTGCTAGGAAGGTATGATGATTAGTTGTGTTTACTAATGCTGATCGGTCTTGTAAGGTCGAACTGTTTTGGTGATTATGACTTAATCTTGGATTGTTGTAGGTAACAGCAATGAATAATATGTTATTTTAAACGGGATTACGTTCATGGAATTTGGAAATCATGAGATTAATAGACTGCATGATTGTATAACTGTTATCTGTTTATCATACAGAATATGGTTTCTTTAAGTATGGTAAATATATGGTCTGCATCCTTATATTGTTTGACCTAGGATGAACATAATGTTGTACTAACCTGTATCGGATTTTTATATGAGTCTGATTCAAATGAAGTATGGATATGGATGATGAATTCTTCCCTGTTTTCAATTAAATCGGATTATAAATGAAATTACTCTTACTGCTAGAAGGTGAATTCTGATTGGATTTTGTAAGTTTCACTCTGAACTGTTATCTTGATTTGTCTATCGTTTGGATTCCACTGTTAGGACAGTCATGTGGAAAGAAATAGTGATATGAATGAATGACTTGGGAAAAATAATCTTTTATACTTTCATTCAGTTGGAAATCTGTAATTCGTGAATAATGAATTTTATAGTGCTTAGATGGGAGCAACTATATGCATTGCTGTTCGCTTTCTTGTCTGTGCTTGATTACTTAGATTCTAATATGATGCAAGAACTGAAAGGAAAGTAAAGAGGTTTACATTTCAGTTGGTTTCATCCTTGCATTTTTTATTAATGAAAGGCGTGGAAAAGATAACAGTGTGTTATATCAGCAGTAAGCTATTTATATTTTTAACCATGCAAATATTGTGAATTAAGATTTGTAACGGTTAAGTGGAAACGGGACAGCAGTTCTTTGGCTGATTGTGATGATATTTTGATTGTTCAGTTGTTATGCTGATCTTTCTTTTGTGCCTATTTCGTGATTTTTGTTTTACTGTCGTTTCATAAAAGCAGGGTTCTTTTATTGAGACAGTTAGTTGAAGCACCTTATTTTAAGGATAAGTGCTTAATATGCTCAGTTCATTGAACTGACCAGTGCAATTCATTTTGTAGATGGAAATTGATTAGAATGAAGACTTGGCTGTTTTCTGATGCTTCTTGATTTGTAGATGATGTATTCTAATTGTCTCTTTTATTCCTCTTCGAGGAATTGTGAAAAGAAGAAAGTATATTCTTCTATCTATGAGTTGTATGGATGATTTATGTAAACCATGCCCAATCAGCTGGATTGGCAATTGTATGGATTATGACATGAAATATTGAATACAATTACATGTGTGATATTTTAATGTTTATATCAGTTTGAATTGTTGTCTAAATTGGAAATATAATGTTATTTCTTGATTGGATTTGTTTAATTGTCCTTGGATGGATGTTAAATGGAACTAATATCTATTCTTACCTAAATGCAACTTTTAAGTTGAAAAATGTAATTAATTCATACTTGGGTAAAGATGAATTTTTAATTGACATTAAAAAGGATTAGGAAGAATATGATTCCATAATTGGAAGGTATTTAGGATGAGCTTAGGAGCTAAGGAATACCAATCAAACTTTGGAATAATCAAACTTCGCTTTCGAACTCCATTAATGATCTCGTATGCTGAATTTTGAATAAGGATATAGGATAAGTATATCCACAACTAATGGACCTTAACTATATAACGTTAAGGATAACAAATGAATACATTTCTTGGAATTTAGACCTCATATGATGACATCTAATAAGCTAGAATTTTGAATTTAGTTGCAGTTGGGAAAATCTTGGCTAAGTTTAATAGATTAAACTTATCACGTCCGTCGGTACAGACTGCTTAATCCAATGATTAAGAAGAGAACCAAGTAGGGAAATGCAGCCCTTCGACACGAAGAAGAAGATGCATTGCAAGATAATGGATGGATGTAGTCCCTCTTAGCCCTATACAACTGTAACGGAAACGAGGATCAAGGGATCAACATGGATGCTGAAAGTTGATTTTAATTATTAAATCATATCCTAAGCACTTGAGTAGGATGTGCATTCTCGATGGGAGAATTCTGTAGGACATTGGCATACGCCAGCTACAACAAGGTGTCTCCATGAAGACGGGGTCTTCATGATGACACACTGTTGCAGCTGACATATTGCAATGCCCTCCCGAATTAAAACATCAAGAATACATAGGCTGAATGTGTAACTGTGGATAGGGGATAGGAGTATGATCTGGTATACGGAGTGACTCCGGAATACTAAAGATAACAAGACACACGGGGTCATGGGGAAATGACACCGTATGTCTGCGTATCTTTAGTTATCGGGAGTGCCTTCCTATATTCGTTCATATTACTAACTGTAATTGGAAGTTTAAACTGACCTTTAACAAAGAGGACTGGTAGGAACCAGGAAAGACCATTCTAGATAACAGGTGAAGTGAAGTGAAGGACGTATTCCGTTGATGTGTATCACATCCAGGAATATGATCATGCAAAGCATGTTAAAATCTTTGGCCAAAGTATCGCAATTGCTGGTTGCGTTGTCCTTATCACTTAATTTAAGATGCAGGATGTCAGATGAATATCAGTAACAGATATTCAGATAGGCTTCTTAAATGGATCACTTCAATAACCGGAAACGGTTATGAGAACAGGTATATATAATATACTATGCATAAACAAACATGAAGGATCGGTTGTTGCCGAGTCATGAAATGAAGGATCGTTGAAACTCCGAGCCATGAAAATGGAAGATTGGTAGTTCCTCGAGTCATTTACAGCAGCATATAGAATCTATTATAAGATTGAATGGCATTGAATGTGTGTTCCATATTGTAAATATGCGAATAGGGAACATTCGTTTTAAAAAAGAAATTGTGTGATCCAAACTGTGTTTTTTGGGCAAAGAACAATTATTAAAACTTGAACGTGTGTTTGAATTTTTTAATTCATAACAGAGAACGTTATATATAAAAAAAAGAAAAAAAAAATTCCCTTGTTCTGGTATTTTGAAGTGGGGATGTTACAATGTTTACCTGGGGCACATTGAACTTTGCAATGACATAACCTTGGAGCAACAAAACAAAACAAAAACTCTATGTACAAAGAATCAAATCATACATGCCTCAAATGAGACATGTAGAGTGTGCACAAGAACCTATTTTTCTGAAAACAAAATCTACTCCTACTCCTAAACTAACCAAAAAGAAAGAAAAGCTTAAACAAAGCCTGCTAGGAGAAATAGCTTCCCTTTCTCAAAACAGGCAGCCATGAAAATGATTTAACACTGAATATGGCTTCCTAGATGAATAAAAAACTGACTTTAATCATGTCCTCCACCCAAATCATCAAGGTATCTACATTAACCAAAAATACCTCTTCAAGATGATTAACATTGGACTCCTGGAGGTGTTGATGATGACCCTTGGTAATTTGATGCTCATCCTCATGCCCTGAAGTAGGCATGATTAGTTTTGGCTTTTCCCTTAGCTCCAATGAAGCCAAGTATTTGATTGGGTAAGGTATGGTCCTTTGAATTTTCCCATGGTTCTGAACTCTAACTCTAAGAATGGAGCCTTCTTACTGACCCTCATGGATGGATGGTGTGGGAGGAATGATAGCCTCATACTCTTTCTCTTCTTCTGCATCAGGTGTGACTTTTGGAAGATCAAAATATTCCAACTTTGATTCAGGAGGCATGTTGCAAATTGCAGGTTATGCTTGCAAACTCTCTTCTATGGCAGTAGGCTCTTGTTATTGAAGAATGAATGATGGGGGAGAAAATATTTCAATTTCAACTGTCTCCCTCTGCTCAAAACATTCTTTTGAGTCTGGTAGGAAATCAAAATCTTTACTTTGTTGTTGTAACAAGGTCTCTACCTTTTGCATGGTGATCTTAAAATCTTCGTTATCTTCACCATATGAAGCTTCATCTTCAAACATGAAGCTAATGAGTTTAGGCTCCTCCAAAATATAAGAATTTTGGAGAGGTTGAATGGGAGAGGGGGCTGTATTTTCTTGTGCAACAGGCTCATGATTAAGTGCCTCTAAATTTGTCTTGGTCACCCCCATATGCTCCTTTTTAACTGGGCTTGGAGCTGGCTGTTCTTCTTCCTTCTCTTGTGAAGAACATGGAAGACTCATATAATCCAACCTCAGTTCGAGAGATACATTGTGAGACATATGCTACTGCTCTTGAATTCCCTCCTTCATGGCAGCAGGCTCATATTCTTCGAAGATTGATGATGGAAGAGAAAATGATGTGATCTCCATGGGATTTTCTCCATCAAAGCAATCCTCCAAGCCAGACAAATAATCTTCCTCATTGTTAACCTATTGCATGTACTCAACGTCCTCCATGGTGTCTTCCTAATCTGAAACTTTCTCACCATAGTTTCCCTCTTCCTCAAACATGAAGTTTGAAAGATAAAACTCTTTGTCAACATCAAACCTTGAAGGGGATGAAGTGGAATGAATAACTGAAGGTTCTCCTGTAGCCTACTCCACACTTGGGGCCTCTAAAAATGTATGGTCCTCCTCCTTTGCTATAAATTCAACCTTAGCCACCACTGGCTCTTCAACCTTGACCTCCTCTATTGGCTTTACCATCAAGGGGATCTTTGTAAACCCAAATTTAGCAGCCCAACTCATCAGATTGTGTATTATTTCTTTTCTGTTGGGCTCCTCTTCTTGCTTTCCTTGATTGGATTCTTGAGTATCTTCCCAACATGGACTTGGAAAAGCAAGAGGAGTGGCATGTTGGGGTTCAACCAACTTTGAAATTGTTTGTGGTGGGGATGGAGGTGGAAATTCTTGTTTGTTTGGAGGGGATGACTGTTTGGAAGGGAAAATGGTAGAAGAACTGAAATGGGGTGGAATACTAGGGAATGGAGAAATGGAATAAACACTTGGGGCAGAAACTAGGAAGCTTGGAAATTGGAGCTTGGGTTGAGATGGTGCTACTTGAGAAAGAGAAAAAGAAAAGCTATGAGATGTTTGACTTACCCATTGAAAATTTCGTCTTGACTCCAAGTCATAAGCCTCGATCTCCTCAGTTCATTGTGCAAGTTGGGGAATCATTTCAACCATGAAGTCTAGCTTCTCCTGAGGGTTGTAATGTCTTGGAAAAGGGCCTTCCCATGGATAAGGTGCCCTAGAACCAATCTTAAAAGCCTTAATTTGTGTTATGCCCCTTGATTGAACCATGCCAGCCTCCATTTTTTGAATTTTCTCCAATAAACTAGCATTCTCCACATAGTTGTCACCATTGTATGCATCCCCTTGTTCTTGATAAGCTCCATGGCCAAAATAACTTTGAGCTTACTCATATGGGTAAGTGTAATGGTCCTGGATTTGACTATAATGTTGATTTGGAGTATTTTGGAAATACGTTTGAGGTGGACTGTATTGTTGTAAGTGTGAGTTTCATGAAGGGAATGAAGTCATGATTGCACAACCTCATGGAATGGGAGAAAATGGATAGAAAAATTTTACATCTCAGAGAATGGGTTTTTGACTAGATGGAGTCACCATATGTGCTTACATGTGCCCTAAAAGGCTGAATCCCACCAAGAACACATCAACTTGATGAAATAAAGTGAATACCTCTTGTCCCACTAGGTGTGCCAAAACTATTAGTGTGGTCACATGGTGGCTTATGATTTTCTATTGTAATGAGACACCTTAGAAAGATAGAAGATCTAACTTCAAGTCCCACCAAGTGTGCCAAAATTGTTATTACAAAATCATAGCACCCTCGAATGGCCAAAGATGTGAAGTGGTTAAAATGGGGAATTTAGTGTGATTGCATAACATTGGATCATCTCTCAAGCTATGGGACTTACAAACCTAAGATGATCCTCCAAAGAAAGATGGTTCTTGTTCCCAAACTACCACCATGAGATACTCTAATGTAGGAAAAAACTAAACTATCCTAATTTAACCATCCCAAGGAACTAGAAAGAAAGAAAGGGTGAAAGAAAAGACTACACTAAAGTGGTGATACACCAGAGAAGGAAAGGGTTGAGATGCTCTGTTGAGGAAGGATGAAACATGGGAGAAAGGAAGATGGGAAGGTCAGACAGAAGTGACACAAACCTAGATCCTAATCCATGATCAAAACTCCATAAAACACAATGCCCTACACCTACAAATGTGAAATACATGAACATAAAACAGATTTGAAAGGGAGAGGCATGGAGAGACATAAATACAATGAAAAGGGTTGAAGAAACACCACAAAAACACGTTTTATTGTTGTATATGGGTGCACAGACCATTACGTTTCTGCTCAGAGGCACAAAAATGCTTTCCAGGTGTAGGAGAAGGTTTTCAAGTCAAAATGGAGTTGGGAAACAAATTTTACAGAGTTTCCTTATGCCTAGAATAATCTCTCCTTCTCAAATGAGAAGTGTTACAATATATAGAAAGAATAAGAGAGAGAAGAGGGAAAATTCAAATCCTATTTCAACTACCACGAGATATGCATTAAATCCTACCTTGAAGACTCAACTACTATTAATCAATGCCTTTCTCAAATCCACCCCAAATCTGTCGATTCTGGCTCCCTCTGTCTTTCCGGCATATTGAAGAATAACGATGGATAGAATCGAATCAGATCTAGTAGTAGGAGAAATTGAGCTTTGTATTAATATCCTCGAATATGTTTTCCCATTTTTCACCCACCAAAACCTACAAAAAATGATATTTTATGTTTCCAAGGCATAGAGGGCATTGAGATGTTTCCAAAAAATCTTCTCCCACCCAAATATGAGTTCTTAGTCAAAAGATATGGTCATTTGAATTTTTGGGTCGAGGGCGCGTAATATTTAAATGAGTCTGTCTATACCAGGTCCACGCGGAAGCTCTGTGCTCTTTTAAGATTTGACTCATTCCTTCACTCTTGGAATAGTGCCCATGTGACACATGGCGGCATCTGTAGGTTTCCCTATTTCCTTTGTATTATTCTTGAATCTTTTCCATGGGAGGAGGCACTATATCTGACCCAAGACATGTGGAGGCTTTGTGCATGTTTAGAAACTGCCCCTAGACTTTACCTTTGGAGTAGCATGGTTACGACATGTGGAGAACTCCGTGGGCCTTTGGAATTTTCAATGGTTTCCCTCACCTTTTCGGGCTCTGGGACACGTGGCGAGCTAGCGCTCATTTGATATTTTCTTTTGGACCATGCCTTGCTTGGATACGACACGTGGAGATCTCCGCGGGCCTTTGGAAATTTCAATGGTTTCCCTCACCTTTTCAGGCTCTGGGACACGTGGGAAGCTGGCGCTCATTTGAGATTTTCTTTTGGACCATGCCTTTGAAATGGTGCCATGTTGATATTTGGCGCCTTCTGCTAGCCTACCTCTGCCTTGACTATTCAACCCCCGACTCTATCCCTTTTTGGAATTTGAAACACGTGGAAGGCCTGCACTCATTTGAAAACCCACTCAAGATTTTATCTTTGAAGGAGTGTCATGTTGACACTTGGCGCCTTCCACCTGCACTCTATACTTAGTCATTTTGGGCCCACTCTCCTTTTTGACCTCTGTTGACCATTTTTTACATGGAGGGCTGGCACAAGTTTGAGTCTCCAGCATGGATTCCACTTTTGAATATGCGTCGTTTAGAAACTTGGCACCCTCCTCTAAGTTCAAGAGTTTTCAACGCCCAGTGCAAATTTTTGGGACTTTGGACGTGTGGAAGCTTGGCGCTCATTTGGGTCTACCCCTTTTGATTTAATCTTTGGAGGTGCGCAGTTTGGACACTTGGCTCCCTCTGCTGTCTCCTCCATACTTAGTCATGTTTTAGCCCATTCTGAACCATTTGCGAAGCTCGAAAACTTCAAATGTTCACTATTTCTTTTCCTTTGAGCCTTTGGCTCTTTTAACACTTCTCGGCCTCCTACCCCAACCCTGTTATTTCATTTCTGACCCTTCCTATAATTTTTTTGTTGGATTTAAAGCACGGGTTCACTTGACAAAGTCGTTTCTTGAATTTCTTCTTACACGGGGTCATTTGATATTTCACAATCCCCGCCACTCCATTGTAGAGTCTCCATGCAACCTGTTGCAGGATTCGAACATGATTTCTCTAGTTCTTTCTATGTGGGGTCGTGGCTGATCAAATATTTTATCAGGGGGGAAAAATATGGATAACACTTTCTTTATCCACATCAATATGCTATTGGATTGTGGCTGAGACATGGGCATGTATAGCCATTTAGCTCATTGTTTTGGCTGATACATGGGCTATTATATTTTGTGCATCAACTTTTTCATACTTAGATATTGAGCTATGTTTGATGATTCAAGTGAGTTTTATTCTTAATAGAATTAGTAGTTGAATCATACTAAGGCTTACAGTTGAAAGGAATGTCGATTTTACCTTCTATTGTTGGAATAAAAACAAATTATGTACATGATGCATACAAAAATATGTAGTTTATCTTATATCTAGTTATTTTCTTGAAATCTTATCTTAAAATAATTACCTTAGCATATTTATAATAAACATAAGAAAAAAAATTCGAGGTTATGCATTGTTTTACAATTGACAATAACTTATTGGAAAGGAAATGTACAAAATTATAACCATATATTACATTTATTCTATCATTCCTATATTATTTTCCTTTTAAAAATATAAATAAAATTCAAAACACATTTTATTGGAAAGGAAATGTATTAAACTGGAAATATATTACTCTATGCTTCATTTTTTTGTTTGTGTGGTGTCTTTTGTACCAAAATACTTATCTTTGTCATGTTAGATTTGAAAATAAGTTCCTGCCATCTAATCATATTTGATGAATATTTTTGGAAACATTTAATTCTCTTCCATTTGTAATTATTGGGTGAGTTTATGTATCTTGACATCTAGACATGAGCGCCTATGGGTAGGGCCATTATCCAGTACATTATATCCTTGTCCTTGATAAAAGGTGGAATTTCTTCGGGTGGAATGTGTGTAATTTCTATAAATGTTATATTATTAAATATGTAATCTTTCAAAGCTAACATTCTAACTATTTTTTAGTCTGGAAGGATTTTCTGGGACTAGAAATAATACTTAAATAATTGGTATCATGCATTTGTATTTAAACACAACTTAACAATATTTCATTTTTGCTTAGACAAGTAGAGGCCGAAAATGGGTAAAATATCAAATTATTTGTTTAGGGCTATATTTTCACTCAAAATATTTTTCAGGATTGACATATTACTGCAACATTTTGAATTCACATATATATGCCTTAGAGTCAAACAACTTCAAATATTTTTCATAAATATTTCTACACTATTGATTTGTGTTTACTTTAGCACGTGATAAGACGATATTAGCAATGGTTGTCGATTTTTTCTTTACAAGTTCAAATTGCATGATCTTACATATGTCCAAGGTTTCTAATAAAATCCCATTTATCTCATATTTAATATTTTTTCTAATCCAAAATGACGTATTGTGTTGATGTCTTTTGTGGAACAATTCATGAGTCATCTACGTATTTCTCATCATCACATCCATGACTATAAAGGAAGACACAATTACTACTTCTTGACCTTATTGTTGTGCATTACATTCCCATGGTTGTTTTGTACCCTCATATTCATAAATTTTGATATATGTTTAGACATAATAAAATGCATGGTAAATACTAGTGAAACACAAGATACATTTAGATAGGTGTTTAAAAATCATAGAATGCATTGGTAAATACTAGTGCAACATAAGATGTTGCATTATATTTAGCTTCTCCATGAAAAGAGTGTCCTTATGTAGACACCTAAAATTGGTATTTATACCCTCATTTGCTAGCGTGCACATATTTTAATTCAATCATCATCCTCTTCCAATCAAATTCCCATCCAATCCTTGTTAATCAATTAAGTGATATTAATTAATTAATCATTTAAATATTTTACATGCCCAACTATCCCATCCACATTAATCCTATTAATTAATTCATAGTAATTAATTAATCCCCTTATCCATTTCCTCAACCAACCGTCTAATTAGGATACTTTATCCTACACATAAATCACCTTACTTTTATAGCTTTCATCCCACCTATTTTTATGCCCTAACCACCTTGGATTCATCCCCAAGTCAGCTAATCCCTTCAATATGCTTTAAAGCACTAGCCTAAGCCTTTAAAACATCCAAATCCCTCCTTAAATAAAAAATCAAGCCCAAGAGGGAAACTTTCCCCATGATCGGCACCGACCCATCCTGGTCGTTGTCGACCTGCTTTAAAAAAAGTGTTTTCCTTCCATTTTGGACAATCAATTAATCATAAGGGATGTAATAACTAGAAAATCAAGCAATCAGAGATAAATCATAACTTCCTTGTGACTTCCAGAGCTTCCAGCAATAGCTACAGACATCCCATTCATCATCTAGCGTGTTATGCATCACTCACGATCTTCCTTCATGAGATCTCTCACTTTTATAGTGATTTTATAAAGTCTTCTATTAGATTATCTTTTCTTTCTGGTAGATTAACCTTTTTCAGGTCCAAAGCAGCATCAAACCATCACTCACTAACCTATTGTTCTAGTCTTAGCGCTTGCAGGTTTCCATATTTAGATATTTCTTCTCAGCCTCATCCCAATCCTGCTACAGTCACCACCAATCTTCCCTGGTCCCCATCAACCAGCGCCATGTCTATTCAAAAATATATCTAAATCCCTCTTTTTTTCATTTATCCTATCTCCCATCCCTTAGTTCTCTTTTGCAGATCCTCATATAACAACTATAGGTCTTTATCATCTTCCAGATTACTTCCAGACTTCACAGGTATTCTTATTTCATCTATAGATCCATATTAATCTTTATAGGTCACCATTGACCTACCTGTATAGAGTTTGGGTTACTATCGACCCAGACCAGGTAACCTTTATTTTGCAGTTATTAACATCTAACTAGTTTTAGATCTGTTTCTGGATGCTTTTGTTTTATTTCATCCTTATCTAAACATGAGGGTTGACATCCACAAGGGAATCTACCCACTTATTGGATCCAAAATTTCCTAGGAAGCCATTGCATACATCTATTTAATCCAATCCATTTCAGGTTTATAGATCTTGTTGTAGTTGTAATCCACCATTCAACAGCTGTATCAAGTATCAAGCATCCGAGGTAACATAAACCCTATATCCTTCTGATTTGGCTAGTTTCTTTAGTATCTAATGCATTCATTTTCATTACGAATTATAAATTTGGACTAACATTCCTAACACGATTATTGGGACCACCCTTTATGTGGTTTCTTTCTTTTCTATATCTTGCTTTTTCATACTAACACTGCAACGTGCGGTATTTATTTATTGCTTGCTTGGTTCATAGCTTGGATCACTCGTCATTCGAGAAGTGTAGAAAAATAGGAAAAGTGTTACCCAGTTATTCTTGTTTTCTTTATTTTCTCCTTTTTTCATCGTACCTTCCCTTCTTGTTTGTGTACTCATCGAACACCATATCTTGTTTTAGGCTTAAAAAAAAAGAATCCTTCCTTTTACATCTTGCTTGCTCACATATTCGAAATGGATGTTTAATCTTTTGAATCACACATCTTATCACACACAACCTAAAAATTCAAAAATCAATTAACACATCAAAAAATTCTTGTCACCTGGTCCACTGATTAGGATTTGATCACCCAACAAGAGACTATTTCAGACATTTCCCAGCCATAACTTACCTGAGACCAAACATAATTTTCCATCTCTTAGGTCCATTTACATCTATCCTCTTCACACTTTCTTAATCAGACCATAAAAAGGAATTGTTGTATTGCTTGCTTGTTTAAAAATGGAACCACAATTTTCCTCGAGAATTTTTCAACACTCCTCTGTGACCCCATCTAGGTCATTAGTTGCTTATAAGGTTTCCTCTAGCCCTATCTATGAATATCTTTGTCCTAGAGCTCACGTCTCTCACCCATATTGATCTAACCATGCTTCAACCTCATTGTCTTATGTATCCTCCCATTTATCCCCATCACCTTATACTTCATTTCCTTATATCTCATCACCTTTACCTTCATCGTCTTTATCCTCATCCCCATGCACCATTCCTTCTTCTACTCCATATTCTTTGACCTCATTACCATATTCCCTTACTATGTCACCTCTGATTATCATACCTACATCTCTTATGGATATTCCTCACGAAAACCCCATCCATTATTTCCTTCTCCGTAGGTATCATAAAATAGATCCTACTCCATTTTATGACATATCTCCTCCCGTATCACCAAGGGATACCTTGCTTGAGACTACCATATTAGACCTCCCTGTTATTGCCCCATCTCCATCATCTCAATATGATCCCACTTATCACCATACTCCTACATCCTCTCAAGCTACCCCATCTTAATCACATGATATATTTAGACATCTATTTTCCAATACCCCACCATTGAGTTCATCTACTACATCACATCGATTTAACCCATTCTCAATCAACACCATACATTAGACACCTCTTTCCACATTATTTGTACCCATTTCTTCATCCACTTCCATCCTAGGTATTGCACCCTGAACCCATTCTAACATAATTAATACATATATCATATCTACATTCATCTTACCTACCTCCCTCACTTCTACCACTTCTCTTACAACTAAATCTATTCCCACTCTTACCATGTCTGCATCAGCCTTAGCCACACCTATCTCTACATCTACACTTGTCACCACACTTACATTGACATCCTTATCACACATTTCTTTGCCTCTTCCCACATCACCTCATACTATGTCTACCCCAACATCCCTACCACCTATCTTGTCACTTATGACCACCCCACTTAGCTCATCCTCCACATACAAATCTGTTTCACACCTATCCCACCTCCCCAATCTGATCATGCACCTTCTAAAACTTATGTCACACCTCTCCAATCCACTTACGTTCCTTCTGACACTTATACCTCTTACATCTATATCCTATCCCATCCACTATCTTCCCTATCTCACATACATATTATTAATCACATCATCTAGATGCCTTTCATCGTTGCCACACCACCTATTACAGATCCCACACCTACATCTATTTTATATACTTCATCTAATTCTACACCTCCATTCCCATCTACTCTAGTAGATCGTATTCCTCTATACACATCTATTCCACCCTTAACATGTATTTCTTCCATATATTCCGTACCAGTCCCTCTTTCCCTACTTCTATGTACACATATAGTATCAAAAATTATTACTGTATCCCCATTATCCCCCTCTTCCTCCACACTGATTTCATCATTTGAGAAATATTGGAGATCCCTTTAGCTATCAGCCACTATAGGTGACCCTTGTGTTTCATCCACTCAGCCAGACGTCCCCACATCTAGCTAATCTTCACTATCCTTAGAATCCATCATGCAGAAGTTACTTCCGCCATCAGCCACCATGCCATCACTAGATCCCCTAGTAGATATTGTTGTCATCCCCTCCAAGGGTAATCCTCAAAATTCTAAACCTAAAGACCTTGGCATCCTCCCACAGTAGTCCCTTGAGCATCCTCACAAGAAGATTGACATCCCTCCTATAAGGACCAAATCTACATCTTCCATCTTGGGGCCTCATCCTTTAGTCTTAGGATCCCCTCCTTCATCACAACAAATCAACCCATCCAAATCCAAAAAAATTTATTATATCCTAGGGCCATCCCTTTCATCAAAATCATCTCCAATTATCTAGTCATCCAAGCCTAAATCATCCACCACCACTTATTCTTCTAGACCACCTAGACCTTGACCCAATCCAACTTTACCTATGTCATCCACACCGTCCTACAAGAATTTTCCTAGTGCCCATATTGAATCATATGCAGAGGTCCTCCAACATTTTCTTCAAATTTATACCATCAGGCTTCCACCTATCAAGACATTTGATCTGAACCATCTGAATCCCTCATGGTTCAACTCTTATCGTATTTGTACTTACCATCAAACTTCAGGCCATGACACAAAGCATTGTAAGGCCCTTTAGACCATTTTCCATGATCTTATTGACTGGGAATACCTCCTTGACAAGTACCCTTCACCATCTACTACTTCATCTGTAGCACATTTGATTATCCTCTTGACGAGGGTCCTCCCTTGTTCATCTATTTCATTTTCCTCGGTATACCATCTTCATGACATCTACTATCTTATTTGTATCCCTTTTTCTGGGGAGAATCTTCCCCCCATTTTTTATCTCTGAACATATTTCTTCTTGTTCCCATTGATTCATCCTTTTGCGTTAGGGGGACTTCTTTCTATGACTCATTTGTTCACAGATTAGTTCCTTTCTTCATTCAACATCATCCTATCTCATTCACATCAATTTATCTGATCGTACCTTTCATCCTTTCCTCATACGACCAATTTTGTGGCCATATCTATGCCTCCCTTAAGAAGCACCATGGCTCTCATTTAAGAATTCATCATCATGGCACATCCATTTTATAATTCATATGTAACTTATATCATCTGGTCATGACGCGTCTCGATTGTCATTTCGATCTATCACATAATCATGTTTGTCTCTCCCTTAGGGGACCTTTCACTCGTCTTAGATGCATACCTTTCATTTCCTTGAGGGGAAACACATTCTATTATTTTCACTTCCTTATCTCATCCCATCTTCCAAAGCATGAAGTCAGTTCCTTAATATTATCAGAACATCTCTACTCTGAAAATGAGCCAATGCAAAATGTTTTCCCCTAACTGGATCATACCATACATTATCACGCATAAGTATGGGTCAGGAGCCTATCATCTAGCCTCCCTTGATGGTAAACTAGAAGTGGAACTACTTAACGCATTGCACTTGTAACCATTATATTACTAGCACATTTACCAATGTTCCCTTAGTCATGTCTTCAGATCATTTCTCCATCTCATCCCATCTCCATTTCTCATTTTAATGATTTAGAACTATGTGGTCTTCTGTCACTTCCTAGATGTGACCTTAAATATGGGCACTATGGCTCTTCCCGTAGAATTTTCCTTATGGATAGGTTTTCCCTTCTCATTCAAAGCTTCACAATCATCACATGCATTTTCCTCTTGTTCACCTATTGGAACTATGCAAAGGGTCCAGGGGTATGTCTTGTACACTCTTTATCCCCTCCTAAGTAGTCTAATTAGCTAGTTTCAACTCTCCCCCATGCTTAAATCAAAAGTAAAGTATCAAAAATAGACCAATCCCTCAAAGGACAGTAGTTTATTCATGAAACAAAGAAGAAGAAAAAACAAATAAGATCAAGAGCATGAAATCAAGATCAAAAAGCAATCAAAAGTAAAATAGACCGATTCCTCAAAGTATGGCTATCATTTATTCTTGCCATCTATATATTGTAAAAAGTAGACCATACCCTTGAAGGATGGCTACTCCTTATGGCATTAGAAGGCTTCCCACATTAATCAGCCTTCCATTCTATTAGCATCCTAAGAAAGCTTCTCGTATTGATCAAATTTCTCTTTCCCCTTTCCAAAGTTGGGGCATAGTTTAAGGAACACCACTTTTAGAGAACCCTCTTTCCTTTGTACAAGTGCATCTCAATGCCCTTTTGTTATGTCAACATTAGGTCTATGAGATCATCCCATCCATATCTCTTCATGATCTTTGAAATGATGAACTACCATTTGTTGTTTGCAAACATCTGCTTTGGTCGCATGTGCCTTGTGTTTCCTGAGTCTCTTCTTATTTACCTCTAATGTGGTTGGATGCATATTTATTCATCATAACATAGTATTTCTCACACCTATGGGTAGCCATTGTTACGAGGTATTATTCATCCTATCCCCATCACATCCATTCCTCAACACATCTCTCTTCATTTTATGTTACCTATTTATCTAATAACACATTTATTCTTAATCACGTCCATTTCCAATCTATTTTTATCACATATTATCTATACATTTTAATCACCATAGTCAAAATTTAAATTTAAAACATGTTACCACATCATACATTCATATGACCATCCATAAAAATTTCAATTTCAATTAATCCTATATCTATCTTATCATCATCATAAAATCTAAACATGAAGCATATAGTTCTAGTCCTCATATCACACATCTATATCCATACTCACATTTGGATATAAAATAGCCATCTAATCACACATGTATTTCATCATCATTATCAAATATAAACTGAACATGTGTTCCAAGGTAACCATAATTATCATATCTCATCTAAGCGACCATCATCATAAATATCTAATCTAAAATCATCACATCATATAGAATTTAAATCATCACATCATACAACAAACACATGGACAAATATAACACATAATGATCTACAAATCAAAATCATATATCATATATCATGTATCAAACACGAGTTTCAATACATCAAGGCCCTTTAGGGGGCTCCCTCAAAGCATAAATACTATCAAAATAAGTAAAATGAATGTCTGATACTCTCATACCCTCTCCTTTAGGGGAAGGTATAACACAGAACCCTACGTGCCATTGCCACCCTCCTGACCTCCCTCCTCTCACCAGAGATGAGATACACTCCCTGTACTTATCGATGGCCTAGATCCACCTACCTCCTACCTCTAGGAATGCTCCCAGTATCTCAATGTCTGAAGAAACATGTGAATAACAACATCCTAATAATATTTGGCCTCATCGGCCAAAGCTAAGTGCCTATTCATCCCAATCATGTTAGGGGATGCAATCTATCCTGACCCCTGTGGCACTACCTGAATGCCACTAGTCAACTCGGTCACTAAAATGTTATCCAAATCTCTAAAGAAGTCCCTTTAGACCTTCGTATTCCTATGATAGTGGTCTCTCTCCTGAACCAGTTGGTCTTGATCCTACGTGACTACATCTCGTTGCTGTAGAGTTGTGTCTCGCTCTACCCTCATCTGATCTAGCTTGACACATAAGTGTGCCATCTCAGTAGACTCTTTTTTTGCATCATCTCCATCTCCTTCAAGAGCCACCTCAACATCCACCTCCATATCCTTAATTTCCTCCTCTCCTCCCTCCTCAGGTCCCTGAGTTGCCCATGTTGTTTTATACCAATCAGAGTACCCTGCTCCTAATACCACATCATCATCATCCTCCCACGGTGAGGCCTCCTCCTCCAGTGGGTCCTCCATGATAGGGCTCAACTTCTCTTTGTCCATCTCCTCCCTCCTATACAAAATGGGGTCATGTAGATCTAACTGAGTGACCCCAAACTATCATCTCACTTTTTCAAACTAAATGACATTGATCATATCAGTCCTCTATCCCTGGACCCACCATGTGCGTCTCATACCCTGAAACTCCACATCTTCCTCTAGCCATGCAGAGATATATCGCTACGGTCTCCATCTGACCTGATCTACATCAAGCTCTACTAGCCGGTCGACATACAAATTAACTCAATGGTCCCCTATGTCTCCAAAGGCCTGGTCATCCCTCCACCTCAATAATCTAACCTCCAGCTGAATATGGTCCCTTGTGACCCACAAAAGCTCTAGTTTTCTAATCACTGCTATATGCTCATAAGCCCAGCTGTGTAGTAAAAATCCAACATCGAACCCTAATCTCCTACAAACCTTGCATCTAGCTAGCTTATGATAAACCTAAGCCAATAATGAAGTCCCAAATGAAAACAATATTCGGTGGTCAATAGTGTCAGCCACTACACCCATCAACACCCAAGGAAATAGAGCTCCTCTTGAGTCTGAAAAATCATAGCAAGACACTTCCATCATCACCATGCAAATCAATCGGCTACATGACACCCCAACCTCATATCTCTTCTCATAAGAAAATTCCCCCAAAGAAAATATGATAAGAGGTGCATCGACTCTAAACATTCATGGCAGAACTACCAATTTGTCATCACTAGTCATGAGAACTATCTTCTCCCCTTGTATCAGTAACCTAAGAATATAATACACATCCTCTAGGGTGATAATCATCTCCCCTATCCTAAACCACAATGTACCAATCTGCCTATCCCATCTCTCCACAAGAGAAATCATAAGCCCCACATCTCATGGGATCCTCTAGTAGTGTCTAAATCCTCCTAATCCAACTATAAATAAATGGTCCCACTCAGCATCTATCACACCCCCTCTGATATGCTTGTAAAGAGCCAACACTCGGTCTCTAAGATATAAGGTCTCTCGGGCTTGCAATCACAAGAAAAAGTTACACATATTAAACCCATGATCTGAAGATACATTTAAAATGAATAAATTTTTCATCCAAAATCAAATAAAACCCTAAATTATCTAATTTTACCCTATTTGATGCCAACCTAGGTCAATTCGATGATTTTTTGGTCAAATTTATGAGCCATAGGGCCTAATCAACATCAACCATCTTGGGTCGCTACCTAGTGCCCTTAGCGTCATCAACATTTTTGTAAAAAAAATATTAAAAATAAACAAAACATTAAATTCAATCAACAACTAGTATCGGTTTTGTTACTCAACATCCTCCAAACCCTCTGGCATTTCCTCATTTCTCCTCCAACCTCCATTTTACACTCTTTTCTCTTGACAGTTTGTTATCTCTCATCGAATTCAGGCATGAAAATGAGCTTTGTCTGGCCAACATTGGGCTTATATAGCCCACTTACACCTGGTCACTATCGAACCCCTCGGGTCATCATCTATTGGCCTTAGTCACTATCGACTAGACTTACCACCAACCATCTAGGGATTTATCCCTCCTTTCTAACACCCCTTTCTAGGGCATTATCTTTTTTTGGTCTTAAACACACATTTATGGTCATGTCTACTTTACCCTTTAGGCATTTTCATACAATGTCAATGTTCCTCCGGTCAAACATACTCTTCAATTCCACATTCGTGGCTATCCTTTTTTCTTGGACACATGTTAATCATATTTATTCTATAATCCCTTATCTTTTAGGCATTTACTTTTTCATAATCCTATCTAATCTACACATGAAGTCCTCTTTTGAGGCCATATTCATATTTCCCTTTGGGCATTGCATTATTTATATCAAGTCCACTTTTGCGGAGATATTTGTTCATTTCAGACAAGCACTGTATGTACCCAAAAATGTAGGTATTGTACTATCAAAAAGAGGTTACTGAAGCCCCAATGATGATTTAGGTCTCTTCGCAAGGTGTTCAGAATCCAGAAAATCTCACCAAGTATATGTTTGCATCCCAAATGCTTTATCCAAGCTCCGTGTGTCTTGTTCTTGTCCCTGCCCCCTTTTTTTCCCCTATTTTTTTGTCTTTAAGTTACAGAACTGCCACCCTGCCTGGGCAGTGGTCCTATAACCACCACCCTGCACAGGGCGAAATTCATGTGCACATTTTCCAGAACATTCTGACGATAACATCAAACATAAAAATTAAAATTTCACCCGCATTCTTCAAACCACTTTCACTTTCATTTATGTTTTGGCCACCTGGTAAATAGTGTTTTCCCTTTGTTAATAGTAAAAGAGATCAATTCCAAGTTACCGTCTAGTAAATCTAAATGCTATAAATAGCCAACTTGTTTACAAACAAATGGCCCCTCTCCTTCTATGTTTGATTATTCAGTTTGCTTGAATTTCTTGCATAAGTTTCAATAGTTTCATATTTTTCATGAGTTATAAGTCTCCCATTTCTGTATTAGAGATCATTTGATCTTCCTGCTTTCATCTTACTTCATTGTTGTCCCATACAATCAGTTTATCATAAGATAGTTTAATTTTTAGATTAGAATCCATTTAGAGTTACAGGTTTTGTTTTTCATAAGAGATAATTTCCAAAATTCTTAGTGTGTTTGCGTTGTATTCCCATAATAAATCCTGTTAGGAATTGCATAGTCAAGCTCTGTTCACTTGCAATATCCCTCTCTTACTTGAATTGTATTCGGTTTATATCCAAAGTTGCCATTTTTTGAGTATCTTATTATACTGATGCTATCATATACACACTTTTCTGGATTCACGAGAACACGAAGGAACAAAGAGATCAAACTGAGGGGACAAAGTCACACACAACTAGATTTACCACTGCTTGTAAAATCCAAGTTTGAGCTATCAAATTTATAGTTACAACATATCAAATAGAGTAGTAAATTATTTCATTTGAGTTAAAGATCGATTTCGATATTGCCAGGGAAGCTATGGGGAATGATAGTTTTTGAGAAACTATGATTCATTCTTCACTTCTGAGGTAGGATCAGAAGTCTTTCGATTAAATTAGTTAGTTATTTAAATATTTAGGATAAATTCACAACTACACAGGAAAATAGCTATACCAGGCTACCTTGTTTGTTTTAATTTTGTTGTTAGATTAATTTTCTATTTTTTGAATATATTAGAATAGTTGCTCTTTTAATTTCATTCAAATACTTCATCAAAAATACAAAAATAAAAGAATATATGCATAGTGTAGATACATCTTTCATAATTATTTTATTCATTTCAGTTAAAATTGGATCATCTTTGTATGACAATCATGAGACCTAGAGAGCCCAGAGATTATGTTTTTGAACCAGTGGTACCTCAACCAAATCTCTCCACAACACTAGCTGATATAGATCAAGACCTTGGGATTCAGGTATTCGAACGACACTAAACCTACAAGAAATTAGTGAAAAATTGAGAGAGTTGAATATTGAAGATGATAAGGCATACACATTCTGGTCAAATCAACCCAACTACAGACTGCCTTGATAGGATATCCGTATGACCATACAAGAACTCGAAAGAGAACAAATATTTGGTTGTAATCCTTTAGTTCCACAACCCAATGCAAGAGACCTCCTCATCGACATAGATACTGGCTTACATATTCAAGTTTCCAGAACACCTGTAAGGTATTCTGAGAAAATCATACAACTTCTAGTTCTAAACATAGATGTTGGCTTACATATTCAAGTTTCCAGAACACCTGTAAGGTATTCTGAGAAAATCATACAACTTCTAGTTCTAAACATAGATGTTGAAAAGGCTTATGACTATTGGATAGTTAGAAGAAAGATTGACTCCTCATATGACCATAGGAGGTCTGCCATAACCATGAACTTATGGTTGTGATCCACAGGTACCATAACCCAACGGGCCTACTGATTAATCAAATATTGACGCTAGTTTACGTATATTAATTTTCAGATCCTCATCACTTCCACCAGAAATCATTACATAATTCTCCGTATTAAACGTAGCAGCCAATCAGGCTAGGGATTTCTGGACTAGGCTAGAGAATCATCCATAAAACTCTAGAGGATCCACTACACCTCTCATCATCATTCTCATGACCTTGTCTGGATATATACACGAAGCACCTACAAGTCATTTTCCACTTATCCAATAGCCAATAAATAAGATCTCGACAGAGCTTGACATTGATTGGAGCCTCTAAGAAACTATTATATTCGAACGATCCATTACACCAATTCAAGTTAGGAGGGCCTTCTTTGCCTTAGATTCATAGATTCCATTATTACGTGTTGAGGATATAAGGTTTCCCAACTAGTTTGTCTATGTCCACATATATTCCATTCTCACCGGTTGTCTCAGCACGACCTCGGGAGGCTGGGTATGAAGAAGAGTTGCTTGTAGATTCTCATGCTTGCATGTCACTTTTCTATCATACAAAATTGGTGAACCCAACGTGAAACAAACAACTATTCTCCTTTTATTTTCATTTATTTCATTCACCTTCACTCTTTCCCATTATTCTGTGGGTATCCATATACCCCCTGAATATGTCTGGATATGATGCATATGGCATACCTCTCTCAGGTCTCGAAGAAAATTATGGTAAAGAAAATAGACAATCGTCACCCTCGCTTTCTGTATGGGCTGACAATTATTCAAGTAATTACTTGTCATCACAAACTCCTCCTCAAAGAACTAGCTCTACTTCTTCGTTCTAAATTGACGAGTTGGATCAGCTTGTAGAAACACAACAACCAGAGCCTTCAGGATCTAACAATATGACATTTCCTAGAGAATCCACTTCATCTCCTCGGGTTTTTTTCAGAACAAAAATCACTAGACAGTCAGATCCACTCCCATTTTTTGATGAGGAGTATTTAGCATGCTATGCTAAAAGTGAGAAACACTTCCAAAACATGTACCCACCTATAGGGAGTTTGCAAACACAACCCGATACCCTACTCTTAAGAAAACACCCCCCATTCTCCCCTATGGGAAATACTCTCAGTGAAGCTTGGCAGGGTAATGATCAATTCATAACAGGGTATCATACCCCTTTATAACCTCAAGGTGTACAACAAACACCATTAAGGAAAAACATTGTGTCTTAACCAATCAAGGTCATCTTAGCCTTAGTTGAGAAAGTTAGAGGATTGGAACTTGCTCAAGAAAATCAAAATTTATATTTCAGGCAAGCAGGAATCCCTAACCATCCACATTGTCCTAGCTAAGTTGACCTCCTTACAGAAACATGCATGTTAGGCATGCCTCCTCAACATTTGTATAACTATCAGCAGCAAACACCAAATAGAACATGTTTTCAAACGCCGCTCCAGTTGAAAATATGATGCCTCCCAGATTAGCACCTAACAACCCATACCAGAGCAATGCTCCTCTCTACTTAAACATCTATTCAAAATCACCATAGGGAGACATGTTATCTTCTCTCGAGATGTTCGCTTAACCACAGGGATTTCCTTATGCTGCTGCAAATACATATGCCATGCCATATCAACAACCCATGCCACCCCCACCCCGTTAGGAGGCACCATCAATGGTCAAAGCCTATGCGGTAGGGAATTACTAAGAATATTTGAAAGAGCCCCTAGAATTCACCATACAAAAGATCATGCTTCCAAGGCCTCTTCCCAATTTACCCAAATCCAAAGGGGAGGGAGATCCAAATGCACATATCAAAGCCTATGCCATGACCATTCGAGAACTACTCCCTTGGGATGGGGTTGTTGCTAAGATATTCCCTAAAACCTTAGAGGGTATTTCCCTTGATTGGTAATACAGAATACTTGAAGTCTCGATACACTCATTCAAACAACTCGTGTCAAAGTTTATTAAAGCTTTTGATATGAACAAATTATTGAGAACAGGAATCAGGGAATTCTTACATATTAAACAAGAGCATAATGAATCCGCTGCTCATTTTATTCAAAGATGGCGTACGGTTCTCTACTCATCAGTAAGTGCTCTAAACATGGATCAGATGCAACTATGTGATTTATTCCTTCATTCCATCAATAGAGAGATAAAGGAAGAAGTCCAGAAGTTCCCACTAAGAACTTATGATGAAGTACTCGAGATTGGTCTCCGAATAGATCAAGCAATAATAGATAGCGGTCGTAAGACATACAAAACAAATGAGAACTTAATAACTTCCAATAAAAACACTATGACCTATCCTAATGTCGGGAATACCAATCAAGGACCCAAAATCCTTAACCAAAACTGCGGGGTTACAACAGATGGAGTAACAGACCAAGTTAAAAGAGAAAACATTGTAAACATTTCGCCACCCATTAACAATCAGCCAAATAACAACTTTACTCCAAAAATCAATGCAATGGATTTTAATCGTCCACCACGACAACAACAACAAAAAAACAACAACAGAAAATACAAACACAAGGTTCCAAATCAAAACCCAACTGAATATCAGAGTCAAAACAAAAGGCAACAACCTCAAAATTTTAACTCTAACAACCAACAACCTTATCAAAATTTCGGACCACAACAAGTTTCAAATCAACAACCTCAAAACTATAATCCCAATTTGTATTGTGGTTTCCACAAGATTCAAGGCCATGATACTAGGAATTTCTGTGACTATAATAAATTCATTTAGAATTTTCCAGA
The DNA here is from genome assembly GCA_019776745.2 of Taxus chinensis. Classification (NCBI taxonomy): domain Eukaryota; kingdom Viridiplantae; phylum Streptophyta; class Pinopsida; order Cupressales; family Taxaceae; genus Taxus; species Taxus chinensis. The sequence continues at coordinate 38,253,921 of CM034151.1, forward strand.
AGACCAAAGAAAACTCTTTATAGATATGTTCTTAGCAAATTCTATAGTACCCACACCAAACACTTACACAAGGGAAGCTTCCCCTCAAAATGCACCCCTCAAGATCTTTAAGAATCCACTCCCAAATAATTCTAACAATAACAGGTTAGATCCAAGTGGAATGAACAAGGGTGTTATGACAGGAAATAATGATCATGAAGCCTCAACTTCATTAAATCCACCAGTTGCACACCAATTAGGAACTCGACCGCAAACCAAGATAGTTGGCCTAGTAGAGTTAGACAACGAGCTACCCATAGAAACCATAACAAGAACACAATATTATTCTTCTCAACCAATTCCAAGCTATCCATTAGAACCAGACAATATTCAGCAAACGTTGGTAAAACCCATAGGTTCTTATGATTTAATTAATGACTTAATAAAGACCTTCTCTTATATTTTCTTCTTGGATTTGTTGAAGAACTCTCCCACCCATAAGGCTGCTCTCTTAGAAGCATTAGGCCTTCTTCATTTAATTAACATCACTTCTCCTTTGGAAACACAATTAAACCATGTAGACTTTGATGTCTACCCTCCAGGGCAGCCAGATAGGGACACTGAGTTTATATTTGATATAAGAAAAATGCCAATAGACACTGAAATTACATGTAGAGGTGACCTAACCTTACATTTACAGGTATGGGTTTACAATAACTATGTTAAATGCATAATGATTGACGATGGGGCAGTAGTTAACATAGTCCCCTTCACTTTTCTTCAAAATCTAGGATATGGAGAAACAAATTGTTCCACAACACAAAATACACTAAGAGGTTATGATAGCCTCAAGGCCACTTTAATTGGAACCATAGTTTTACCAGTCACCTTAGGATCCAAGACATTCCTCACCAAATTTTATATCATAGATTGGGAAACCAACTATAATATGATCCTCGGTCGACCATGGATACACTGCATGAAGGCAATCCCTTGCACGTTATTCTAGGAAATAAGATTTTTGCACTTAGGGAAAAAATTTGTGGCACAAGGTGACCCAAAACCCTTCGATATAAACCTAGATGACTTGAAGAAAATACCAGGTGTTCACTCTGAGTTTGAACTCCCAACGAATAAACTTAGCAAACCAATTAATTCAAAACCAGAAGAGAAGTTGATACCTACCACATAATTAGAAATTACAAATCGAGTCAAGGGCATTCTAGCACTAAAAATGAGACTAATGTTATAGAAACAGTGTCATTAGGGACTACCACAAAAATTGTAGAATTACTAGAAAATATCTACCCATTCTCCTAACATTTGATTCTATGGGTATGGGATACACCCTAGGAATCGGTTCCCTTCCATCAGATGAAGTTTTTATGGTAGAAGTAACCGAGGTAGAATAAATAGACACGATGAATATCCCAACATCCAGTTTTCCAAGAAAATATTGGACTCTCCACTTCGATGGAGCTAGATGTTGCTTTGAAGCTAGGGCAGGTGTGATTTTTACTTCTCCTAAGCACAAGATCCTACCTTTTTCCTTTAAGTTAAATTTTGAGTGTAAAAACAATGAGGATGAGTATGAAGCCCTCCTCCTTGGCCTCATGATAGCCAAAAGGATGGGTGTTGATAACATTAGAGTGCTAGGAGACTCGCAACTAGTTGCAAACCAAGTTTCTAAGGTATATGAGACTAGAGCTGAACATTTACAACTCTACAAAATGATGGCATTAGATCTAAGCAAAGGATTCAAATTCATATCAATTGAAGCAATCCCATGAGATTAGAACCTCCTCACAAATTCAATAGCAACCTCAGCTTCCCGTTTTATTCCAAACAGTGAGTTGGAAAACCTAAGTTTCACGGTATCACTTCGTACTGAACCATTGGTGCGTAAAATACAGACAAACCCACTCCTGACTCATATAGAAGCTGAGAATGAGTTTTCTATCCTAAATCACTTTGATAGTGATAGAGTCACTCTCGAATATATAAACACCTATGCAGAGATACATATCGCTCATCACATAGTGGATCTTTCCTTGATACCACATTCCTCTTCCTATTTTGGAAATCCCATGATAGAGTGTCCTTCGTAAAAGGATCTCGATATCTACAAGGTAGAGAATAGAGAAATTTTGGAACTACCTCTGATCTCGCCTGAATTTGAAGAAGGAAACACTTCCTTAATCGAAGAAACAATTGACATAAACATTGGAATGGAGGAAGAACCAAAAATTTTGAAGTTGGGATCCTCATTAACTCCAGAGGAGATAGAAATACACACCCAAATCCTCAAATAACATCAAAATTCTTTCACGTTTAACTACAAATAAATGACAGGAATTACACCACATATCACAATACATAATCTTGTCACCAAACTAGACGCAAATCCAATTAAACAAAAGTCAAGACCAATGCAGCCAAAAGTGGCTCTCATGGTGAAAGAAGAAGTAATGAAACTTCTCTAAGTAGGATTCATCAAACCAGTTGACTGTTCATAATGGGTATCTAATATCGTTCCTGTTCTAAAAAAGAATGGGAAGATATGCATTTGCATAGAATTTTGGGATATTAACAAAGCATGTCCCAAAGATGACTTCCTGTTACTATCCATTGACATCATTGTTGATGCAACAGCCATATTTGAACTGTTGTCCCTCATGGATGGGTTTTTAGGGTATAATCAGATTAAAATATATGAACAGGATCAAGCCAAAACCACATTTATAGCTCCTTGGGGAACTTATTGTTACGTTGTCATGTTGTTTGGTCTTAAGAACACTAGTGCTAAAAACTAGTGGGCAAGGACATACATATTCCACAACCTTATTCATAAAATTGTGGAATCCTACGTGGATGATTTTTTGGCCAAGGCCAAGAAGTGTTGTGATCACCCAGAAGTACTCCGTATCATTGTCTCACAATTGATTGAATATGGTGTCACATTAAACCCAGAGAAATGTGTATTTGGTGTGACAGGAGGTAAGCTTATGGGTTACATTATATCCTCATGAGGGATTGATGTTGATCTAGCCAAAATCCGGGCTATTCTTGAAATGATTCCAACATCAAACGAGTCTGGTATCAGATCATTTCTTGGGAAATTAGGTGCAATACGAAGGTTCATCCTGTATTTAAGTTTTTATATTCATCCAATCAACAATCTATTAAAGAAATATTATAGCATTGATCGGAAAGAAGAATGCAACGAGGCCTTCGAAGTGGTTAAACACTTCTTTTTGTCTCCTCCCACGTTAATGCCTCCTAGACCAGACCATCCTTTGATCCTGTATTCATGGGCTACTGATGTCTCCCTAGCCTACATGCTGGCTCAAGAAGACAATGATAAACGAGAATGTGTAGTCTATTTCATTAGCTAGATGTTGATTGATTATGAAACATGTTATACACAGGCAGAAAGAGAATGCCTTGTCATAGTCTTTGCAATGAAACGTTTAAGAAATTACATGTTAAACCAAGAAACAAGGGTCATTGTAAAGATGGATCACTTACGAACATTCCTCACACAAGGGTTTTTATCTAAAAAGGTAGGATGATTTATAACCTTAATGGGTGAATTTGAATTAACATTTATAAACCAGAAATCCATTAAGGGACAAATCATTGCAAACTAGTTAGCTAACAATCCATTAAATGGAGGTGATTTGGTAGATTTGGATTTTCTCGATGAGTGCATATACTTTGTTGAAACCAAACCCCCCATCTCTACATGCCCTTGGTACACTGACATCATCAATTTTATCATGGACCATACGTACCCAGAAGGTGCCACATCGCACCAAAGAAGATGGTTACACATTATTGTTGCTAAATATGTTATCTTAGAATAAGTGCTCTACCGTAAAGCCTTTGATAGAATGCTTTTAAGATGCATTGACACTGAAGAATCCAAAAAGATTCTTTATGAATCCCACAGTGGGATATGTGGAGGCCACTTTGGTGGTCACGCCACTGCCCAAAAAATACATAGGATGGGATATTTCTGGCCCACTATTGAACATGACGCAATAGAGTTTGTGCGTAAGTGCCACAAATGCCAAGAATTCTCCCACGAGATTCACATGCCAGCATAATCTTTGCAACCAATAGCAACCCCGTGGCCTTTCTCCACGTGGGGTCTAGATTTGATAAGGAAATTCTCTCCCTCATCAACAGATGGCCATAACTTTATAATTATGGCCATAGAATATTTTACCAAATGGGTAGAGGCCATGCCTCTCACCACCGTACCAAGTTCTATAATCGCTAAGTTTATTTTGAATCAAATCATTTACGGGTACGGTGTCCCTCAAGTCATTATCTTAGATAATGGCACATCCTTTAATAATGATGAGGTATGTGAATTATGTATAAAATTCAAGATAAACCATCATACGGCCTCCCTTTACTACCCTCAAGCCAATGAACAAGCTGAAGCCACAAACAAAACATTAAAAGCTATTCTCCTCAAAATAGTTAAGGAGAACAAATGAGCTTAGAATTTAAAATTATACCCAGCCTTATGGGCCCATCAAACCTATATAATAACACCAACAAGAGCAACCCCTTTCTCATTAGTATTTGGGGAAGAGGCAGTTCTCCTGCTTGAGGTTGAAATACCTAGTCTCTGCATCTCATTACAAGGGATTTTGGGAGAAGAAGCCTATAGAGAGGCATGCCTCTCTTAACAAGAAAGCCTTGATGAGGCTATGCTAAACTCTGAACAATAGCACAGAGCCTATGCTGACCGGATGTGCCAGAAATATAACAAAAAGGTCTACGAGCGAGAAATATATGAGGGAGATCTAGTTATAAGACTAGATAGCCGAATTGATAAGAAAACCAGCGAAGGAAGGAAATTTCGGCCCAAGTGGTTGGGCCCATACCGATTCATGAAAGACTACGAAAATGGTACATATCTTTTGTGTACGCTAGAAGGTGAGGAATTCAATGAAACAGTCAATTCCTTGCATCTTAAACGGTTTTACGCATAAGGCATCAACATCACCATTTGTATATTATATCCACCTACATTACATTAGTCACTTAGTTGTTTCATTTTGTTCACTCGTTTCGTAACCATTGTGTTCAAGGAACTTATTCTTAAGCAATTCATTACAAAATTCTGAAAGTATTGGCAAAAACATTCAAAATCATATCTCTTTAAGTTTTCATAATATCATCAAATAATTCCAAAATATTTTCATCAAGATCGACAGATAAATATTGATGAAAACTATACCAATCCCTGCATACTTGGTTTTTCTCTCTCTTTCTACTAGGTGAAGTTTTTCTTACCTACGGTCTATTCTAGAAGCTTCTTAGTGTCACATCTATCCCTTTTACGTCTCTTTGAAACAAGGATATTCCAAAATCACAGATCAGAAGTGTCAAAATCAAAAATACCAAAAAAACAGAATATTTTATTTTACACACTTCTTTGCCCCACCAACCTTCGGTGATAAGCCTGCATCTCTTACTAGTGGTGTGAGGTTGGGAAAGGAAAGAAGTGCCCTTACTCACCTATATCTTGCCTTTGGTGACAAACACATGCTTCTTACTAGTGGCATGGGGCAAGGTGTGTGGGGTCCATTGACACAAATTAACAAATCTTGGTATTTTAGAAATACAAATCAAACTATATTAAGTGGAAATAAGTCCAAATTCCAAAGATATCAAATCCTCAAAACCAGATTTTGTCAACCAAGTTGCCATTTATAGATCTAAGTCTAGATAAACTGGAAAGTAAGTTGCCTTTTGAGCTTGGTGGTAGTTTTGAGTAGAGTAAGTGTGTAGGTCTAGTTTGATTTCTGTCACTGGTTTTTCTATCTCTCATCATTTCATCCAATCAAACTCATATAATTTACACCCTTCCCAACTCTTGGTGTTGAGCCCTCGCATCTTACTAGTTGCATAGAGTTAGGAGTGGGGAAATTTCATGTCTCTCATCATTGCATGGTCACCATGTTTTTCCAAGATAAGAAGAAGCAATGAACATTTCCCAAAGAAGCCAAAAGTTTAGTACTACAATATGTTTGCATCATCACATATCAACATTAAAAAACAAATCAAAGAGAAACATTACATCATCACTTGTCATCCATTGCATACATTCTAAAAAGCATATAAAATCAAAGATTATAAAACTATATAGTATACACATGGGAAATGAATCACAAAATTCTAGATACAAGAAGATCTAGATCCAAAAAGAGATAGATATATATATAAATCATGTTTTATATACAATGTTATCATGCACTAGGCATGGTCAAAACGCTCAATGATCCCGAAAAATACAAAAACACTTGTATAAACATCTTACCAAAAATCACTGCAAAAGGACAATGTGATCTCTTAATCCCTGTGAGATCCCTCAAAAGGTGCACAACTGTGTCTAGGAATCCTGCTCTGATAATGCTCTAAATTAACTAAGGGCTCATGATCACGGCTAGTAGCTATGGTCTCATTGTGAGCACGACTCCTCATCAAGCACTCAGCGGTCCTATATCCGGCTACCTCAGCACAGAGAGAATTCATGATCTTTGTCACCTTCCAGATAGGGGAAAACACATCGGTATGTCTACCAGCTGTTGAAGGCTCTCCCACATCCGCAGTAAGCTCGGCCCATGTACTCTCTGAAGGGAGCAGTAGAGTGTCCATGCATAACTAGCAAATCAAGTCTCGCCATCCCTCAGTAGTCGCTACAAATGAAAAAGGAGAAATTAACAAATTAGAAAGTTGACCATGATAAAGTCAAAAACAAATGAAACAACAAAAAGGAAATATCAACTAAACAATTCTAACTAAAACAAAATTGAGAAAAGAGTAGTAACTCACTCGGATCTCCAGGCATCTAGGTGGGATCTCTAGGATCTGCACTTGCCACTAACGTTTCCGCTGACAGTGGAACCTTCCCCAAAAGGGAAATATCAACTAAACAATTCTAACTAAAAAGAAATCAAGAAAAGAGTAGTAACTCTCTCGGATCTCCAGGCATCTAGGTGGGATCTCTAGGATCTGCACTTGCCACTAATGTTGCCGCTGACTTTGGAACCTTCCCCAAATCTAGAAAGAAGTGGCATCCTACTACGGACTCGTCATCTCCCCCAATGTCCCGAGAAGGTAACTCCTCTTAGATCAGGGTCACCTTCTTTGCACTCTCCTTCACTTCCAATAGAAGAAGAGAATAAAATCCACTATATCGGCCTTACCAAATTTAAGTTTAATTGATCCTATCAATTATCCTTAAGCAACCAACAGATCATATCAACTCATTGCTCCCAATTCTATCATAATAGAATACAACATTTGTCTTTGCTTTAACCAAAAGAATGGTTTAAAGCATGGTTCTCATTAGGATGATTCATCTAACTCCTACGCAAAAGAAAGATAAGAACCATTACAAACTATGCCTAAACACAAGGCATCCAAAAAATAGAAACAGATTCATAACATGAATTAACTTTTTCATTTAAAGGACAACTACCTCAAAATTCAACATTAAGATATTAATCAGAACAGAATCCCAATTCAATCTAGGAAGGAATAGAGAATCAAACAGTCTACCTGTAAGTCTAAATCTACTTCCACATATTAGAAGTTAACATTTAAAGATCTGAAGCCAACGTTCACAAATAAAAGTAGACTCATACAGGATTTAATCTCTACTCGAGTCCATCCAAGGAGGATCCATAAAAAGATGGATTGCAAGAAACAAAAATTACTCATCTTAAACCAAACAAAGCAAAGTCTTGTCAAACAAATAGTCTGCCAAACAAGCTTACATTTTCTGTTCAACAAAACCAAATCATCTAATCTCTTCCTACATCATTTCTACAAATGATTTGAATAAGGAAGACCAGACAAATCATAAAGAAATATCCATTTCATAAGAGAATCAAAATAGAAAATTTCAACTAATGAACTTATCCCAACAATAGAAAGAAAGAGATCTTAATTAAAAAATGATCCAAACAATAATTCATTTATTTTTCTAACAAATGAATTTCCACTTTTTAATTCAAACATAGAAATTCATATTCTATTTCCCAGAAGAGAGAACAAAATCGACTCACAGTAAGAAGAAAGCACATTGCCATTTTCCTTACAATTCTCTACCTTTAATAAACTCGAGTTTCAATTTTAATCTTAGAATGAAATACGCATAACAGTCCTAAAAACAACATTATGTTCTACAGCAATCACATTCCTTTCTTTTACAAAGACACAAGGTTTATTTACTATATCCAACAAGAGGTAGAAAAACAACCGATCAGTAAGCTAAACATGTTCAGAAGTATCAATGAACTCAAAGACTGAAATCCCATTGTCAGGTTTCAATATTGAATTACAAAAGAGTAATTAGTTCTCAATTCAATAAGTACTATAATACAAAAAAAAATATGAACATAGACAAAGTAATCCCACTATAACAATTCAGATCATTAAAGTAAATAACTCTTCTTTTAAACGAAACCCAGAGCTTATTTTAAAAGATCTAAAGATGCGAGTTTCCACAAAATAGAGGGGGAAAAAATACCCCCGATAAAATTCCATTGCCATCTCAGAAAAGATGAAACAGTTCTCATAAAAGAATTACCAAATCCATTCATCAAACAAAGACGTTTTCAGTTAAGATCTCAAAGATTTTCAAACAGCTTGGTTAAACTACTCTACCAGATTTCCATTGAGTAAGTAGTTTGAATTGATATAGGTTATAAGATTTTAACTTAAATGAAATTAAAACCAACTCAAATTACCAGAACAGAACTGGACACATCATTCCAGCTATTAAATTCCAACACTAAGTACCAAATTACACGTACAGTATCAAATCACAAAGTCTCGAACATGAGGTAAGATATAAACAAGTGTCTTAATACATGGCAGTATATATTACAAATATACATTAACATTTAAAAACAATAGGGAGCCTCCATTATAAATTTATATCTTATCAAGAATCCCTATTTCAACTTAAAATGAAACACGATTTTCCAACAATAGTTTGGAACCATGCAAGTAACAAAATACGAGTGCGGTGTGAAAACATGAACTTCCATTAATAGTCTAGAGAAACACAAGTAATAAAATACGTGTACAGAGCCATATACGAACTTCGAACAAAATTCCAGAGTTACCTAGGATTCCAAACAATGGTTCATAACAACAAGAAGCTCTAACAAAAGTTCATATCAAAACACGAATCCCAAATACAAGCTCAAATAGAACTCAAGGTTCTCATAATGTTTAGAATTCACATATTGCAATAAAGGTCAGTTCCAAAACAACAACCTCGAATACAAATTCCAGAAATGGAAAACAGAGCTACTAAAACAAGCTTCGCATGCATGTTTCATCATTAAACTATCACAAAGAAAGTTTCCAAACCAACATTATTATTTTTTCCATGGATTCATATCCAAGATAACAAATATTATAAAACCTAGCCAATAAGTAACCAGATAAAACATGCAAACAAAGAATCTAAAAAGAGTAGACTTGTTTTAATGAAACATTTAGAGAAAAGTAAGAGATCTTAAAGATTAGAGCCTACCATGCTTGATAGTGCTTCTGCCAAATCGAAGGAGACCTCCAGCTGATCTCACAACTTCTCCTCTTCTCAATGAAAGATCAAACAACCATATTCTTTTCCCACAATGCCTCTTATACATCCCACGAACCGAAAATAGGTCTAAGACTTCAAAAATAGCCATTAAGTGCAGTTCGATCTGCTGGTTCAAAAAACCAGAGAGCATGTAGATAAAAAATCGTGAAACATTCAAAGTGAAACAACCCAAGACAAACCTGCTTGCATGCCTTCCAAGATGGTTTGTGCACAAAAAATGAAAACAATAAGTTTCAATAATTCCAATTTTTCTGTCTATTCTTCCTTACCACCACCTTCTAAGTTTGGCAAATGCCAAATCAAAATTAACATGAAATTTTATTCTAGTGACACTTCCACATAAGCCTCCACCAAGTCAACTAGCCCCTGCCAAAACTGGCAGTACCCTATGCATTCAAAACCTTATCAATAACATAAATGCCATAAGAACCATCGCTCTTAATACATGCAACCACCTAATTACCTTTTCATACCCATTAGTTTAGGATAGATCAAATTACTTAGGTTAGACCTTAGGTAGTTTATAATATATACCTTAGGTTATAACCCTAACAACAAATTTCCACCATACGTCTTAACACATAGCCTTAGGTAGTTTCCACATAGGTTAGATCAATTCACAACATAATAGTTTTAGGCATTAGGTTAGATCATCATAAAACCTTATAGTATTAGGTTCTAGGTTGATTTTAATAGCATAGTAACCCTTCCATATCCTTAGCACATATCTTTGGTTAGGATGCCAATCAACCAACAAAGTAGAATAGGAAGCTTTAGGTTAGAATAAGAATTCTATTAAGTGACATAACTTAGGTAGAAAATATTCTTACCTAGTTTAGGATTCCAAAGGATAGTCATTTTTAGGATCATGAATCCTTCCTATGCTGTGAACAGGTTGTATTTTCGTGTTCGTTAACAATGTCCTGCCATGATCGATCTCCAAGGACCCAAGCACAACATACAACTGAATGGAAATACGTTCACACAAAAATCAAAGAACTTGTAACAACAAAGTTCAGTCAATATGTCTCTTAATTCATGGAATGTCAATTTACCATTCATTCCATAGAGCAGATTTAAAACATTCCTTGGATCACTTAAATTGATCCAAGGATGATTTAGATTAATAGATAAGTTTACAACTCTTAAACCATATTGCAATTCATCTAAAAGAAGTGAAAATAGATTCAAGAAAGCCATTCTAATTCAATCAAAGGATCTTAAGAACAAAAATGATTTGGTCATATCAAACATGATCTCCAACAATCAAAAGAACATATTTTTATAAGGAAAATCACACGTCAACACTTGAAATGCAAAGGAGGAAAATAACAACTGTTCAGGGTGGTACATGCTTCCCTCTAAAAATAATCATCATCTCGATGATTACCTCTTTTAACAATTTACACCAAGGACAATCAATTCATTCAATTCTCTTATCATAAGTCAAATATATCAAAACCTTATATATAACTATTTATTCAAATCAAATAAATATCTGCCCAAAACTGACATACTTATTGTCATATAAAGTTAAAATCATAAATTTGTATCAATCAACAGAATCAATTCTATTCAAATAGATATGAAAAAGTAGTTTTTATATCCTCTATATTTTCCCAAGTTACACTCTCTTCGTTAAACTGGTTCCACTGGACCTTACATTGACTTATTTTTCGATTTCTCAAATGCAACTAGAGAGTTTCAAGCACTCGTATGAGTTTAACTATGATTATTCTTGGGTCCTAGACTTGCAAGGAATTCCAATTTAACACATGTGATAAATCTGAAACATATTTCTTAAGAAAAGAAATATGGAAAACATCACGCATTCGTGACAAAGCAGGAGGTAATGCTAAACAATAAGCTACAGGGTTGATTACTTCAACTATCTCAAAAGGTCCCACATAACGAGGTGATAACTTGGTAGCCTTGTCAAAAGTTATAGAACTCTTTTTCGGTTTAACCTAAAGAAAGACTTTCTCACCAAGTTTAAATTTCCTATCAACCCTCTTCAAGTAAGCGTAACTCTTTTTCCTATCTACTGCTTTTTTCAAGCGTTCACGAATCAATTTAACTTGTTCCATTTAAGTAATAATTTCAGGTCCAATTACTTCTCTATCTTCTATGCTATCCCAACTAACAGGGGTTCTAAATTTTCTTTCGTATAATGCCTCGAAAGGTGCCATCTTAAGAGAAGCATGATATGTATTATTGTATGTGAATTTAACTAATGGAAGATACTCTTCCCACTTATACTATTGATCCATGCAATACATTCGTAACATATCTTCTAAAACTTGATTTACTCTTTCAGTTTTCCCATTTGTTTCCGGATGATACGCATAATTGAAATTTATCTTAGTTCCTAAAGTTGCATTAAGTGTTTTCCAAAATCTTGATATCATTCTAGGATCTCTATCTGAAATGGTTAACTCAGGTACTCCATGTAATTTGAAAATTTAGTGTAAAAATATTCTTGCCAAAATAGGAGAATCATCCTTCAAATTTCCAGCAGTAAAATATGTTATCTTTGTTAGTTTATCAACAACTACTAAGATAACATCATGCTTATTTCTCAACATAGGTAACCCTTGTACAAAATCCATGCTTATTACCTATCATTTGTAATGTGGTATGCTATGAGGATACAACAAATAGACTGGGTGCATATGTTCCGCTTTAACACGTTGACATTCAAGGCAATGTGTCACAAAATCAATAACATCCTTTTTCATTCCTTTCCAGAAATATTGCTGTTTTATGTCAGCAAGCATCTTAGAAATGCCAAGGTGTCCAGAAAAAGGTGAATTGTGAAATTTAGTTAACAATTTCTTTCTCAAATCATTAAACAAAGGTACATAGACTCTGTTTTCAAATTGTAATATTCCTTCTTTATCAAAGTGAAAACTTTTATACCTCGAATCATTAGAATCTGTAGCATGTGCTACTTTTACTTATTAAAAGTAAGAATCAAATTCCATAACACTTTTTACTTCATCCTTAAACTGAGTTCTAAGTGTTATAAGAGCAGAAATGTGCTTCCTAAGACTTAGAGCATCAGCCACTCTATTTTCTTTTCCCTTAATGTAACTTAAGTCAAAATCATATTGAGACAAAAAGTCTAACCACCTTCGTTATCCTGCATTTAGATTTGGTTGAGTAAAAATGTACTTCAGCCCAAGATGATTAGTTTTCAACTCAAATGGTTTATCAAGTAGATAATGCCTCCAAACTTTAAGTGCATGAATAATGACAACAAGCTCTAAATCATGTGGAGCATAATTCAACTCATGTAACTTAAGTTTTCTACTTTCGTATGCTATAACATGACCACTTTGTAACAAAATACATCATAGACCTTCACCGGATGCATCAGTTACCACCGTAAAATCTCCATCAATATTTGGTACTGTAAGAATAGTTGTTGAAGTTAATTGTTCCTTCAAAGTTTTAAATGCAATTTGACATTTCTCACTCCAAACAAACTTTTTATCTTTCTTCTGTAAGGAAGTTATTGGTGCAACTATCTTAGAAAAGTCTTTTACTAATTTCCTATAGTAGCCAGCAAGTACCATGAAGCTTCTAACTTCATGTACATTCTTAAGTGCAGGCCATTCCGTTATAGCTATAATTTTAGAAGGATCTACAACAATTCCATTCTTACTTATTACATGACCCAAATAGTGGACTTCTGTGTCATAGAAAGAGCATTTGGACATCTTACCAAACAACCATCTCTTTCTCAGAATTTCCAAAACTATTTTCAAATGCTCATGATGCTCTTTAATGCTTTTAGAATATATGAGAATGTCGTCTAAGAATATGAGCACAAATTTTTTCCAAGTATTCTTGAAATATATTATTCATTAAATTCATAAATGCCACAGGTGCATTAGTTAATCCAAAAGGTAAAACTGTAAACTCATAATGTCCATACTTTGTTCTGAAAGTTGTTTTATGAATAAGCTCATCCTTAATTCACAGTTGATGATACCTAGATCCAAGATCTATCTTGGAATATACCGATGCTCCACGCATCTGATCAAATAAATCATCAATCCTAGGGAGTGGATATCTATTCTTGATTGTTGCCTTGTTTAACATTCTGTAATCAATGCATAATCTAAGTGTTCCATTTTTATTTTTTCACAAAAATTATGGGTGCTCCCCAAGGTGAAACACTTGGTCTAATCAAACCCTTAGACAAAATTTATTGCAACTGAGCCTTAAGCTCTACTAATTCTCTAGTATTCATTCGATACGGTGCTTTAGAAATAGGTTTAGTTCCAGGCTTGATCTCAATCGTGAAATCATATTCCATTTTGGGTAGAAGACCTGGCAATTCTTCTAGAAATACATCACTAAAGTCTCGTAACAACAGATATCGTTCCATAATATCACTGCTTTCTTCTGTTGATTCAGTAATTCTTATTACATATAAGGTACATCCTTTATTTTTGGCCTTTTTAAGTTGCATAGCTGACAATTTTCTAACAGAAATCTCACGTTTCACACCCTGAATCTCTGCTGTTTTCTACAGGTCATCTAAACAACTAATGTGTTTTTCAAAATAGTCCACTTTAGCCTTATGTTTTGCTAACCAATTTACAGCTATGATTACATCATAAGACCCTAAAGGTGCAACATAAAGATCAACCTTTATGGAAAAGTTAGGTAAATCGAGTACTGCTCCAAATAGACACATACTAATTGTATGAACAAACATTATTCCCATACTATACAATTTATGTTTTATCCATTTTTCTATCTTTTATTTTTAATTTTGATGCTAATTTACTATAAATAAAACATTCACTAGATCTGGTATAAAAAATTATCGTTATTGGTAAGCCAAATATCTTACCTAGAACTTCTATGGGTGTGGTATGTCTCTCAGCCTGTTTATCAGCTACTGCATCATGTATATCTTATGATGTTGATTCGTGATCATCCTTATTCAAAGGACATCGATGTGCATAATGATCCTTTCCACAGTTATAACATCCTCCTGGACAGGTCCAATCCTAGGTTCGAGTTTATTTCCAGCCTTAGAGTTATGATGTTGACCCCCATATGACTTATGTCCAGTTGTGATTGTTCTTGGCAACAGTGGATCCTGTGCATTACCAACAAGCTTGTTTGTTGCTACTTTCCTACTTGTTTCAAATGAGAAACTTACTTTTCATCCAGAGAAGGATTATTCCTATGGTCCTCTATTCAGATATACACAGATGATGAAGATGCAGTTGGGATTCTTCTTCCTTACTTCCTCCTTATGAGCAGAAATTGCCTTTAATTTCTGTTCTTGCCTTAAGGATTTTTCAACAACCCCTTCCATCATGGTTGGGCATGTGTATAGCCACCTAAAATTCTATAATAGGTGATGCAATCACATGAGGAATTTTTATAGACATAAACTTCTCATCAAATTTAACAATAGACCACATACTTACGCAGTTTTACAAACTACTCCCAATGCACAGGTACAGTTAGCCAAACTTGAGCTAAGTTCTTAGATTCAGTCATTTTTTGATCATAGTAGAGTTGTGGCAGCCATGATTGCCTAAAGTAACCTTTAAATTGGTTCCATGCGATATTAGATTCATCAATGTTCAACTCAGCCTTGTAGCTATCCAATCACAAACATGCTTCATGTGATAAGTTGATATGCTCCCCATATTGCCTTTGTTTCTTCTGATACAATTACTTATTGCAAAACATTTGGCCATTTTGCTGAGGCAAAAAGTTCTTATCCCCATCTACTAATGTGGTGCCATCAAACTTGGGAGGACTTGAAAGCTTTCCATTTCATTAGTGAGTTCTACTGCTAGTCAATCCTGATTGGAATTAGGCTCCACATGTATGTTAACATTGTTATTATCAACACCCACATTGTCATTGTACCATGAAGGTGGTTGATTATTGTTATTAGCTTCTTCTTCCTCCTCATTACCCATTACTTGTTGTTCAATCACAGACAAATGATCTCTTGAGTCCAACAGAGAAGCAAGGATCGCATCCAGTTTCTTGGTAATCTGCCCCACTCCTCCTTGAGGTTGGAGGGTTATTCGTAAATCATCTCATTATGACAGAAGCGGCGAAAATCCTAGCATGCAAGCAGCGGGCTATCTACACAGTATCTCTTCATCGTACCTGACCTCCCGAGGTCATGTCTGAGACATAACAGTTGGTTGTTGAAGATATTGACTTCTGTCAAATGGAAACACGCATCAGCTAATCGGGAAATCTTATATCCTTAATACGTAATAATGGAATCCCTCCAAACTACACCAAAGGTGCAAGAGGCCCTCCTAACCTAGAATTGGCGTAATGGTAGAGAACATTCAACAGCTATAATGGTTGATGTAGAGGCTCCAATCAATGTCGAGCTCTGCCAAGATCTGAGTTTCTTAGCTATTGAAAGACATGGGAAGTGACATGTGGGAGATTCGTATAGGGCTCCAGAAATAGGTCATGAAAATGGTGATAGGAGGTTTAGTGGATCTGCAGTGAACTATCCCGTGCTCTGCTGGTCTAGCCCAAAACGATATTAGATGGCATTGACTTCTATATTCGCTGATACGGAGATTTTCTACGTGATGATCCAGCTGGTAGGAGTGGTGAGGATCTAAATTCTTAGTGGGCCTCTTAAACTTGTGTCAACACGTGGCACTGATTTACAGGCCCATTGGGTTGTGGGACTTGGGTTGTGGGACTTGGGGACTCGCAACCGTGAGTTCATGGTTGTTGTGGACCTATTATGGTCCTTGGCGACACGTGTCATTAATGTGATTCTTGGAACTAGGCCTAGTAATCATATGCCTTTTCAGCCTCTATGTTTAGAACTAGAGGTTGTATAATTTGTCCCTTAGATGTACCAGTAACAAGTGTTCTGGGGACTTGAATCCTGCGTAAGCTGCCGAAATCTGGGCTGTCAACAAGGTTCCTATTCTGCCGTTAGGTTGTGGAACCAAAGTATCACAACCAAATGTTTTTACTCTGGCTTTCAAGCCCCTTACATAGTCATTCAAATGTCCTGCGCGTCCCTTTGTCCCAGCTTGTCCTATAGTGCTAGGATGGTTTGACCAAAATGTCGTAAGCTTTTTCAGCCTCCAGTTCGTTTAATCCTCTTAGTTTCTCACGTAATTGCTTGTAGGTTTTTTGCTCTGCTCGATAAAAGACTTGGAATCCTAAGGTCTTCTTTCTATCGGCAGATTCAGGCATGTCATGGCATCCATTTGTCCCAGGCACTATGGGTTCAAATATATACACTGTTTGGCTCTCTAGGTCCTGTAGGATTGTCATACAAAATCCACGCAACTTTTCCGTCCCTAATGTCCCGATAAACTGATTATGGACTAAGAACTATAGTCAACTATGCAAGAATTCTTCTATTTTTTGTATTTTCAATGATGTATTTCAATGAAATTGAAGAGAAACTTACTCTAGTATATTTATAAAATGAGACAACTAATCTTAGTAACATAGATAAAAACAAGCAAAGCAGCCTGGTATAGGCTAAAAATTCTGTGCAGTTGTGATTTTATCCTAAATATCTAATCAACTACATATATTAAATTGAAAGGCTGGATCAATCAAGTTACCTCAGAAGTGGGAGAATCAATCATAGCTACTCAGAAACTATCAATCCCACAGCTTTCCTAGTGATATGAAGATTGCGATCTTTTAATTGAAATGAAATAATTCACTAGGACTATTTCGATTACATTGTAACTAGAACTTTTTTTGAACAGCTCATAACATCCTCTGGCAGGTACCTACTTAGGCTCAGTGTTTAAATCTAGCCTTAGTGTGTATCATTTAAATCCCCTCAACGTGATCTCCTCATTCATTCATGTCCTTGTGAATCTAGGAAAAGTATTTATATGATCGTATCATTACTAGCAAGACTGGTATTCGAATAATGGTAGCTTTGGATATAGACTGAATCTAGATGTGAGTAGGAGACTGGATAGCGTAAGTGAACAGAGCTTGACTATGTAATTACTTCAGTGGGATTTATTGCTTGGAATACAACACAAGTGCATGAAGAAGAGTTTTGGATTTATACTCCTTACTTTGTCCTTAAAAACAGAAACCTACAGCTTTAATGGATTCTAGTCTCCTGCCTTATGAATCTATTCTCAATGTTAACCCCTTCCATCATGGTTGGAGCAAAAATGTGAACATCCACCTCTGAAACTAAGAAGATTAAATGGGACTTCTAAACAACAAAGAAAAACTGAATAATTGATGTAAAACATGAACTTCTCATCGTTTTTGTATTTGAGCACATACTTAAGAAGTTTTGTAAATCACTTCCAATGCTCAGAATTGACAAGATGAGGGGCCATTTGCTTGAAAACTAAGTTCTGGCTATTTGGTCATTTTCTGCATCATAGTACCAGTTATGGCAGCCATAATTTCCTAAAGTAACCTTTAAATTGGTCCATGTGATATTACTATTCATCAATGTTCAACTCAGCCTTGTGGCTGTCACTATTCATGAGGGATGCTTCATGAAAACAGTTAATATGCTCCCCATATCACCTTTTTTTGGTCTGAAGAAATTTCTATTGCAAAGTATTTCTCAAGATCTACATTTGATCTAGTGATCGTCAGCCCCATCTGGAAATGTGGTGTCATTACACTTGGGTGGACTTACCCTATGTAGGGTGGTATGTCATTAGGGACCGCCGCCCAGGTTAGGGCTAGCAGTTTCGTCACTCAAGACAAAAATGCATAGAAGGATGGGAACATTGTTAAAAATCAACACCCAGCATGTAGCATTGTCCCCTGAGTAGGGCATGTGGGATTACATTCATACCAGCTTGGTGAGATCCTCCTCATTACCCATTACTTGATGTTCAAGTACCTTGCAAAGGAGATCTCTTATATCCATCATTGGAGCAACAATGTGTAACATCAAGTTCTGGTGGTTTATAGCTACTCCTACACTCAGGTGGAGGGTTATTTGCATAGTTTCTTCTTGTTCTCACCATTTTTTTCTTACAAGAAAAAATTAAGTTTCATCAGATTGGGGACATAATAGGTCCAAAAGCTACAACCGTTAAGCTTTGATACCAAGATGTAACATTCCCATTTTAAGACTTTAGAAACAAGGGAAAAAAATTTATATTGTTCACTATTCTAAATATAGCATTATTTAGAACAAACATTCCATGTCAATAAAATTCAATGGATAAACATATGTAGCTGTAATGACTCGGTGACTCACCGATCTATTCATTCCATAACTCGGTAAGCTACCGATCTATTTATGTTATCTTATGTATCGAATATATATCGTATACTTTGTATACTTGTCATCCTACCCTACACCGGATACTGAGTGATCATTTTAAAGAACATATCTAAATGATTCTGTTGCCAATATTCATCTATATCACATTGTTTTAAACTGGTGACATAAGACAACTTACCCAACAGTTTGTGATACATTTTTGGCCAAAGATTTTTAACATATTTGTTTATGTCACTATCCTACATTGAATAAACTCGTCATATTGGAATACAATCCTTCGCCTCTCACACCCCCTACCAATTATATGATTGTTCTTTACTGCCTACCATTATTCCCCTTGTTCCAGGTTTAGCCAAAAAAACCCTTCCTAATATAACATAACCCATTATAGGAAGATGCTTACAAGAAAGGCTTAGGTAATGGGGGGCAATACTCCTATTAAAACCTAAGTCATACCAAATGTGTCAACGTCAACCCTTAGCTCTTTTGAATCTAATTCCAATCCTAACTATGTTCCCCTATCCAGACCTAGAGAGAAACTAGGATTCAAGTATGAGTTCCAGATGTGGTTAGATCTAGATATCAATGCAACAAGGTGTGACACCACATGTAACTACAATGTTGTATTCTCAAGAAACCCAAGCCTTCTCAAAATTACATCTTGCAGTTGGCATGTGCCAATCTACAGAAACTACCCTCATCTAGATGTACATACCACCCCCAAGGAATTGTTTACTTTGTTAATTTTGGATTATTTCTTTCTTGGTTACTTCTGGAACCCTTCCAAACCTAGTCCAACACATGATAATTTCTTCCTTCCTAACTTTTCTTCATTTAGATTTAGCCCCTTAAGAACTTCTTATATTCATTGTTTTTTTTAATATCTTGAACACATAGTTAAACTGTCAATTAACCATAGCTGTACAATGTTATAATATGTCTTATTTAAAAAGTACAATAAATTTTTGGAAAGGTTCAATGTAAGAATATATCCAATATAAAGTAGACTTCATACAAAATTAAGTCTGATAAATTGAATTCATATTTCCAAACCTTTTTGGTTTATGAGCAATTAAGAAAGAGAAAGAGTCTTTCTCTACAAGTTAAGTGTTAGGGTTTATCCTACCCAATGTTTGACAGGTTTGAATTAGAATAACATAATATATTGATCTTCATTCAATTAACATACACAATACATGGCTAATAAATAGCCAAACAAATAGCAAAAACAACCTCCTATAATTTAGGAGTGGTTGCAAACAATAAGCTAAATACGTGAAGTTGTTTAAAACAACTTAACATATAATTCCAGGTAATTATTTGTTGTTTCTCAACAACTCATAATATAATGTTTACACTATAATAATATTCCCAACATATACCCCCTTAGTGTGAACATGGGGTGACATGTAGTTGAAACCAAAATCATATGCCTACGCATATTTTTAGGTCTGCATACTACTCCTCTCCTCTGGACACCAGCTCCCCTCCTATACAACTGTTTCAATGACTGACACCTTCTACGCCACATCACAAAACTTCAAGAGAATATATAGGAATACTAGCATGTACCAAGCAAACATACACAAATTGTTGCTCTTTATTCTGCACACCAGATAAAATAAACACACAACTGGAAATAAATATGTCACCACCACAAAATACGACCTCGTCATTGGTGACTGACGAGAGGCGCTAAGTAGTCCTTTACCCATCCTCCATTTCCTCCTACCTCTATTTGTGTTATTTTTAGAAGAGATAATCTTCATCGCTAGGGAAAGAAAGTTCTTCATTAGTTGCATAATCTTCCTAGTCAGTTTCTTCTTCAACAATATAAGCCTTTTGATCAATCTTATCATCTAGTAGATCTTATGCCCACTTTTTACAATTTAAAATGACACACCCCACTTCTTTACAATAGTAACATTTGATTTGTCCCTTTGTAGGAATGTGCTTTGAATTGTACTTACCCTTCTTTGATGATGTACTAGCTTTATTGTGTACATATAAGACCTCTTCTTCTGGTTCTGAAGGTTCATTCTGATCAAGAAGAGTAGAAACTACTCCTTCTAAACCAATTTTAACCTTGTTCAAAGTAAAAACCATATGAGACATTTTTTTAGGAAAACTATTCAAAAGAATTGCTTTTGCATCATCCTATTTTACCTTCTCATTAATACTTGCAAGCTGATTGAGAAGACAGCGGAACTTGATGATGTGTTCTGCCATTTTTACATTTTCATCCGTCTTTAATCCATAAAGTCTCTACTTAAGAGTTGTCTTAGCACTGTCTGCTTTAGATCTGAATAGTTTATTTAATGTCTCCCAAATTTCCTTTGCTGACTTTGTGAAGTCTACATGGTGTAGGTAGGCTTTTGACAAACCGAGACCAATAGTTCCCAAGGCCTTTTGATCCTTGATATTCCATTTTTCCAGATCTGTTGAATTTGTTGGTGATGTCACATTTGGTTTAACAACATCCCACAAATATTTTTCAATCAAATTCAGCTGCATCTAGATTCTCTGTGTATGAAAATCACGTCCTTCATACTTCTCAACAAGACTCAATTTCTCCATTTTCACAACTATTATATTATTATAATTGACAGTAATAATATTGATAAATCACTATTTAAAAAGTAATAAAAGGAAATTACTTTTTAAATAATCTAAACGTTTTTTTTAGAAAGAACTGAAAAACTGTAACCCATAAACTATAATGGATTATAAATCATAAAATCCAACATTTAAATATGATTTAATTAACTTATGCAAACTGTGACTTGGCTGTTACCAAATGTGACTACTCCAAGTGATGACTGTGAATTCGAACTATGTAGCATATAAAAAGTATATATGCCGTGTCCATACAATATCCTCAGGCTTCAATAATAGTTCTATTCATGCTTAGATATAACTGTGACTGAAATATAAAATATACAATGAGTCTTTTCTAACTGCTAGCTTACATAATAGTTCTTTTCTCCAACTGTCACTCACTACGTTCTCCAACTACGTGGTCACGACACTCCTCAAAATTTGCTTCAGATGGCTCCAAACGGCTTGCACTGCTAATGCATGAAAAATGTGTAGAAGATATGATAACACGTTTCTTTTAGTTGTTGTGTTTATTTGATCTGTAAAACGTATGGTCTCTTCTTTTTCCGAATGGACGTCGCCTCTCTCATAGATCAATGTCGTTCTGCTACCACATGATAGGTTCGAATCAAAATAACATAATATAATGATCTTCATTCAGTTAACATACACAATACATGGCTAATAAATAGCCAAACAAATAGCAAAAACAACCTCCTATAATTTAGGAGTGGTTGCAAACAATAAGCTAAATACATGAAGTTGTTTAAAACAATTTGCATATAATTCCAGGTAATTATTTGTTGTTTCTCAACAACTCATAATATAATGTTTACACTATAATAATATTTCCAACAATGTCCACATTTCTTAATGTATTTTCATCACATGTTACATTACTATGTTATATAGTTTAAATAACGAATAACATATTCTGAAACTTAACAAGTTACATCACAAATAGGGAGATTGAACTAAATTTCTCTATACAACCTATTAAAAGATAACCAATTAACATATAAATAATATGAAGAATATCAACAAGATAGAATTCATCCCTTTCATACAAGTACAGAATAATTTACACAACCAATACAGGTAAACTCTCAACTTTCAATTTATCTTTATAACTTATACATTTACAAGACTTATGCATCTAGGTATACTGCATAACAACCATCTTCATTATAAAATAATACTACTTTTCCTTTTTCAATATAATCTCAAGAACGAATCAGAGTTCTTCACAAGAATCAGACTTAAATCATCCAATGCATCATATAAGTTTTTCCTTCTTTTATCACTTACGAAGTCCATCCGCAAAATTACTAGCATGGGTCAGTTCAATGAACTGAGCATGATAAGCACAAAGCCTTAAAATGAAGTGCATTCCAATAATTGTTCCATTAAAACAACTTTGATTTAATGAAACAATTATTACATCATAAATATCAATGTAAGCAATAGCAAATGGAAAAGAAGTACATTTAACCAATTGACTTCACTTCCAATAGAAGAATAGAATAAAATCCACTATATCTGCCTTAAAAAATTTAAGTTTAATTTATCCTATCAATAATCCTTAATCAACCAACAGATCATATCAACTCATTGTTCCCAATTCTATAATAATAGAATACACCATTTGTCTTTGCTTTAACCAAAAGAAGAGTTTAAAGCATGGTTCTCATTAGGATGATTCATCTAACTCCTAAGCAAAAGAAAGAGAAGAACTATTACAGTCGAGTTATATTGCTATGATTTGGGTTCCGTTGACTCTTGCTGTTATTTTTAAGGGAAATGAGGGACATCAATTTTCACAGTGTGCCTCATGATGACACTTGGTGAAGATCTAACGGTGGAGTGTGTTGGAAGCACCTGGGGGCTGGAAAATGGTCGCATAGGGGGGCAGGAGACATTCCTTAGGCTAGGCACATTTTATATGTCCCTCATGTCCCTCAAAAAAAATTAACATGAGGGTCATCAATTTTCATGTGGCGCTTGGTTTTGACACTTTTCAGAGATCCAACGGCCAAGGGTTTAGCTCCACTAGCTCATGGGAGTTGAGAAAATGCACTAAATAGGGTCACATAGGTGACCTAAGGGCTTCTTGGGGTTGGGCGCATTTCTATGTCCCTTAGCATAAAGGTACATGAAGGTCATCAATTTGCACGCGGCGCCTAGTGTTGAAACTTTTCATGATCTAGATGGATGAGGGAATGAGCTCCTACAAACACCTGGGGGTTGAACTAGCGATCCGAGAGGTTCCATGTGTGACCAGAGGGATTATTAGGGTTGGGCACATTTTTATGTCCCTAATTTCCCTTATCTTGAGGAATGAAAGGGATATGAAATTGTGTCATGCTCCTGGAGCTGACACGTGTCCTCATCCAAAATTTTCTAACTACGAGAACTCACCTAGAGGGCAACTTGAAACGGCGATATCTTGAGATCTCGATGGAATTTGTTATAAACCTATTGCGCAAAAGTGTTGTGAAAAAACCAATTTTACCATCTTGTAGAGATATGAATTCCCTTTCCGAAAATGTATCGTTTGAATCTTAACTCCATCCAGAGCTCTCGGAATCACCTCCTGAAGCTTAGTAACTCTTTTGATCCTATGCACTGCCTAAGCCTGTGAACCCTATTTTTGGTGAAATTGTTCCAACTCCTCCAAATATTTCCTAAACCTTCTAAAATAACTTCCACGATGTTTCTATACCTTCAATTCACCTCCATTTCATATTTGGCTCCTTCGGTCCATTCCAAGGGATTGCTCCAGTCTTGGGAAGGCCAGTGATAACCCTTCTCACAACTACCCGAAATTTGCATTTTCCAAGAACTCCTAAAATCACCTAGGAGGTTTGAATTGAATTTCCTAAATCACCTAGATGACTGAGCTAACATCAACTAGGAGGTCACTGGACTGATTGGGTATACCTGGGGTGCCTTGGAAGGGCAAAACTTGAAAAAAATAGCATAGGGGTATAGTTGTCATGCTCGAAAATTATCGATTTCCCTGTTGCACATTTGCATGACAACAGGAAATATGAACTAAATCCTTAATTCTAAAGTTTTTGTGATTTTAATCCTTTATATTTGTCTTTGTTACAAATGTGACATACTACTAGCCCATAGTTGACGTCTATATAGCATCAATGATGCGACTAATAAGTCAAATAGGACCCCAAGTGGTCTTTTGGTCCTAAAGTTCAACATTCATATATATATTATTAGAGTGCATAAAGGTCTCTCCTCCCTCCCTATATTATTTTTATTATGTACACATCCTAGTTGATTTTTTTTTATATTTCTAGGCCAAGGTATTTGAATTTTGATACCACTTAAAAGACTCCTTTAAATTGAAAGTTGAGACGTTTCTTTTTCTTTTTTAGAGATAAGATTAAAAAAAAATAGTTATCTTGATGGTTGCCTACATCCCTACCTATTTACACAAGATTTATAGAGCACGCAAATGATATCTCAAGTCTTGTATTTTCACTACCAATTAAAATATTATTGACAAAAAACTTAAGTTTCACCACATATTTGGCCAAGTGGATCTTTGCACCTCCAAATTTGTCTATACATTCTTCTAAATTGTTGATATAAAGTCAAAACTAATTAGGAGTTTGTTTGATGCATATGTCACTCATAAAACACGGAAAACCTTTTTTATGTTTTGATTTTTTTTAACTTACTCATATAATTTTTGAATTGTTACTCTATAAAGCGATTCAAGGCCACTGGTTCTTCCACTCCAAAGTTTTTTCCTCAGTATTGCATCAATTGCCTTTTTTTAATTTATGAAAAAATAATACACATTATTTTTTTTAAATAACAAACCTTGCCAACAAGATGTCTTAGCATGACACAATTTAATTTATCATTGAATGTTTGAGTTTGAAATCTATGAGTGAACACAAACACCAATCCCGACATACCACATGAACTACATGTGGTATTGATACCATTAATATTTTATGACAAAATCATTTTTTATTATAGTGGAGGTGTTGTTTTGAAATGTATTGAGATACAGCAAGTGCCATACATTTATCAAAATTGGGCCTGCCCCGATGAGATGACTGGGTGAACTTCAAACAAGTCTTACACGATCATTGATTAAAAACATCAATGCCATCAGTTTAGTGATAATGTGTATGAATAGTTCATTCGTCATTATTTTCAGGGGTTTCCCCCATAATTCCAAGTTTTACACATGACATAACATGACCACATTACATGGTATAGTTTGAAAATTTTATTAATAAAAAACAAGGAATTTTTTATAGGCGTGATTATTCACAAGGAGATCTGTAGAGCCTTTAATCGTTTTATTCTTCTTTGTATAGGCCAAACTTCATGTTAATGCCAAGTAGATTTCAAAAATAGCAGGTGGTTGTTGTCCACTCAAAATTCCCCACTCTGTCAAAAGTAAAAAAAAATTCAAAATTTTGAGTCTAAGTGTCTTTTCTGTCGAGCTGGTGGTGTGAAAAAAGTCTTGGAAGTCTAAAAAATCTAAGTTTTGGGTCATTCTGTAAGTATTTCGGGCCTATCAGACATTTTCGTCCCAACTGTCCCAATTACGAAAGTGCATTTTGTTCCCCGATCGGCCGAAACCTCTGAATTTGTC
The DNA here is from genome assembly GCA_019776745.2 of Taxus chinensis. Classification (NCBI taxonomy): domain Eukaryota; kingdom Viridiplantae; phylum Streptophyta; class Pinopsida; order Cupressales; family Taxaceae; genus Taxus; species Taxus chinensis. Next base: position 38,280,048 of record CM034151.1, read on the forward strand.
CCATTTTCGGACCCGTCGGAAGTTTTTATCCCAAGTGTCCCGAAGTTACTATGCGAGATGTTCCAATTTCGGCCGAACCACCCGAACCGCGTACTTCGCACTTTCTTGTCCCAAATGTCCCAATTTCAAAAGTGCGCTCTGTTCCAATTTCGCCCGAACCGGCCGAGTCGCGTACTCCGGAACTTTTTGTCTCAAATTTCTCAAGTTCAAACTTAAAGTGCACTCTGTTCCATTTTCGGCCGATTCGCCCGATTTCGTCCCAACTATCCCGAGTTCCAAAGTGCATTCTGTTCCCCGATCAGCCGAAACACCCGAACCGCGTACTTTGGAACTTTTGTCCCGAATGTCCCAAAGTTAAAAAGTGCAAGCTGTCCCATTTTCGGCCGAAACTCCTGAGTCGCGCACTTCACTCTTTTTCATCCCAAATGTCCCAAAATGCATTTGTGCGTCCTCTCCCCGTTTCGCCCGAATCGGCCGAGCCGCGTGTTTCGCGCATTCGCGTCTCACTTGTCCCAAGCGAACCAACGGTCATTCATACTTAGTTTTTCCCGCTCTACCCGAATATGCTGTTTTTCAAAATATGAATTCAAATGCGCATTGATTATCCTTCTCTCTCCTCAATGGCTATATAACGGGCAAAACCTCCTTTGCAATTCTTACATTGTTTCGAACCCTTGCAATTTGAAAACCCGCGCATGTCCCCTCCCTCTGAAACTCCTTTCCGAGCCTGGTTTGCAGCTCTATTACTATCAATATGAAGATCAAGCTCCTGGAGGAAGCTTGGGAGAACTAAAGAAGCAGTTACGAAGGACGAAGTTCAAGATGCCGATTACATCAGTTTTCAAAGATATTCATTGTCATCCTCAAGATGAAATTTCTGGTGTGTCCCTCGTGGCAAGGACATGGCTGAGACGTGGAGGAAAACTCAAGCAGCGGTTTCTGAAGACAGTGGGTCCTTCTCAGAACTGGACACCTGTCTCCCTCCCCATTCTTTTCTCTTCTTCCTATTCCTTTCGTATTCCTTGTAATTAGTTAAGGTATTGCGATTAACATTCCTTAACTATCCTTTAGTTAAAAGAAACGGTTACGAAGAGAAACCGAATTGTAAGCTATATAATGGCCTTCTTTCCGCCATTCAAGAAAGAGGAAGAACTTGGCATATATTCTGCAAGTGAAAATAGATTATAGAGAAATCAATACAGAAGGACTTTCCTTTCTTTGTCTATCTGATCTCTGTCTGTTCTAAGCTTTCATTTTTTTTCTTTGTGAAGATCATTTATCTCAAATTCGTTAGTCTCATCGATTGCATACTCTTCAACTTTGCAAGCATGGTGATCTTGCATAACCAAGAAGGAACTTTGTTTCCTTGATAACGAATCTGTGTTACGTTAAGAAACTTTAAATGATCTTACATGTTTGGATTTGATGTTCAGACACTAGATGGATAAGTTTAACAATTAAAACATGTAATATAATTTTTTAAAAGGAAATATTGACAGTGGTAAAGGTAGATAAATTACACATTAGCACATGGTCGATTCAGATACTTTAAATGATCTTACATGTTTGGATTTGATGTTCAGACACTAGATGGATAAGTTTAACAATTAAAACATGTAATATAATTTTTAAAAGGAAATATTGACTGAAAATGATGAAAAAACTAATATTTTGTTGATGGAATTTTTTTCAGGATGTAAATTAGACTACAATTTACACTAAACAATGTAAAAAATCATATGTAGTCTCATTCTAAAACTTTCGATCCGAAAGATAAAATATGCCTATCACTCATGTGACCAAAAACTAGAAGGGATTAATTATGAATGATTGTTCACATGTCACTTGTTCTCCTACAATTCCTCAAACTTAAAACTAAAAAATTAGGGTAGGGTTGCCTAGTTCTACAAAAAGAAAGCATTATAGTTAGGTTTCAAACCTAGAACCTATTAGATCTTCCCCATTTTTTTGGCCCCATATAAAAATGGTCTAGATTTCCAAGGAAGGATCATCCTTATTCTTAGATGTGGGAATTCCTTAATGGAGATCAGTCTTGACCTCTGTAATCATAGTTTTTACCCCTCCATGGTCATACCCAATGTTTTGAGTCACTATATTTTATCCTCGGTCGCCATCTTGATGACCTTTCCTCATGTACATTTTGATCTCTTTGTGTTGGTTTTCAAATCACTTTGGCTTCATCACTTTCATGCCTAATTCTATTTTGGATTCTTTCACTATTATATTACTCCATTGGCCTTGAGATGTTAATTTGAGATCCTTGGTTCACTTTGGACACACCTCCTTCAAGTTATTAACTAGCTCAGATCATACACTATCTCTAATTCATGCTCCAAATATTTGGATCATCACCACATGGGAAACTCATATTGTTAACCATCAATTTCACCAATCTTCACACTACCATGATTATCTAGCTTTTAACCAAACGTTTATTTTACTTCTAAGAATTTGTAGAAAATGAAAGGTTTATTTCTTGCATATTGTAACTTCATTACTTTACATCAACTCATGAGATACTCAACTTGTCACAAGATCGGAACTCGTTTGAGATCATTCAAAAAACCACTTAAGCTCGTAATTTTTAAGATTCTCAATGCGTGCTTTTCCATTATTAGAGTGGGTCGTGGAAGAAAAAATGCTAAATCTTGAATTATAAGGGAAGGTGTATGATAGGATGTAGGATGCATGGTGGGTAAGGGAAGAAGCGTGATGGATTCTAATGTATGCATACTTCTCTATCTATAGGTGGTGGTTAAGGAGACTTGATGTAGCCTAGAATTCAACAATACAAGCCTCGGCGCACTGGCACATCACTCAGTCTAGACTGAGCGCTCACCCGAAGTACACAAAGGTACTAGGAGCCTATTTAGGGTTGCAGTTAAAGGATGTTTAGCATAATGAAGACTTTAATCATTCAGATCTATGACTAATATATTTTTCTACAATGCATATTCAAATCTAGATCCAGAGAATAACAGACTTAATAGACAAACATAATGTAATCAAGCATGTAATATTGAATTATAACCATGATAACACCTTGTTTCAGTCCATAATCTCCATTATATTCATTGCAGTAAATACACAGAAGCTTCCTTACAATAACAGTAGTATACGCTCATGCACGTAACAGATCTAGCATCATAATCTCACTATAACCTAGTTCTCACACCTATATCTATGCTCTCTCTGCTACATAGTTCAATACATATTTATAAGGGTGGGGACTTTCCCTTCACCACTTATCTAATCCCAAAATAGGTAACATGTTATTATTAGCCATGCGTCATTACAAAAATAGGCTTACATGTAAGAGTGTTAACAATATATCTCTCTTAGTCAACTATCAGTTCGCCATTCTATCTTTATCCTGCATTCATGCAACGCACTTCATAGCTGATCATTCAAAAATAGTGAATGCATGTCGTGCAAGCCTCCAATCAGTTTGAGTGCCCCGCACGCTATCTCTAAAAATAGATCCTCATTACGAAAAATGGCTAAGTCCCGAACCTATTTCTGTTCTACGCATGACCCTCTCCGATACTCTCATGTCTTTGAATGCACTCTTCTTTCCCACATGAACCTTCTATATTTTCTTCACTAAGTGCCAGATTCTGACTAATCAACATTACCCCACACTAGTTTGCATTGCCGGCTCGGCAATGGTTGTCTCCAAAATGAATCAAATAATATGAAATAGAAATAATTTCAATGAATAAAAGAATTTCTTTAACCTATAGTATCTTCTATTACAACCTGAATAATAAATTCGGGATATTCTTCTTTTATCTCCACCTCTAAGGTCTACCAGTAATTGAGTGTGGCCTCTGCCTTCTTTAGAATATCCACTCTAATTCATCCCTTGCAATCTCTCCCTTCTCATTCTATAAGACCAACACAATGTTGGACATGTTAGTCATTCTCCCTTCCAACAAGTCCATCTTTTGAGCGATGAGTTCCCTAAGCTCATCCAGCATTTCCTTTTGTGGTTCCTGAACTGCTATAAGGGCCTCGTGCTTCTACTTAATAAGGGATAATCATTTTGCATGGCCCAATGTCTCATATTTCATGGCCTTCAAGACTTCATTATCTTCTAAAATGGTCATGGTCCTTATAACGGCATCTGGCATTGTACAAATATTTATTGCTTGATCCACCTTATTTAGTTCCTCCTCCAAGCTCTGAATCAATCCTTCATATGATGTAATATTTTGCATCATTGAAGCCTTTTCCCACTCTCCTTCCTATGCTAGATCCTTTGGTTTAGGTATGCACAAAGGTGCATCTTTAATCACTAATTCCACCAATGTACTGACATAATGTATTGTTGAAATAAATTTATTGGGTACCTTTGGCTCTAAGTGTGGCCTAGCCTTCATGATATTGTCACCAATCTCCTCTACCATGCTGATAAACACAACAATCTTCTTCTGGGCCAAGTCTATATCCTACTTTAGGCATGTTATTTCCTCATCCTTAGTCTTGATCTCCTCCCTTAGCACCCTAATTGTTATAGCTTTATCCATATTCCATCGTGCAACCTCTATCGAGACCTTCACCAAAGCATTGCTTATTTTCTCATCTAACATAATAGTAGGCTTTACACTTATGTGCCTGGCCTAAGGTGTATTTTTCAACCTCCTTGACATGCATGAATCCTCACACACATCAAACTCTGACTCATCCATGTGTGTGTGCATCGACCATGACAATTGCTTCCTTATGCGCATTGTTTCCATATCTTCATCCATTAACTCCTAACCATATAACTCCTTTTATGTCCTTGCGCTCTAGAAACGGGCGCAGACAATTTTACCTGTGTCCTCAGAGTAGCCCATGGTCAGTGGAATATACTCCCCACTTGTTCTTATTGATCTAGGCTACTTAGGAACTTAGGCTTCAAGATTTGGAACTTGTGTGGCTATGTCCTAAGCAGTTTGTGTTGTTTTCTCTTCTATCCCTTTTTATCCCTCTTCTCCATCCTTCATTTATTCATCTTTTTGTTTTTCCACATTCTTTGGAGGTGTAGGATAATTGGGTGTGCTTTCCTCTGAATCTTTTGCTTCCTCATTCAACTTCAATTTCCTTCATCTTTTCTGAGTTGTCTCCTTCTGTGGAGAGAGTCGAGGTGATCTACACACTGTTTGTGGAGTAGCACCTTGGGTCCTTGTTCTCCTGAATACTCTCTTGAAATGACACTCTCCTTGGACTGCATCCAAGTCCTCATCATCTTCCTCTTGTGGCTGATGTGGTGTAGTTACACGCTTAGCTTCATTCTTATTTGGAGGATGTCTTCCGCTTCTGTGTTCCAAACCACCACTGTCTTCTTGCTCTTCTTCTTCATCATCTACTTGAATTTTTTTTGTGGGATTAGGTGTTGGAACATTTTCCATTATATGTTTACCTTTTGGCGGCCCTAGGAGCGTGAAATAATTCTCCACATACTTAGTGTTCTCCAGCTTGGGTTTGAGTTATGCAGGTACACAAGCGTTGCTCCAGTGTCCCCAACTACCAAGCTTACAGACTTCATGTTTATAATATCTAAAATAAGTCTTGCAATGTATGCATTGTGCCCTGGATATACATACTTCTTCCTCAGAGTGTGGTAGTCATAATCTATGTTGTCTTCATTGAAGGTTAGGCGGCACACACCTAAAAAATGATGAAGTGATGCTTGGAAATATCTTGATGTGAAGGCATACGGAAGTTTAAACCATGGGCTTCAAGCTCCGTCCTTCATTGCAAATCGTGCAATGCAAAAATGTTGGTATACAGCAAACTGAACTGCCTTACCCAGCACCAAAGGAAAATCCTTGGGTATGCATCACTCTTCTTTGAACTTCACGTGGAGTCTATCATACCACATCTCTGCCCTCTGCTTGAATGATCCACTCATTGATCCATCGCATAAGTACTTACCAAATCTTTCCGTAGGTGACTTGTGTTCTATCAGGTACTCCCAAATATTTTCCTTTGGCCCATCAGGTACCCCAATCTCCATAAATACCAAAGATAATAACACAGTTCCAAAACTTATTATGTCACTTGTCCGCGCTTCTTCAATGATTATCTTTGCTATGTGATCTGCAATATTTTAGACCACTCCTTGAGACATTTTCTTTGCTACATGCAACCACATTGTGTTTACCTATGACCACCTTCCTTGGTCGTTCAACTTTGTCACAAGATGTGCAGCTTCCTACACTACTGGGTACTTTCTCAATTTGTCAATGTCCATGCCGTACGGACCCTTGGTATACCCCAGCTCCTTCCTCATTTCCAGGATTGCAACTTTATCAGTTAAATCACTATCCAAATCCAATCCTGAGGCCCTTGGTCATGTCACTATTGAAATCAAAGCAGCTGTGATTCTTACCCTCCATCCGATGAAGTAAAAGAAGTCCTCATGGACTCTTCTCATCAACCAAAAATACAATGGTTCATATTTTCCAAAATATGGTAGCTCATACAACTGGTAGAATCCATTCTGGTTTAGAAACTTCTCACCAACATCATCGTTTACTGGCATATCCTCTGTCATGCACTTGTTCATTTTCGTGCTTAGCAACGCATCGATCTCCTTCTTATTATCTGATGTTCGATGGTTATAATCATTGATTTTACATTGGTGGATATGGGAATCCCATTCTTGTCCCACAATCACACCCTCTAGATACTGCATTTCTGATAAATTATTCTCGGGAGTAATTTCTTCTTCCACTTCAACCTTCTTCTTCCCTTTATCTCCTATTGTGGGTGCTTTCTTTAGTGCCATTTGAAAAAAATATCTCTTTTCTTCCTTCTGTAATCAAGCAAGTCAAAACCCTAGTTTAAATCTTTGTGCCCTAGTGGAAATCACGTGCCCTAGATCATTTGTAATGCGTCGACTTCACTCAAACCATTCACCCATGAGAACGCAAGCTTCTCCTGCGCACAACCTGTCTCTCCACGTCTAGTTTTACAATCTACGCACCTCAACACGATTGCTTGGCTCATTCACACTTAACCCTTTTCAAATTCTCTCAATTACAACAGTAAAAATGAACTCGCATCCCGTCCTTATATAGAATTTCAAAAATTTAGTGCATTTATTTATCCTCCACCTACCAACAATCCTCTCATTAATTGACCATTTTCATTATTTCCATGTGGTACATCTTCGCACCCAAGCTATAACCTTCTAGCACACCCTCCTACCTTTTGGTTGCAGACTTCTCTTCAGTGCGCTTCCATACGCCTGAGTACCTCATCACTGCACCTTCCACTCATAGTCTTTCCAGCCTCTTCTTACCTTGTGTTATACTTGTTTCTTCATTCCTCTCTATCTATGGTCCTTGTGTCCAAAAGAAATCTCTTTTTTTTTTCAATTCTCCACCCTTGAATAGCACCCGTAGATAGTTCCTTTCATGTGTACTTATTTTCAACAGTCATGTACTTGGATATTAACAACCTACCCCACACTAAGGGTATGTGTAGTCCTCTGTGCATAAAAATTCTTCAAATAGTAAGTAGCTTCTGGCGCATAAATGCTCTTATTACACAAACACACCAACTGAATTAACAAATCATAGCGACAAAGAAGGAAACACATTAAGGTAATGTAGAATTGAAAACCTAATCTAAATGGCAACACCACCTTATTACAAACACCAAGAAGGATTATTTATAGTAGGGCTTCAACCTACTCTCGTTTAAGTAACTAGCTAACCGTATTCCATCAAGTGCCTCCAACTGACAAGCACCTAATTCAAGTATATGAGTGATAACATATGGCCCCAACAAATGTACCTTGAGCTTTCCTGGATGGTGTAAAAACTTAGAATCATAAAGGAGCACCATCTGTCCCATCTCCAACTTTTTATCCCTGATGTGCCTGTCATGCCATTCTTTCTGCCCAGCCTTCTCTTGTTTTTGACTCCAACGTGTTATGGCTTGTCACTCATCCAATTTGATTAATTATTCAATCCATTATTCTAATTTTTGATCATCAGCAAGACCTCCAGTGCATGTAATATGCAAAGAAGGTAACCTAAATGCCATAGGAAGAACTGCTTCTACACCAAACACTAACTGAAATGGTGTGGCTTTGTTCAACCTTTTATATGTTGTCTGATATGCCCAAAGTACTACAGATACTTTATCATCCCAATCCTTTCTTCCAACATCACATATTTTTTTCAATGTCTGGCTCAAGATTTTGTTGAAAGCCTCAGCAGTCCCATTTTCCTAAGGATAATAGGGTGCAATCTTATGGTGTGCAATCATGAATTCATCCAATAAAATTATGATTGTCTCATTAAGAAAATGCATGCCCCTATCACTGGTCAAACTTAAACGACATCCATACCTTGTAATAATATTTTCCCAAAGAAACCTGGTTGTTATAGCCATTGTACAATCCTTTGTAGGTGTTGCTTCTGCCCACCTTGTCAGATAATCTGTGCAAGTTATGATGTAACACAATCTAGTTCTGCGCGCAGCTGGTGAAATAGGAACCACAAAATCTATAGCCCATTTCTCAAACGGTTTTGCACTAGTAATGGGTCTTAGAGGCATTTCATCTCATTGACCTAGTTTCCCAAGACGTTGACAATGATCACAAGCCTTACAAAATTCCTTACAATCTTTATACAGGGTCTCCCACCATAATCCACCGAGTAGAATCTTGTGTGTAGTGGCATCACCTGCCTAGTGGCCACTTGCAATACCACCATGAGCTTCTTCCATAATATCCATGCGCTCATGTTCCAATACACAACGACGTAGTACTTCATCTTGACCTAATTTGTATATGTCACCGCTAATTAACATATAGGGGGTTGCACATATAGCAAGTTGTTTCTTCTCCAAGGGTTTCATTCCCTCTAGTGTCATCCCTATTCGTAGAAAGATAGCAATGTCCTCTAGTTTTGATGGTGCTCATTGTAACCTATATAAATATGCATCTGGCATGGTATCTTCAATTGTTTGTGCTTCTTCTCTTGACTGTATTCTTGATAGATGGTCTGGTCCAGAATTAATTTTCCCTGGTTTGACCACAACTGTGAAATCGAATTCCTGAAATAAGAGCACCCATCGACATATACACCTTTGTAGAACAGGCTTGTTTACCAAATACTTCAATGTCATGTTATCTGTATAAAAGACGAATGGTGTAGTTAGTAGGTACTATCAGAATGTATGTAGTGCATAGATCATTGTTAAAGCTTCGCACTCTGCAGTTGTGTAATTCTATTTTGCAGGAGTCATCTTTCTATTAGCAAAATAGATAAGATGATCTACAATACCTTCTCCAGGTTGAGCCAACAGTGTGCCAATGGTTGTGCAGACGTGTCAACATGTACATGAAATGGTTGGTCCCATGAAGCAAAATGTAGAATAGGCATGGTAGTAAGTTTTTCCTTTAATGTCTCGAATGCGCATTGATGTGGTCCTCCCCAGTATAATGTACCTTTCCTTTTCAGTAACTCTTCCAACGGTTCAGAAACTTTGGCATATCCTTTGATAAACTTCCTATAATATCATGTATGACCCAAAAATATGTGCACCTCACTCTGACTGGTAGGCTCTCTTAAGCCTATAATGACTGCAACCTTGGCTAGATCAACCAACAAACCTTCCTTGCAGATTATGTATACTAACAGTATCCCAAATGGTGTAGCAAATATGCACTTCTTAATGTTCAATGAGATACTCAACTATCTACATCTTTCAAACATTAAGTACAAATTGTCACAATGTTCCTTAATTAATACATACACCGTCCAATCATCTAAATAGACCTATAAGAAGTTATGAATAAATTCCTTGAATGCTTGAACAACTATGCGTGAAAATACAGCAGGTGCATTTTTCAGACCAAAAGGCATTACAGTATAGGTGAAGCTACCCCATTCAGTAGCAAACGTAGTCTTTTCCTGATCCTCCTAGGTAATTTAAACCTAATGATACCCAGAGAATCCATCTGTAAACGAATAGATTTCACGCCCTGTTGTTGTCCTCAAAATTCCCCTCTTTTCAAGTCAAGATTTGAAATTTTTGAGTCGGTTCCTTGGGGTATCGGATCATGTCAAGCCTGGTATTGTTTGCAGTTTTCCATTCCATGGAAAATAATTTGAAATTTAGGCGTAATGGTGGGGTTCTTCCCCTTCTTTTTCTTCCCGCATTCAGGAATGACAGGCGTATCTTCCCTGTTAATTTTTGCCCCAGCATCCACGAGTAGTACATGGATATCTCTAATTGGATGTGGCATGGCCATCTTTAAAATGACAATGGAAGCCTCCACGCATCCAAATGGCGCAACTCCAGGGGCAGGGCCCAAGGGACAATCCTCAAATTAGTGCCAGATTTCCACGTGTCCCAGGTCCAAAATGAAGGTAGAACAAACCCAAATCGGCTAAGTATGGAAGGTTTAGCAGACGGTGCCACGTGCCTCATTGGCATAACTTCAAGATTCAAAGCCAGGGGCAGTTCTCAAACTTGCACTAGTTCTCCACGTGTCCCAGGTCCAAAAAGAGGAAGAGTCGATCGTTGAAATTGACTAAGTATGAGTGGGTCAGCAGGACCCTCCACGTGCCTCAACGGCGCAATTTCAGAAGTGAAACCAAAGGGCCAATCTCCAAATGAGTGCTAGATCACCACATCAGGACTAGAGGAAGGAGCGACACATCAACTCGGTGTAATTTTAGGAGGCATTTCCAAAGCAGAAACTCAAATGAGTGCCAACTCGCCATGTGGTCAAAGTCAATGGAGAGACAAAGTTGGCCATTGAAAATTCCAAGACCGGTGGAAGGAGCCACGCATCAGCTCGGCGCAATTTTAGAAGACGTTTCCAAAGCAGAAACTCAAATAAGCGTCATCTCTCAACATTTCTAGGGGTCAACATAAGTCAAGTGGGAAGTAGGCCTGAATCGACTAAGAATGAAAGAACCAGCTGAGCTCTCCATGTGTCATCCTGGCACAATTTAAAGGCACAAGATTAAAAGGTATCCGCAGGCCCACTCCAATCAATTTCTTCCACGTGGATGGCCCAAATTTAAAGTTTTAAAAGCAAATCGAATGGCCCATATTTTAACTGGTAAAATAATGTAACAGTCATATATTTGAAAACCTAGTTTTTCCACCATTAACGTTTCTTTACGAATCAAGAATTTGAAAGGGTACGAATGATTGGAATGATTTATAACCATTTCTTGCTTGCTTGAGGAATTTGTAACCGTTTCTTGTTTACTCGAGGAAGTTATAACCATCTCTTGTGAGCTATTTGATGGGATTTCAAAGCCATTGTGCAGGGTTAGGAATCTTGATATTCTGAAACTGTAATTTCGAATCGAAAGAAACCAATACAAGGGTTTTCCCCTTTTTCCTTGGTTTTCTCTTTCCTTCTTACCTTGATATGTGAATCATTTAATCCTTTCATGCTTAGAAACTTTGTGTTCTAGTTTATACAATCTCAAGAACTTAGAGTCTATGGATTGTGCTCGTTATGAATGTGAATGGTTCTACTCTATATATCATTTGCTCAATACATATAAGGGTTTTCTCTGCCATCTCTTTTCCCTAAAAGTATTGTCTTCTTCTGCCTCCCTCCTCTCTTTAAGTCTTCTATCCTCATGTATTGATAACTGTCCATGCATAAAATACATTTCAAGATATCGAGAAACCACAATTGAATGAAAGATTGTGTATTTGTACATATGTTTTGCCCCTATTTTCAATAAGGGAACCTCTCCCATTAAAGAGGAGGGACTTGCTTGTCCCTTGACTGTGGTTTCATTCCAAGTGAAAATCTAAAACCCAATAGTTTTTAGCGACTCTACTAGGGAATTTGTTCAACAAATTTCCTTTCTAAAAAGAACAACTAATTTGATCATTTCTTTGATCTAACGACTCTAAGATGTACTCATGGTAGGACTCTTGGAATTGAAGATCCTCATTTTCAACTCCTTGATCAACAAGGTTTTCAACTTCCTCCAACAAGAAGAAATAGAAGAGCTCGTTCCATAAGCACACCTCCTGTTGAAGACAGAGCTTCCGGTAGTAGCATTCCTCGAGCATAACTTAGCCCTAATCTCCATGCCCTAATTTTTGCTAGTGTCTCAGTTCCACTTCAAGAAATATTTCCAAGTATGGCAGCACCTCGGCCTTAGGGACAAAGAGTTGGGCCTCTGGCTCTTCCTCAACCATTGCATGAGTTACCTAGGGGTAACATGAAGAATTTTCCAAAATTTAGAGGTGATGGAAAAGTGCACCCTGATGAACACATTGCAGCCTTCATTGTTGCATGTAGGGTCCTTGGAGTTGAACATGGGGATGTCTTTGTTAGGCTATTTGTGGATACCTTACAAGATAATGTTGCAAATTGGTTTTACCATCTTCCTTCTGGGACCATCACTGATTGGAATACTATAAGGGCTGAATTTGAGCAGTGTTTCAAATCTGCTGAAGATGTGCATACTTTGCTAGCTCTGATTTATCAAATCAAGAAGGAGCCATATGAGCCTATGAGAGAATTTGTGGCCAAGTTCAACAAGTTGATTAACAAGATTCCACTAAATACTATGCCTATTGATCAGATTCAAAAGTGTTTCTTCTTGAATGCTCAATTTTCGAAAGTAATCTATGCCCTGATGAGATAAAATCTTGCAACTTTGGATGCTAGTCAGAGATTACATGTTAGTGTGGAAGATGACTTGATCCTGTCTGGCAAGCTGAAAAGGGAGTTTTTCAAATCCAAAGTGTCTTCTTCTTCCTCTCCTCCTAGAGGTAATGCAGATCAGTTGGTGCAAAAGCTGGCTAATGACCTCATTTCCATCAAGAAATAATTAGCTCAGCATGCTCCATATCAAGATGTTTCGAGGAAGAACTTTCAGCCTAGGAACCGCTTGTCCTCTTCTCAAACTAGGTTGGCCATTGAAGGTCCACCCCTCAAGGTGCTTGTCAATGCTACTTGTGAGGTTCTTGAGCTTGATGATGAGGAAGAAAATGGGCTCTTTGATGAACAAGAAGAGGAAGGTGATGAAGAACTAGAGGAGCCTAGTGGTTCTCGAGTTCATTTCCTCACCACTGAAGGTGTGGATGATGAAGATGATTATGATGATGTAATGGCTGAGGTGAACAGTGAGTCATATGATGTTATGACCTGGGATCAGACCAAAAAAAAGGAAAAAGTGGTGTAACCTGCAAAAAGATCCTAGGAATACCCCATCACCATCCCGGTGATTATAAGGAGAAGAGCTATTATTCCTACTACTTCCACCCAAAAGGTAATCTCTACCAGTCCTTCTCCCTCTACTTATGCTTCTAATAATTCTTGTCCAGCAAATGATAACGTTGATAGATCAAAAGCTCCTCCTACTCCTAGTAGTGATTCCCCATCCACATCTGGATCTTTTGACATTATATACCATCTTTAAAAGACCAAGATTCAGATTTATGAAGCAGAGTTCTACCAAACCCATCCTAAAGCCTTTTCCAAAAAGGTTAACTTTGTAAATTCTAAATCTAAAACTCCAGCACATTATTCTAAAGTCCTTTTCCCCACTCCCTCTTCCTCACCTCAATCAAGCCTTGTGGCCACAGTCACTTCCCATGATGAGAAAAATGAACCATTCTATGTGACCCTTCTCGTAGCTAGCCATAAACTCAGTAACTGTGTCATAGATTCAGGAGCATCAGATAATGTAATGCATACAAAGGTATCCCATGCTTTAGGTCTAACCCTAACACGTACCTTTGGTTCTTTTTATTCCATGGAGAGTAAGAAAGTACCTTTGGTTGGTAGAATTAAAGATGCACAAGTATATTTTGTTGCTTTCCCAGAGAAAAGGGTCTTAGCCACCATTTTGGTAGCTGATATTCCTCCTTCATATGGGATGTTGCCAAGTAGAAATTTCTATAAGGAGGTAGGAGGGGAAATCCAAATGGATTGGTCACATGCCTTGATCCCTATCAATGGGAAGATGAAGAAGTTGCTGGCTGAGAAAAAAGTAGAGTATATTGTGCAAAATACAGATGATCCTAAAGCACAAATATTGTATGAAGACATTGGGCATGGGAACTACATGATCATGTCACAAGAGGAGACAAGTCTACCTAAGGGAGTGTTGTTTGATCCTAATGGTATGTGGACTTTGGAGTTTGATGGAAGTTTCTCTTTAGCTAGTTCTAGAGTTGGTGTAGTCATCATTTATCCTGGGGGTAAGGTTCATCCTTTCTCCTTCAAATTTCAGTTTGAAAATACCAACAATACTGTCGAGTATGAGGCCCTTATTCTTGGGCTGAGCATGGTGAAGGAAATGGGAGTGAAGAACCTTCTTGCTCGTGGAGATGTAGAGCTAATTGTAAAACAAGTTAGAGACCTTTATCAGTTAAAGAACATAAGGTTGAAGCACAATAGGAATCTGGTTTGGGATTCCATTGAATTCCTTGATGATTTTTCCATTGAAGTTGTGCTAAGGGAAAGGAACACTAGGGCTGACTCTCTAGCTATTTGGGGGTCCTTTTTTATTCCTCATCCTGATTTCCCTCAGGATAAATTCACCATTGAGTTGATCCATAGACCCAGTGTGCCTGACAATGCAAATAATTGGTAAGTTTTCAATAATGACTAGCATTTGCTTTCTTTCTTAGAGCTTAGAGACAACTTTGATCAGCTATACTTTGAAGGAAGTGAAAATTTACCTAGAGAGTGTGAGTCATCAATGAAGAGGGTGTTAAAGAAGAGATGGATCAAGATGGATGTGTCAAACTGAAAGGCAACAAAATTCCTAAAGAACTTGTGAGCTTGGAGGATATTTTTGATAAACATGATAGATATACGAAGTCTAAAGTTTCTGATAATTTGCTGAGACTGAGAAAGTGAATATTGGGAGTCTTGATGATCCCAAAATGGTCAACATTGGAAAATGCTACACTCAGGAAGAGAAAAAGAAGGTGGTGAATCTTTTGAAGAGGTATGTTGATGTTTTGGCTTACTCTTATGATGATCTTAAGGCTTTTCAGCCTAAAGAAATGCAACATTTCATTCCTCTTAAGTCTGGGATCAAACCCTTCAAACAAAAAAAAAGGAAATATAATCCAAAGATAGCTGATACAATTTTCTAAGAAATACAAAATCTTTTGAAGGCTAAGGTCATCTTCCCCATCCACCATTCAACGTGGATTGCTAATATAGTGTCTGTCAGAAAGAATGATGAGATCCAGATCTGTGTGGACTTCAGAAATCTAAATCAGGGTTCTTTGAAGGACAACTACCCTCTCCCCATGATGGAACAAGTATTGCAAGCCATCATAGGCTTGAAGATGCTATCTATATTAGATGGATTCTCAACGCACAATCAAGTAGATGTGAATACTATAGATCAACATAAGACTGCCTTTATTACTCCTTTGTATGCACCTTTGCATACAAGAGGATGCCATTTGGTCTCATCAATGCTGGTGCTACTTTCCAGAGGGCTATGGACTTGGATTTTGGCAGTTTGAAAGGGAAATGCATTGTTGTGTATTTGGATGACTTGATAGTGTTTTCTAAAGCAAGAAAATATAACTTCCAACATCTTGAAACAATATTGCAAAAGTGTAGAGAGCATGGAATTTCTTTAAACCCTAAGAAGTCTATCTTTTGTGTCACAGAAGGAAAGTTGTTGGGACACATTGTTTCAAAAGAAGGGATCAAGATTGATCCAGAGAGATTTCAGGCCATCCATAAAATTCCTCTTCCATCAAGTAAGAAAGGTGTCCATTCTTTCTTTGGTAAGATCAATCTCATAAGGAGATTCATCCCTGATTTTTCAGAACTTACTATGAGGATTTCTTACATGATGCAAGGGAATCAAACTTTTGGTTGGTCCTCTAAAGGGAAGAAATCATTTGAGAACATTAAACAAGCTATTGTAAATACTCCAATCTTGGTGTGCCCTGACTTTAGCAAACATTTCATTATCTATTGTTATGCCACTGAAAATACCCTAACTGTTGTGTTAGCCCAGAAGAATGCTGAAGATCATGAGCTCCATAATTTTATTCATGAGTTATGTCTTGAAAACTCATGAGCTAAAGTACACCATGATGGAGAAACATGCTTTTGCAGTTGTCAAAGTTTTCAACTAGTTTAGGTTTTACATCCTTAATTCTCACTCTGTGGTGCTGATGCCTGATACAATAATCAAATCCATTCTCTCTCAGTAAGAATTTGGAACCAAGAGAGTTAATTGGGTAGAAAAGGTGTAAGAGTATGATCTTGACATCATGCCAACAAAGCTGGTTCGGGGTAAGGGCCTGTGTGAACTCATTGCTGAAGGAGCTACCAAGGAGTTGTCCAAAGATGGAGTTGATGTCCCTGTTTTTCTGTTCCTTAGCTCGACAAATGTATGGTATGCTGACATTGCTCACTTTTTGACCCATGTAGAGTTTCCATCTCACTTGAGTGCCAAAGAGAAGAGAGCCATCAAACTAAGGTCTACACAATATGTGCTATGGGAGAATGCTTTCTTCAAACGAGGCATAGATGGAAGGTTTTTGAAGTGTGTAGACAAGGAGCAACAAAAGAAGTTGTTCTTTGCTTCTCATGACTAGGCTTGTGAAGGTCATTTCTCCTCTACTGTAACAGATCATAAAATACTTCATGTTGGTTATTATTGGTCAACTCTATTTAGAGATGCATCAAAATGGGTTGGTAAATGTGAAGCATGCTAAATGTTTGTTGGAATACCTAAGTTGGTTTCTTTGCCACTAAAGCCAATAGTGATTGATGAGCTCTTTCAACAGTGGGGATTAGATTTTCATTGGAACTCTTAACCCACATTCTATTATTGGGCATACCCATGTGTTAACTGCCACATATTACTTCACCAAGTGGGTGGAAGCCATCCCAGTCAAGAGCACTACTTCCGAGGTAGTTTGCAACTTCATTAAGGAGAACATATTGATCAGGTTTGGGACCCCAAACTAAAATTGTGACTGAAAATGCTTCCAAATTTTCTTCTGCTGAGATGATGGACTTTTTCATATGGGTATGGGATCTCCCTTGCTCATTCTTTAGATTACTTCCCCAATAGGAATGGAAAGGAAGAATCAACAAACAAGAACTTGGTGAACATAGTTAGAATGCTTGTAAATGATTCTCAGAGGAATTGGAATAAGAAGCTATATGATGCACTTTGGGCTAATAGAATTACACCCAAAAGATAAATCAGAATGTCTCCTTTCCAAGTGGTGTATGGTGTAGAAGCTCAACTGTCAGTCACGGTGGAATTTCTAGCCTTGCATCTGATGAAAACCATTAAAGATTCAAGTTTTAGTAACTCTTTGGACAAGAGAATTTTGTACCTTCAAAAGGTTGATGAGGACAGATTGCAAGTGGTTGATAGGATAGTAGCTCATCAGTTCAAAGTGAAGGCTCTATTTGATAAGAAAGCCAAACCTAGAGTTTTCCAAGTGGGAGACATTATGTTGCTTTGGGACAAAAGACATGAACCACGAGGAAGCCATGGTAAGTTTGAATCTCTTTGGCTTGGTCCTTTTAGAATCAGAAATTTTACTGGATTACATGGATAGATCTCCTCTCCCACTTCCTTATAGTGGGAAGTACCTAATTTTTTTCAAGTCCTAGGTGGCTAGGAATTCCTTTTATACATTGCGTTTGGTTTTTGGTTTTTCTCTTGTGTCCCTTTCTTGTTCTTTGTTGTGTGGTGTGTTTTGTTTTGGGTCTTCCCTTTTCATTTGTTTTGTTTCTTTTCCCATCTTGTGTGTGTTTCCTTGTATTGGTGTTGCTTTTGACTCCTTTTCCCAATGGGGATAAGGCACTGGTCCTCTTTCCCAGAGTTATCTGCAGTTCTTGATCTTGCCTTGTGTCTTTGTTCCAATCCAAGTCATCCCCAAAAAGAGCCAGCTGTTGTTGCCCTAAAAATTCCCCTCTTTTCAAGTTAAGTTTCAAAAATTTTGAGTTGGTTCCTTGGGATATTGGATCGCATCAAGCCTGGTATTGTTTGTAGTT
This sequence comes from Taxus chinensis, assembly GCA_019776745.2. Lineage (NCBI taxonomy): Eukaryota > Viridiplantae > Streptophyta > Pinopsida > Cupressales > Taxaceae > Taxus > Taxus chinensis. The sequence goes on from CM034151.1 coordinate 38,298,070, forward strand.
TTCTATTCCATGGAGAACAATTTGAAAGTTAGGCGTAATGGTGGAGTTCTTCCCCTTCTTTTTCTTCCCGCAATCAGGATGACAGGCGTATCTTCCCTGTTAATTTTTTTCCCAACATCCATGGGTAATACATGGATATCTCTGATTGGATGCGGCATGGACATGTTTCAAGTGATAGCGGAAGCCTCCATGCGTCCAAACGGTGCAACTTCAGGGGCAGGTACCAAAGGAGAGTCCTCAAATCAGCGCAGGATTTTCATGTGTCCCAAGTCTAAAATGAAGGTAGAACAAGCCCAAATCAGGAAGTATGGAAGGTTTAGTGGACGGCGCCACATGCCTCATTAGCGTAACTTCGAGAGTCAAAGCCAAGGGTAGTTCTCAAACTTGTGCCAGTCCTCCACATGTCCCAGGTCCAAAAAGAGGAAGAGCCGATCATTGAAATTGACTAAGTATGAGTGGGTCAGTGAGAGCCTCCACATGCCTCAACGGCACAATTTCAGAAGTGAAACCAAAGGGCCAATCTCCAAATGAGCGCCAACTCGCCACGTCAGGACCAGTGGAAGGAGCCACATGTTAGCTTGGTGTAATTTTAGGAGGTGTTTCCAAAGCGGATACTCAAATGAGCGTTAGCTCGCCACGTGGTCAAAGTCAATGGAGAGACAGAGTTGGCCGTTAAAAATTCCAAGACTGGCAAAAGGAGCCATGCATTAACTCGATGCAATTTTAGAAGGTGTTTCCAAAGTGGAAACTCAAATGAGCCTCAACTCTCCACGTGTCTAGGGGTTGTCAACATTAAAATTTTCCTCTGTAATTTCTATTTTATTAATGTATGTATTAGGAATAAGATGTTGTTAAGTATAATTAGTAGTGGTGTCTGATAGAAGATAATGGCATTGTCAGTATGGTGCCGCCAATAAAGTAGAGTACGGTAATAGTCAAAGTACAATAGGAATGTTGTGGTAAAAAGTAAATATTTGTCGTAAGTGGTCCGGTAATGTTAAAATGTCAAAGTTGGGGTAAGTAGAGAAGTAGGGTCTACATGATTAGGAATTAGAAATATTATATTTGTAATAAGGACAAGGAGTGATGTCATAAATATTTTTTGTATTTTATTTGTAGAAAAGTCTAAAAAGGTGGAACCCATGTGAGATGATAAGGTTTATCTTATCTTAGAAGATAAGCCTACATGTAAAGGTAAGAGTTTAGGCATGGAATATGATTGGTCGGAAGAGATTTCCTATCCTATTCTAGAGATAGGGTGGATAAGCCTGAATTTCTATAAATAGAGAGGCCATCCCCCTATCATTTATCATAGAACAAAGTTGTAATATTTATTTTATGAATAAAGGATTCATTGTGAAGGTGTGTTAAAGAAGTCATCAAGAGGAGTAATTGTGAAGTTTCTCCCATAACTATTGCTGGAAAACAAGTGGAGTTGGTAACACTTGGAGTAATTCATGGGTGAGATTGTAACAATTTCATGTTAATAATACATTTTACAGTTGTATTTCAGATTTGTCATCATTCTTTTATGTCATAGTCTGTGGTATTCTTGTGTTATGTTTGTTGTTGTGTTTCCAGATTACTACCACCAAACCAAAAGTTGTGCATTACTAAAATAATAATAGCACGAGGAGTTCCCGGTGAAATACTATCAGAGTGTCAGATTCATGTTGACATTTTGGTTCCATTTCTGGGACCATTCCTCGTTGGTGGATTTTTTGGAGAGATATTCCCACTTAGTCAAAAATCATTTGGAGGGTAACCTTATTTTTACCGTGCATAGTAGTTACCATGGTAAAATCACTTTTTACCATGAATAGTATTTACCACAGTAACTTCACTTTTTACCATGAATAGTATTTACCACACTAACTTTACTTTTTACCATGAATAGTATTTACTGCAATAACTTCACTTTTTACCGTGAATAGTGTTTACCACAATAAAGTCAGTTTTTACCACAGTAAGTCAAGTTTTACCATAGTTTACCATGGTCATTCCTATTTTACTGTAGAAAGGTGTAAAGTCACTTTCTATTATAGTGATTCCAATTATTTGTGCACATAAGTCTTGTTGATTGTACTTGTGGGTTGGTATTTCACTGTGGTTACTTTTGAAAATGGGGAAGATTCCTATTTTTCAGCCCAATCTAATGAAGATGCTTCCTCTTTCATTCAAGAGTTTAAACAATCTTGCATTTGTAATGGCCTCATAAGAAGGGAACAATGGACTGAATTTTTTCCTACCTTTTTGGATGGTTCATCCCTTAGGTGGTTTGAAACACTAGGTGATAATGTGAAAAACTCATGGGATTTATTAACTGAAAGTTTTCTTGAAGAATTTGGTGAACAACAGAAATATGCAGATCTCATGATCGAGATCACAAAGCTATCCCAAGGAGAGAAGGAGAAGATAAGGGATTATCATGCTCGTGTTCTAGAGCTAAGGAGGAAGCTCGATGCCCAGATCCAGAAGGAAGGATTAGTGGATGGGTTGATGAATGGCATGGATAATCTCCTCTGTAAGCACTTCATTCTTGGGATGAAGCCAGAGATCAAACAACAAGTGAAGTATGACCACCCAGCGACCCTTGAACAAGCAAAGGAGATTGCAAGAAGGAAAGAAGAAAGCATGGAAGAAGAGCCCAAAGAAATTGTTGCTAAGGTAGAGCCTACACCAACACCTTTGGTCCAGAATCCACAACCACTCTCGGTGAGCAAAAATATTTCTCCTAGTACATCTACTGAGTATGAAGATCTGCTCAGGAAGATGGGCCAGTTAACTATTAATCTTCTTCAAGGAAAATAATTTAGTTCCCAGGGAGAGATAGAGGTCCAAAAAGAAATATATCTAAAGTTGTATGTTATGGTTGTCATAAAAAGGGTCATTATAAGTATAATTGTCCAGATAGAGCTTCTACATCTAGTACAAGAGATAATGATAAAGGAAAAATCACCTGTGAATTCTTTTGATGTAGTAGATAGGAGCATAAATAATGAAGCAGATGTGTTTGTAACAAAAAGAAAGAAAGAGAAAGATAACCAATATGTAAATGACCCTAAAAATATGAAAGGAGAGACTAGTAAGAAACATAGGAGAAGAAAGTTGGGTGTGTAAGATTTTTTGATTTCACATGGGCAAGGACCATACTCCATCTTAGAAGATCTATCCAAAAGGCCTGCAAATATTACATATGGTCAACTTCTAGCTATGTCTTCTGAGAAGAGGCGGGAGCTGCGAAGTGGACTCAATGCTCGACGAAGGAAGGAGGTTGAGGTCCTTATTTTGGAAGCAGAGGCAGATCCCTATGCTCCACAAGCTGAGGTATTATGTAATGGTATTTCAATTCATGATGTCTTAGTAGATGGAGGTGTTGTAGTTAATGTAATGACCAAGTCTGTAATGAATATGTTGGGTTTAAAAATTGATCGCCCCTCAACACTTATGTTAAGGTCATTAAATAAGGGAAAAACTAAACCAGAAGGTGTTGTTTCAAATGTGGCAATATCTGTCATGGGTGTTGTATGTGTGGTAGACTTCCAGGTGATGAAGAATGGTACTGTTGCATACCCAATGTTGTTGGGAAGGCCATGGCTAAGAAGATTTCATGCAAGAAACTACTGGAATGAAGGCTTCATGACACTTGGACGTGGCAGAGAGAGGGTGAAGATAAACATGATCCCTCAGCATCATAAGGTAGAACCTATGGATTCAAGTGATGAAATTGATGATTGGACATCCTCTGATTACTCTAGTACCAGTGAAGTGGACACAGAAGATGAAGAAAGTGAGGTTGATGTTTCGGTCATGGATATCCTTCCAGTCACACCGAATCATGAACCCATAAAATTATCTGAAGAAGAAATTGATGATTGTCTCCAACAAATAAAGATTGGTGATGTTGTGATGGAGAGTGAGAAGGAATCCTACCTCCAGCTCTTTCGAAGGTACATACACTTATTCACTTTTGATTACAAGGAACTCTGTCAAGTAAGTTGGGTAGAACATTCTATTGAGCTGGTAGATGGTGCTAAGCCCATAAAGTAAATGTCATATAGAATGAATCCTAATTTCTCCAAGACTATAAAAGAAGAAATAGATAAGTTGCTTGATGTAGGATTCATATTTGCTGTGGAGAATTCAGAATGGGTTTCTCCCATTGTGATCTCAATAAAAAATAATGGGAAGCTACACATTTGTGTTGATTACAGAAAGCTCAACAAGGCAACAAAGAAAGATCATTACCCTCTTCCATTCTCATATCAGATCTTGGACGAAGTAGCTGGCTAGGAGTGCTATAGTTTTGCTGATGGATATAACAGATACAACCAAGTTCGTATAGCAGAGAAAGATCAGCTGAAGACCACGTTCACCACTCCTTGGGGAACGTTTGCTTATAGAGTTATGCCTTTTGGGTTGTGTAATGCTCTAGAAACATTCCAATGCTTGATGAATAGGGTGTTTGAACCCTACATTGGAAGCTTCATCAAAGTATTTCTGGATGATTTTTGCATCTATGGGAGAAAAATGGACCACCTGCACCAGATGGAGACAACATTTCAAAGGTTAGATGAAACACAAGCCTCACTAAACCCTACAAAGTGTGTCTTTGGATGTTCTAAAGGTGTTTTGTTAGGGCATGTTGTGTCCAGAGATGGTATTGGTACTGATCCTGATAAAGTTTCAAAAATCAAAGAGTTACCATTTCCTATGAATAGAAGTAAGTTGAGATCATTTTTAGGCCATGTGGGTTACTATAGAAGGTTCATCAAGAATTTCTCAAAGATTGTACAGCCACTAACCCAGTTCTTGAAGAAGGATGTTACTTATGAACTAAGAAAGAAGGCACATGAAGCTTTTGAACAACTAAAGGAAGCTTTGGTGTCTTCACCTATTTTAAAGAATCCAGATTAGAGCAAGCCATTCATTGTGTATATTGATGCCTCAGATGCAACACTAGGAAGTACTCTGAGCCAAAAGGATGAAAATGGGAATGATCATCCAGTTTACTTTGGGAGCAGACAAATGAGCAGTGCTGAGGTAAATTATACTGTAACAGAAAAAGAGGCTCTAGCTATCATTTTTGTTGTAAAGAAGTTTAGAAATTACTTGCTATGGTAGAAATTTATAGTTGTAACAGATCATCAGGCTCTAAAATATATTGTAAATAAGCCTAACCCATCATGGAGGATAGCAAGATGGATAATTTTTCTACAAGAATTTGAATTTGATATTATAGATAGGCCAGGAAAGAAGCATGTCAATGCAGATGCACTCTCTCAAGCCTATGATGGTTTAGGTTCATCTTGTGATGATGATGATTTCCCAGATGTAACATTGTTATCCCTTGACACAATCCCTAGTGAATACATAGATATTTGGAATTATCTGAATGAATTCAAGTTTCATGATGGTGCCAATGCAAAGACTAAGAGGAAGATTACTCAAGCCAGTCGTCCATATTCTATTCTGCATGGAGTATTATTTCGAATAGGACCTGATGGACAATACAAGAGGGAAGTTGGACGTGATCAAGGGAAGGAGCTAATAGAATAATTCCATAATGGTACATGTGGAGGACACTTCTCTAGACAACTTACAACAAGAAGGATCTTGGATGCAGGTTATCACTAGCCCACTCTTTTTAGAGATTGTTATAATTATTGTAAGACATGTGATATTTGTCAAACACATGGTAACCGTAAGACTTCATCAGCTCCATTATGCCCTATTCTTCCACTTGGTCCCTTTGAAAAGTGGGGAATAGATATTGTAGGTCCACTTCCAACTACCCCATGCCAAAATAAGTATATTGTAGTTGTCATAGATTATTTAACCAAGTGGGTTGAAGCTAGGCCATTGAAAATAAATTCCATGGATGAAGTGGCAAGGTTCATATATGAACGCATTGTCACCAGATTTGGTTGTCCATTAGAAATTGTAACAGATCAAGGAAGCCACTTCATTAATGAGGTGGTAGAGGCCCTAGTAAACAAGTTTTCTATTAAGCACAAGAAGGCAACAACTTACAAGCCAAGCACAAATGGATAGGTGGAGCGAACAAATTATGTATTGTGCCAAATCCTAGCAAAATATGCAGCTTTGCAGGTACATAAGTGGGATAAAAGGATTCATGTAGCATTGTGGGCATATAGGGCAACATCAAAATCAACAACATGATACTCCCCATTTCAATTGGCTTATGGCATTGATCCAGTTCTTCCTATTGAGTTTGATATTCCCATTGTGAGAGTTATGAAAAATGAAAGGATGGATGAAAGTGATTCAGTAAAGGAAAGGTTGGTACATCTTCATTTGCTAGAGGAAATGAGGGAAATAGCAAAGGATACAAGCTATAAGAAGAAAATGAAGCAGAAGGAATACTTTGATCAAAAGATCCGTTGGTCTCCATTTCATGTGAATGACTTGGTTCTAGTATATGATTCCAGATACAAAAAAAGAAGGCAGAGAAAATTTCTTCCCAAATGGATGGGGCCCTACAAAATAGTAGTTGTGCATGAAAATGGTACATATCAACTGGAGGAATTAGATGGCACTCCCATTACAAAATGGGTCAACCATGACAAGTTAAATATTTTCCAGGCACCAGCTTCAGAATGTCCATAACAGTCTACTCCGAGGACAGAGTAGAAGCTAGTTAGGGGGAAAATGTCGACATTAAAATTTTCCTCCGTAATTTCTATTTCATTAATGTATGTATTAGGAATAGGATGTTGTTAAGTATAATTAGTAGTGGCATCTGATAGAAGATAACGACATTGTCAGTACAGTGCCGCCAATAAAGTAGAGTACAGTAATAGTCAAAGTACAATAGGAATATTGTGGTAAAAAGTATATATTTGTTGTAAGTGGTCCGATAATGTTAAAATGTCAAAGTTGGGGTAAGTAGAGAAGTAACATCTACATGATTAGGAATTAGAAATATTATATTTGTAATAAGGATAAAGAGTGATTTCATAAATATTTTTTGTATTTTATTTGTAGAAAAGTCTAAAAAAGTGGAACCCATGTGAGATGATAAGGTTTATCTTATCTTAGAAGATAAGCCTACATGTAAAGGAAAGAGTTTAGTTACATTGAATATGATTGGCCGCGAAGACATTTCCTATCCTATCTTAGAGATAGGTTTGGATAAGCCTCATAATTTCTATAAATAGAGAGGCCACCCCCTCTCATTTATCATATAACAAAATTTGTAATAATTATTTTATGAATAAAGGATTCATTGTGAAGGTGTGTTAAGGAAGTCATCTTAAGAGGAATAATTGTGAAGTTTCTCCCATCCAACTATTGTTGGAAAACAAGTGGGGTTGCTTTTAACACTTAGAGTAATTCATGGGTGAGATTGTAACAATTTCATGTTAATAATACATTTTATAGTTGTATTTCGGATTTATCATAACCGTTCTTTTATGTCATAGTCCTTGTGGTATTCTTAAATGTAATGTCTATTGTTGTGTTTCCAAATTACTACAACCAAACCAACTAAATTGACAAAGCATTAGTGAAAAATAAAGAAACACATTAAGGAAATGTAGAATTGAAATACCTAATCTAAATGGTAGCACTGCCTTATTAAAAACACCAATAAGACTTATTTATAGTAGGGCTTCATCCTACTCCCGTTAAAGAACCCAGGTAACCGTATTCCATCAAGCACCTCTGGCGCAACTTTAAAGGCACAAAATGCAAAAGGCGTCCATAGGCCCGCTCCAATAAATTTCTTCCATGTGGTCGACCCAAATTTAAAGTTGTAAAAGCAAATCAAATGGCCCATATTTTAACTAGTAAAATAATGTAACGGTCGTATATTTAAAAACATGTTTTTCTGCCATTAACGTTTCTTTGTGAATCGAGAATTTGAAAGGGCACAAATGATTAGAATGATTTGTAACTGTTTCTTGCTTACTCGAGAAATTTTTAACTGTTTATTGCTTGCTCAAGGAAGTTGTAACTGTCTCTTGCGAGCTATTTGATGGGCTTTCAAAGCCATTGTACAAGGTTGGGAATCTTGATATTCTGAAACTATAATTTTGAATCGAAAGAAATCAATACAAGGGTTTTCCCCTTTTCCCTCGATCGTCTCTTTCCTTCTTGCTATAATCTGTGAATCATTTAATCCTTACATGCTTAGAAACTTTGTGTTCTAGTTTATACAATCTCAAGCAGTCCCATTTTCCTGAAGATGATATGGTGTAGTCTTATGGTGTGCAATAATGAATTCATCCAATAAAATTTTGATTTTATCATTAAGAAAATGTGTGCCCTTATCACTGGTCAAACTTAAAGGACATCCATACTGTGTAATAACATTTTCCCATAGAAACCTAGCTGTTGTAGTCACTATGCAATCCTTTGTAGGTGCTACCCAAAAAGATATCACAGTATAAGTGAAGTTATCCCATTAAATAGTAAAATTAGTCGTTTCCTGATCCCCCTGGGAAATCCTAACCTGATGATACCCAAAGAACTCATCTGTAAACGAATAGATTTCGTGCCCTGCAACGCCTTCTAGTATTTCCTCAATGAATGGTATGGGAAAGGGATCGGCCAAACATGTAGCATTCAAATCCCTGTAGTCCATGAAAATATTGATCCATCCATCCTTCTTGATACTGATCACCATGGGACTAACCCAATATGACTCATCAAGGGGCTTGATAATTCTAGAATTAAACATTTTGTCAATCTCTTCTTTGACATTTTCACGCAAGTTGGGGTTCATCCTATAGGGTCTCTTTCTAACTGGGTGTGCACCCTCTTCAATATTTATCTTCATCTCCCCTAATGATTCATGCATGACTTTAAGTTCATGGTACCCCCTAGGGAATTCATCTTGATAATTCCTTGGTAACTCTAAGATTTTTTCCACTTCAGAGTATGACCAATAGTCTCCAATTATGGCTTCCTTAGGCTCGGCATCTGATCCAATATTCACCCTCTTTTTCTTCATAGGTTCATGATAGGCACATGTGGCCGTATCTGGACTGTCCAATAACTTACATGCCTACTTATTGAATGTTTTACATCAAGATTTTCTACTTCTTCGTCATCCACTAAGTAGACCATTTTTCCTTTTTCTTTCTCAAGGAAAAGCACGTTGAAGTAGTGTGGCATCGGCCTTTATTTCTTCAACAAGATGCGCTCCCGAGTCCCCTTCATCTAATAACTCCTGAAGGAGTTCTTCAGCCTTAGCAGTATCTCCCATAGTTAAGAACTTTATGACTTTTAATGCTTCTTCCACCCAAGGCTTTGTAGAGAACGTCAAATGTCTCAGCCATTCCTGTAATTAAATCTTGCCAATTTTTGGTCTCTCTATGGAGTTCTGCATATACATACGAAGCACGCGCACAACCTTGTAAAGTGGAATAAAATTTGTGCACCCAAAGAAAAGGTGGTAAAGATTCTTTCCCTTCTATCCAGAGTCTCTCACACTTCTGAACATGGTGATGAATAGATTGATTACCATGATAAGTACATATTTGAGTAGGTGCATTTCTCTTGAAGAACCTAGTAGTAAGAGGGATCCTAATTTCATTCCATCCTACAAGATTATCCTTGTGGGCCACCCACCAACATGTCTATTGTCCCACGTAGGGTATATGCTAGCATATTTCTTCTATCCAGTAGGTCTATCCACTATTTTTCCATGGCGTGCAAGAATACTGTAGGATCTTCTTCTCCAGTGTAACAAGGTACTGAGTTGTTACCTATCCTCCTGACATATTGCGTGGTTTTTTGCCTCTAGGAAATATGTTCTTTACTTCGTGCCCTACCAACTCATAAGTTCTATGAGCCTAATTATCACAAGCAACACTTATAGTATCACTAATAGATTGTGCATCCTCCCACTGAATTATTCCTTCTTTAGTTGGCTCAAGTATCTTTGGATCTCGGATGGTGCGTACATAAATCCTATTCAGATCTTCTTCACTTAAGGGCTCAACATAGGGCACATATTTTCCATCTGTTAAAGGGATAATAACTCTCTCCTCCTTATTTTCAAAATTGATATAACCCTTGTTGAACCAAAGATCAACATTATTTGCATAGCACCAAGGATTCCCAATAGAGCTAGGAATCTATCCGGCTCTATCAGTGCTAAAACCTCAAAGTCTCCAGTGAACTTGGCTCCTTGTATGGTAATGGATGCATCTTTCAAAACTCCGATGGGAGTGGCATTAGTCTGATTAGCCATGAACAATACATTAGAGGATGATTGCAATGGGGGTCTCCCCATTTGTTCCCATGCATCTAAGTAAGAACATTGACTTTTCGCGCACGTATCAATCAGTATATTACTCAATAGCCACCCATCCACAACAACATTTAGAGTGATTTCCTTGTCATAATCTAGGCTATGAGGGGGAAGATTCGACATGCAGGATCTGTCATCCAGTCTCAATACTTGCGTTGGAGTGTTTCCCTTTAACCAATCCCCTAACAATGGAATGATATTTTCCTGGCACAACATTTTACACACTTCTCTTAAGTCATCTATATCAGTTTGGACCATCTCTAATACTTTCTTTTGCTCCATCTTTCGTGATTACTCTTTTAAGTATTGTATCTCACCCTGAAGATTCCTGAGAACTTCCATGGTTTCCTGATAAACCTCCTTCTGATGGGTAGGATCTAGGTACTGTGCATGTAGAACCTCCTCCTTAGTGATGGTAGGATTCTGCTGCAATGCTTCTTTGGTGTGCTGCCTCAGTGCGGGTCGTGATATTTACTTGCAACACCTCAGACTCTACTTCCAACTTAGGCATCCACTGATTTTCCATAGCATGCATTGTATCCTAACCATCCATGCGCCTTTGTTTTCTTGTTTATGCTTCTTACTAAGATGCTCATACAAGTCTAGGCACTCCTCATAGCTATGGTTCTTTCCACAAAAAGAACATGTAATATTCTGAGGACATTCACGCCTGTAGTGGTCAAGAGATCCACATGTATAACATGTTCCATGAGGGAACTCACTTCTTCCACTACCATGGCCTCATCCTCTAAATCCACCATGGTATCCTTAACCTCTGGCCATGACCACCTTCAAAATGCCCTTCATTCCGATCATAGCGCACCTGATTGTGATCCCGATCCTGATGCTCATTCTTTCCCTTAGAGTTATCTGAAACTCTTGTCTGTCATACACCAATATCTATAGCATCATGGATCTGACCAATCAGCCAGCAGTCTTCTGTGTCATGAGTCATGGACCTACATATTTTACAGTAGCTTGAAACGTTCTTCCTTATTGCGCGTTGTAATAATGGGCAGTGGCTATCATCATGGTTTAAATGGCATATCTCACAATCCAACAACAATGAGCATACTGATCTGCGAGGACAACTATCCTTTGTGTGACCTTCTACTTCACAATCTATGCACCAAATCCCTGTGTGCATCTCATGTGCTGAATTTGCTAATAGTTTCTCCAACTATTTTTCCATAGCTGCGATCTGTGCTTCTAAAAATGGGCTCACCCCAGTATCTATGCTTCCAACTACCTCAATGCGTAAGGCTGCTTCAAGTGCTTCACACGGATCAGTGTATGTCTTATGTGATAATGCCCTCCTAAAAGGGGTAATCAATCCCCCAACAAACCATTGTGCATGTTGGCTTTGTGTATATCATAAGAAAGCTTAGATAACATTGTTTTAAAATGGGCATCATACTCTCTGACACTTTCAGTAGTTCCTTTCTCAATATCCTTGAGCACACTTATACTCTTCTACTCAAACTCAAGGATGTGAAACTCTTTAAGTAATGCATCTTTTAAAGTTGTATAGTCTACACAAGTCTGATCAGGGTCAAATTTCTGTACTAGCTGTGTGTGCGCCCTTGTAACGTAGTAGTAAATTGGCTTTCCCTACACTCAAAAGTCATGATTCCTTTTGTGTGCCACAGTATTTCACACATATGCACATGTTCAAAAACATATTCTATGCCCCTATACTCTGGAAGATGAAGATACATCTCCATGTAAATATTCTGGGGTTGGTGCAGACCTTGACCACCTGATCCAGAACCTCATGTGTTTCCTCTACCTCCAGAACCACCAAATCCACTGGAACTAGAGCTACCTATGCCTCCTGATCCCAAACCTGTAGCTGGGGTTGGACCAGAAGATGTACTTCCCTGTGTCCCAATAGTAGAACTAAACTGTACCCCGAATAGTCTGCGAAGCATTACCACTCCCTAGAAGTTAGTCCAAAATTTGCGCACTTGTATTATGTGCTGATGATACACCTGAAAAGGTACTCCCATATAAAAACAAAGTCATTTGTGCTTCCATTGTTGTGCATTTTATAAGACTCGCTCCTACTCTCCCACTGCTTGAATTAGCTTGTTGACTATTTGTTGTACTAGATGCTGGAAAACTAAGCACAAGGGCAAGGTTTCCAGGTGGATTCAGATGTGCACAGTGATCAAGGTCGTCTCTGCTAGCAAAATTTTGTGTGAGGCCGAGGAGGGATCCCTATCATGCTTTCCCAAATGGGGGAGTTTCTGATGCTCTGACTCCACATCTTGGCGTGAACTTCCAAATCCTTCCCAAACCATCTCTCTCCTCAACGCCATCCACTCTGCAATGTCACGTTGATTTCTCTATCTCCCTCTCACGTGCCTCATTATACTTAAGCCACCTTTCCTCTCTCTTCCTTTCTACCGCTAGGTCTATCATCTTTCACCAAACCTGCTCCTACCCCTGTGTGTGGTGGGGTTTAGTTAGCCATCGGTTTACTCTCCAAATTCAAAGTTACCATCAAGATCTTGATTTCCAGTGGAATGCCTTGCAGGTAAGTTCCCCTTGGATATCGTAAAAACTGGAATTCAACTACCTCTGGGCATGAATAAGTGGAAATTGAGTACTCCAAGATATAACTATTCAAAACACCATGGAACCACGTATCCACAACGTGAGTCCAAATTAGATCAGCATCATAAAGGGCCTGAAATTCTTCCTGCATCCAGACAAGTGCGTGATACCTCCAATTCCACTTAGATGCATAAGCAATTAGCCACTCGTACAATTCTACTAGAAATATAGCAAAAAAGCTCTCATATAAACTATCATACAAATTCTGTTCCACCCACACACGTGCGTTAAACTCAAATCCAGTGTTGAACCTCCATATGTATTCTTCTTCCAGATCATGTATCCACTCCTCAACACTTGCTAAGGTCAAATGATATGTCTTCATCATGAACCATCCTGAAAACAACTGAAAAAGAGGTCCCGACAATGGAACCAATGATGCAGCCTAGAATTCAGCAATACAAGCCCAGGAGTGCTGGCACATCACTCAGCCTAGACTGAGTGCTCACCTGAAGTGTGCAAAGGTACCAGGCCCCTCTTTAGGGTTGTTGTTGCAGGATGTTAGCATGATGAAGACTTTAATCATTCATATATATGGCTAATATATCCTTCTACAATGCTTATTCAGATCTAGATCTAGAACATAACAAACTTAAAAGATAACCATAATGGAACCAAACATGCAATACTGAATTATAACCATGATAACACCTTGTTTCAGTCCATAATCTCCATTATATTAATTGCAGTAAATACACTGAAGCTTCCTTACAATAACAGTAGTATATGCTCATGCGCGTAACAGATCTAACAACATAATCTCACTATAACCTAGTTCTCACACGTATATCTATGCTCTCTCTACTACATAGTTCAATACATATTTATAATGGTGGGGACTTTCCCTTCACCACTTATCTAATCCCAAAATAGGTCGCATGCTATTATTAGCCATGCGTCATTACAAAAATAGCCACACATGCAAGTGTGCTAATAATAGACTACTTTTAGTTAACTGACAGTAGTAGATCTATTCTTGTATTTGTATGTCCATGCATAAAGCACTTTATAGTTGATCATCCAAAAATAGCCAATGTGTGTCTCGCAAGTCTTCAACCAGTTTGAGTGCTCCACACACTATCTCCAAAAATAGATCCTCATTCTGAAAATGGCTAAGTCCTAGAATTTGTATCTCTTATTCACACACAATCCTTTTTTATACTCCTGCACCTTTGAATGCGCTCTAATTTCCTGTACAAACCTTTTGTATTTTCTTCACTAAGTGCCAGAGTCTGACTGATCAACAAAAGGGCATAATTCTGACACTTTTGTGTTTGTAGATGGCCACGATGCATTTGGTTGTTAATGCAACCACATTACAACCATCCACATGGATGAGTAGATGAAATTATGGGAATGCCGATAATATTTAATAAATCTCACATTTCGATCCACCAATTTTTGTATGTAATTTATCTATTGTAATTAGTCATTGCTTCCAGTCCATATGTATTTATTTTTCCTTTTATGATTCTACTTTGCACTACAAATTTTAATCAATTTGGGTTTGGGGGACGAGAAGTTCATGTCATTGTAGGGACATGGTGGCATGCAGGGTTTCATTTAACAATTGCAATAGTAGGAATGACTATTATGAATTTTCCTTACACCTTCTATGACATGGGATGGCCACTCATAATTTTTTTCCTTTCCACCGCAATGATAGTCACATTTTACCTACTTTTTCTTGTGTCAAAGTTTTGGACAATTGTGAGAAGCAACCAGTCCCATCAGAGCTAAAAAATTTTCCATTGTCATATTTATCACTTATGCGGTCACCTACCCCACTAAATTATTATTCCCAACTTGCATATTCCATTGAGCATGAAGAACTTTCCATTCATACTTGTGTTCCCGAAGCAAGCCACAAAATTAGAGAGGCTATTGATATCATCTAACCTTGGTCACCATTGCAGTAATAGTAGCAAGTATGTAAAGAAAAATAAATGGTGTGGAGAGAGTGTTCTAAAAACATATTTTAACTCATGCTTTGCTCTATTTCGGCTAGCTTTTATTTTGACATATTACTCATTGGATTCATCGCCACCATTGCCACCTCTTTCCCATTGTGCGTGCATGCCATCTGCACCACAACTAACTTGCTTCTAATGACCCCAAATACTCTAGAAATTAATTAATTTATAATAAATTACAAGCTAATTAGTGTGTTCCTTTATCGAACATATCAACCTTAGTAATCTTTTATAAAGGCCATTTTTTCATTCAGTAGTTAATAAATACTCGAACACACGTTTTACATTGTATCTAATTTCTAAAACAAAAAACTTATCGCTCGCCATCATCTTAAAGCTTCAACACCATGATAAATCACAAATAATAACACTCAAAACAAAAAATTCTATGTTCATGGGATCCATATGGTACACCATTATGTGCCACCCAAAGAATAATTATTGTTATTCTCTATATGTCGACCAGGTCGGTGAGGTAACCACTATAAACGTGGTGTTAGACCACATGTTCAAACCTTTATGTTACATTCTTAGTAATGTTAAAGTCAACAAAAGAGTTGTGATTGTAAAATTCTTGCCTCATATAGATACACATTACAATGCTTCAAATTTAATGAGTGTTAAGAACTTGGAATGTTGACGAGGCGATGTCAACTATGAATCCACAAGAAAAACTCTTGTGGCTAATAGTTTTTGCTTGGGCAAACGTGGAGAATGGCCTATGACAATGGTCTATAAAGATGGTGCAAAACAACCTGACCAACCATGTTTTGTGATTATCTAATTCAATTACTACATCAACCTGACATGGGATGCCTACTCCACTCAACACATCCATATCTCTATAGTGTCTGAGGGCACACATAAGAAAATTTCTCTTCAAATAAGGTGTGTTCTTACTACCCACAAATCACAAGGGCAAACATTGCAAACACCAACTTGCATCACACCCCCTTTCTCCTTCGAACAAAAATAAAAGATGGCATGTATTCCATATGTGCTTGGTCATGATAAAGAAGAGTTTTGTATAGGTTCCCCCAAAATTTTCACCACCCTTGCACTTCTCTTCCCTCAAACCTTTTCTTCCTCGCCCCTCTTCCTCCTAGTTCACTCCCTCTAATTTAACTTCTATTTACATCCCCTTCATATCGTCATTACATGTGACTTGCAGTAATAAATAAAATCAAAATCAATTTTCCATATTAGTGACAGAATAACCTAATTAGTTCACCTTTTCCACACCATACAATACATTTATTACACTTACACAAAGGGGGCAAGGCTATTGAATTATTTCCCTTAATTGGAAAAATCTTTTAACACGATAAAATCTTAATAGCAATGCGCAGAATTTTTAGTAGTTAAAATAGGCGTTTTTAAAAAATGGTTTTTAGTGATTTTTCACAGACATCCATCCATATGGGAAATTAATAACAATGCACAGAATTTGTAGGAGGTAAAATAGGCGTTTTTAAAGAATGCTTTTGTGATTTTTCACAGATCTCCATATGGAAAAAGTAGTTATATACTATTTAGGTAGCATTCTTTGCGGAAGCTGTAATAATAAGCTGCTTCGCGACAAGGTGAAACGCCTATAACTCAGACGGCGATTTTGGCACGACCTTTGTCACGATCAGAAGCTGTCATAAAACCCAAGACAAAGCTGAAAATTGTTGTTAAATTACGTACATTTTGTTCATGACACCACTGCTACCTAGTTTCCCATATCCCGATTTGCTTTGCTTTGCGGACCAGGTCGATTCAGTATAGCTTTTAGCAAAAAAAACAACGGAAGAATAAAATAGCTCGATTACTTTGGCAGCATTCAGGTAAATTTTCAGTTTTGTTTTTTTCTTTGTTTTTGGGTTTGTTTACTTAAAGTCAAGCATTCTCTTCGAAATAAAAAATGATATTTGCTATGTGTGTCTTCTCAGTTTGCTGTTTTGTTTTGAATACCAAATAAAGCTGGAGATCATACCTATATTTTGTAGAAATATTAAGAAATAGAAAAATCTGGAATGGTTATTCAATCCAGGACAAAAACGTTGGCAAGCCCAACCTGTAGCTTACTTAGACAGCTGGTCCCTCAACGTTGTGGAGAATAAACCCTTGAAGTAGTCAGATACAGTGAAATTGTACTTAACAGATTTTTTAATTATAAACGTGAGTGGAAGTTGGGAAGGTGCTTGAAGCGCGTCTTTTTAAAATCATCTTGGAGGATTCTATTGTTGGGGATTCGAACCCCACACATTGACAAACTATTAGTTGTTACTTAGGGAGAATGCTTTACAGAAGGTTGGATTTCGGATGAGATTCGGTGTTAGCCCTAAACAATTTTAAGGGAACAGATATCCCTCGTATTTTGACACCAAGCCGAAAAAGATGGATTATTTATAAACCAAATATAAAGGGGTGAATTTTTCAAAAAGAATCTCTGTACTTGAGCCTCGGCCCTCGAGGAGTCAAAATAAAGCAACAAGAACAGCATGAAAATCAGAGCTGCTGAAGCTTCGAGTGCGTCTATTAACAAACTAGTTGCCTACTTTTCCTAAATATTTAGGGAAAAGTGCGTCCAGGAAACGATAAACTCCATATTATCTTCAAAGTAATGCGTTACAACTTAAGAAGCGCATTACTGGTAATCTGAGAGGCGCGCGAGGGAGAAGATTTGTCTTTCATTCCGATGGATTCGCTATTTGCGCTGAACGGCCGTTTCCTGTTCAGAAGTATCTTTTTTCTAGCTATGCTTTATCCTTTCCATTTTTGGTTATAATATTCAACGTTTATATTGCTACGTTAAGTTTTTTTGCCACTGTTACATCCACGATTAAGGCTTTAATGAGCGACCAAAATTAGGGTTTTACCGAGCGAAGTCGAGATCATTAGTGAATGAAGAAATAAAACATTAATGTCATATGAAAGGTAAAGTTTACCCAGATTTGGAATTTGGAGGGTTTTCTGCGCTTTCTTTTACACAAATCTGTAAAAGATCTTTGTTTTTTAAAATGATCTATTGACAGCGGGGACTTCTTTTTGCTTTTATACCCGGTATAGAATATAAATATACATACCACGCTGACTCCCAACTCCATTTCAAGGTTTTTATAACTAGCAATCTCATGTGTTTCATGAGATGTGAACGCCGAACAGTATATGTTATTTGATTTACAGGTATAGTTATTACTTTTGTACTTGATGTTGATAAGGGGTTCGATTGATGTTGTAATTGTAGAAATATGGTTGATCCACTTAATTTGAAGGTTGTTTCTACATTTCAAACTTGTTATAAATTTGTACATGATTACATGTGATACCGTTTTCGATAGTTAATTAATTTTATAGTTGGTGTTTTGTTGGAGAAACATTTATTATGCAATTGATAATGGGTGTGATTGATAGTTGTAGTGTAGGACTTTAGTTGAAACATTACATTGAAATGTTGTATGTGTACATTTAATTATGTTACAGATTCGTACATTTAAAGTTGCATATCATATTTGAAAACATCAAATAAATGAAGGTATACGTACACATAATGAGACATGTATACATTTTCAATTTTTATATCATGAATGGTAACCTTTAGTGGGTAATTTTAGTTTCAATAAACATGATTACATTTGATACCCCTTGAATGACTGTGCCGCTTTGGATAGAAGAAGTGTTGAGTATAGTAGTAGTGGAGGTGCTATTAAAGCAGAGGGTAGTATTTACAATGGGTTGAGTGATAGTAATCTTGCTTCCTCCTTTCTTCTTGCTCCTAGTGTTGGTACATGTGCCATATTTGAGTATCTCTCGAATGAAAAAGAAGGTGAAATGCGCAAATTTGCGAACGAGGGAACTCTAGAGAAAGCTATGAAAGTTAGACCCTGCCTTTCAGTGGTTCCAATGTCGACGGTTGTTCTGGTTAAAATTCTAACTTTAAAATCTGATGGAAGATTTTCATCCAAGGTAAGGGCGCCTATACTGCTTCACCCAATACAAGAAAATTAGAAATGTTGGAATGGAGAATCTAAACACAAAAGATCTAAGATTTACATAGAAGTCCATCAAAAATTGCTTCAAGCAAATATGTTTGTTTGCATTTTAATTGTCATCATTTTCCTACATCAGTTTATACCAACATTTTGAGAAGAACGCCAAACAAAAAACATCTCATTGTACCCATTCAAACAATACAAATGTGGACGAAAACTTTGATTTGTGTCATCAAGACTTTGACCTGTAAGTGCCTTGCTGATGAAATTCGAATAAATTCATAATGCTAATATCAATGGATATGCAAGTAGTAGCTGATATCATAACCCTATAGATAAAGAAAAGTACCTTGTGGAGGATTATTTCGTTATCTCCACAGCACCATATTGGGAGTAGACTCCATTCCAAACAAAAACTACATATGATAATGGTAGACTGTATTGACTATTGTACAAGAGAAAAACTACATATCATGGCCCGTTTCAAACACTTATGTGAGGAAGTAAAGTAAGAACCAAAGTAATGAGGAAGTGAAGGCCATTAATATCTTATATTTGATTAGAATGAAAACACGAGTACAATAACACCATGATGGCAGTTTTTCACCTTAAAGGGCCAAACTTTCCCGTTTTTGATGATCATGACACTTTATTTGTCTTGTTTAGACATTGGTTTATTTTTGGATCTTCATACCTATGTGATAATTTAATTATAATTTTTTACTTTGATTTTTTATTGGTTGATAATAAATAATATCAAATTATTATAACTTTTAACGGTGGGATCAAGGTGGTGATATTTATCTTCACACTCCCATATTGAAACAAGCTAGGGCGCAACCACCCCATCTAATCCAAAAGGTAGGCAAAAGATTGGAACATGGTAGAGAGCGGGAGAATGCAGAATCAGAAGAGAGTGAAGGAGATCTAGATGAACAGGATGTAAAAGGTGACAAATATGGAGAAGGCAATAAACGAGAGGGTTCACAGGACCCTAAAAAACATGAGAAAACAATAGTATATCCTAGGCTGATAGAGTGGTAGGGATAAGGGAAAACACAATAGGAGAAGTCCATGTCTTGGCTTCCACAATCAAAGGAGGAGGATTTTGCTTGAGAGTTCTAGATAAGATTGTGGATAGAGCTCAAGCTAGAATGCTAATAAATTCCTTACGGTTCAAAAACACATTCATCTATCAAGTTTTCCTCAAAGTTTGGGGATTGGGTTTAAGTTATTGAGTATGAGCGGAATATGAGGTTCTGTCCTATCTATGGTAGAATAAGGAGTGATCCTAAGACTTGCTAAAAAAAGGAGAAATATTTTCAGTTTAGAAAAAGAGAGAAGCAAACTCCATCAACCAATTTCAAAACGAAATGAAGGATAAAGGAGAGGATTAAGAAAATAAGGAAAATGAGATGGATAAGTCTAATCATAACAATGATGTGGAGATCATAGATCAAAAGGATGAGGATGTCGAGTCCGTATTAGGGACACCCTCAAACCAGAGATAGAACATCCCAATCAAAGTGTTAGAGAATGAACTTGGGTTAAGGAGTGAATGCCCCTTGAACACAGAACAAAGGGATGAAGTGAAATTAGCTAAAGAACAAGTGGAATATATAAAGGCTACATAAGATATGAATGAGCCAAAGGGACTTGCCATAGAGCTTGAGGAAGAAGAGATTTACTAGGGTTTTCATGAGGAAAATAAAGGTATCTTAGAGGCTTCTTTGATGGAGGAGGAAGAGGACTCTTTCAAGGTTGAAGAGTTTGGTAACATGGAAAAGCAAGATTATAATCAACATTAAGGAGGAGAGGCTATGGAGGAAGAGGAGGCCCTATTAAAGATCTTGAGGACAAAGAGATTGGAGACACAAAATACCAAGTGTAGGATCAATATGAGGAAAATTAAGATATCTTAGGGGATCGTGTAATGGAGATGGATCAACAATAGGGAGGAGAGAAAAACAATGATCCCTTAGAGTTAGATACCCCAAAGACATAAAATGAAACTCAAACTTCGACTATAGAGATAAATGGGAGGAATATGAAGGTTCTTGCTTATTGGGAGGGATCCAAGTATAATGATTATGTTAGAAAGTTGTTGGCAAGTATTGAAATAAAGCCTCTTCAAGAGGTGGGAGAGGACGATGAAGGATGGAAGTTGGCGTCAAACAAAAAATCCAAAACCAAGGGAATAGTTCAACAAATGCTAGAGTAATGAGAAGTGCAAATGGATATCAAATTTAAAATTGAAATTACAATGTAATTGTTAAATGTATATCATACTTTGAAATCAAACATAATTGTAAACAATACTACATTACAGGAGATGACGATGAAGGATGGAAGTTGGTGTCAAACAAAAAATCCAAAACCAAGGGAATAGTTCAACAAGTGCTAGAGTAACAAGAAGTGCAAATGGATATCAAATGTAAAGTTGAAATTACAATGTAATTGTTAAATGAATATCATACTTCAATCAAACATAATTGTAAACAATACTACATTACATTCCACCCCCTTTACTAAGAATGCCTATTAATGTAATGAATGATTACAAGTTTGTGATAAATTAAATATACAAGGATAAGAATGACATTTGTATAAACCATAAATTCAAGTTTGATTAGAGACTACAACTAAGATAGAACATGTTGCTTTAGGAATGTCTAAACTAAACTTTTCAAAATAGGTTTTGGAAACTGAAATCTTTTCACCCTTCACTTCTTTGCCGATAGATCTTATATATTTACAACATTTGAAAAACAATAAATTGGGTTTGCAAGGGGAGGAGTATGGAGGCCTGCTAGCCTTAAGGCTGCAGCCGTCTACCGCTTGATCCTTACTCGCTTCCTCATGGCTTCGGTTTTTGCACATAAATCTTTCCTGGCGGTTGTTGTTGGTAATCCGAGGCAAAATTCATCCAGTGTAGGGCTGCCCTACATTGTGGAAAAAGCAAAGGTTACACATGTGGTTACTATTTCATGTTCAGAGGTAATTGAATCTATTTCTGCCCTCCAAGATTCTGCCATTATTTGTTGATTTAATGGCTTTTGGTGGCCCCGAACTGAAGATCTACACAAATGGATATTTTCTACTTGGACCAGTGACTGTGAGCTTCAATTATGTGCAAATGGTTTTTTATTGTTGATTTCTTCTCTCCTACAAATTGTCAAAGAATTCTTAATGAGGGTCCATGGTTCTGGGGCAGGGCTGGCCTTTTTTTTACTCCATGGTTTTTGGATTTTGATCCTTCTACTATGGTAGTTTCAAAAATGTTGTTTTGGGTTCATCTCCTCAATCTTCCTCTGCCCTTTTGGCACCCTACGGTTTGTGTTGCTATTGGCGACTCTCTTGGTTGATTCATTAAGATGGATAATGAATGGCCCAAGCAAGGGTTGTTCACTTATGCACATATTTGTATTGAGGTGGATCTCAGCAAAGGTCTTCCAGACAAGTTGGAGTTAATCCATGATGACTCAAAGTGGATACAAGTTCTAGAATATGAAAACATGACCTTTCGATGTCGGTTTTGCCATCAAATCGAACACCTTCAGGAGGCTTTCCCATTGCCACTCAACTAGAATAAAAAAAGAACAAAGGGATTTCTTTGCGACCTAAAGGATGGCAGCCATTTTTCAGTGTCGGAAGTTAAAGAATGTTCTCACCGTACTCGAAATTCAGCAGGCTATTAATGTTTAGATTCCCATGTTTGCAGTTAATGCCAAGCGGTCGCATGTATATGAGTCTTCTGATTCTGACCCCAATCAAGATAGCCCTTGCCTAGATCCTCCACTAGATTTGGCTTCCCAGTTAGTGAATTGAATGGTTGTCACGAGATCTAAGGAGAAAAAGGGGCGCTCGTGCCTCATAAGTCTTGGTAGTTTGGCTTCCCGCCTTCATTGCTCCTTTTGTTGTTTTCTTTTGATGTTTTCCTAGGCATGGCCTAGTGTGCTCATGGCTTTGGGGCGTGCTCTCATACCGCTCTTTTTTTGTTGGAAAAATCTTGTATCATGTTCCATTTAATATAATATAAGATATTTTCATAAAAAATAAAAATAAATTTCATATCATAAATAACTTTAGAATGCATGTCAAAAGTGTTCCAGAGTAACTTATTATCAATTGCACTTGTCTATTTATAAACTTCGAATTCAATTTTCACAATATTAACAATTATATTGACTTTTAAAATTTAAAAGAATTACAACACTTTAAATATAAACTTTGAATTCAAACTTCACAATATTAATGAGCATAAAATCTATTTAAGAACACATGAATAACATTTTTATCATGTAGTGAAACAAGAGAGTACTATGCAATGAATTGATTTTTATGATTTTCTTCATAGATCATGAAAAGTGATTTTAAAAATATCTCTAGATTATAAGTGATTGTATGGCACAAAAAAAATGATTTAAAAAAAAAAAAACCCTACATATAAAATTATCATATTTTTATTTACAAATAATATTTAAACTAAATTTAGTTATTTTATAAATAGAGAATTGATAAAATATTACTTCTTAGATTAGATTTTCTTTTAATTCATGTTTGCCATAAGTGTTTTAACATTTCATATTACTATATCCTTCAAAAATAAGAATATTACACTTTTAAGTTTTAAACTACCCCCTTCCTCGAGTAGGAGCAATCGCCCCTTCACCGCCTTAAAACCAATAACTATGAATAAACCAAATTAACTCTTCTTAAAAATGATGTCATAATCGAGCACAAATTAACTAAAATAAAGCCGTGCAATTCTACGAGAATACAATTCCACGTGTCTTTATGATTTAATTTTATTCAGGTCATATTTGTGTGAACCGTATTTTACATTGAAGGCAAGATACCTCTTACAAGTTGTTTTAAAAAATCATCCGTTATTCTTTTTCTCCTGGGTAATACTAATAACCCGCAGAGAGGTATAATTCTTTTCCAATCTAACCTGTCGAACAAATCCTGCCCTACTTTTTCTGAAATACGCCTAAACAAAATTTTTGCGGTCGTTAACAGCAACATTGTCTGTGGAACTTTTTTAATCTGCTCTCCTCTGGTAAATAGTTAAATGATGCCAGAACAATAAATACTAAATCAATATACGCATGACCCACATTGAACTGTCCCGCACGTGCGAGGAATTTCTTCTGTAATTTAAACTAGAATCTGAGTAATTGTGGACTGATTATTTGGTGGGATTTCTCAGAGCCCTGCCTTTTTCCCCTCCTTTTCCAGGTTGTGGACATTTTTTCTGGTACCCATTCCTTTTGTTCCCTTCTTGGGCTCGTTTCAGTTTTTTTTATTTCCTGTTTGGCTGTCCAGCAAATTTCTGCTGTTCACAATGGCGGGTCCTTCAAGTCAGAATTCCAGGCTGGGATATTTCTTGACCGCGCAAGGAGACGTTAATAATGGCGTCATCTTTAGGCGTTGGTGGAATATGTGCGTTTCTTGAACATTGAAAATCGCTGGGAAGAGCGTTGCCGGGCATTATTACCAGGATCCCAGTTCGCCTTCATTTTTTCGCTTTTTTATAAACAATGGGCCTGTCAATCAACAATGACGTTGGAACCGCCGTAGAAGGTAAAGGGCAATTGTTGGCTGTAGAACTGTAAGAGACAAATTTTTCTAGGTTAAAACAGCTGGGGTCTACCGGGGAAAGTCGAAGCTTTGGATGCGACCTGTGTTTTCGTCCATTGACGGAAATCCTGGAGCCCGAGTATTGGCATGGGTGACCTTTAACGGGAGCCTGTTCTGCTTTGGTGACCTCAGGACCATATGACCGTGGGGGCACCTGTGATTGCTCGTTTTTTGCAGACGCACCATGTTGT